>OX465374.1:4178482-4673102 GCA_950004255.1 Mesopsocus fuscifrons | reverse complement strand
TCTCTGAGTTATTCGGTTTGACAAAACCGGAGCTATAAAAAGTTGGGCAAAGTACGGAACTTATGGCAGTTACAAATGTGGGCTATGCGGAAAAGATCTGAAACTTGGTAGAGGAAAAGACGTTTCTGGACAAGTTAAACAGGGAAATGCGCGAAGGGATGCCAGTGACTAATATCTGAAATTTTTCAAATCTCGTTCATTACTCTGGGCTGTAATCTCGCGCTCAATGCGCAAGAGCCGGGGGTCGTGTCTCGGGATCCCGAAAGGCCGAAAGTTAACTCCCACAGGGTCAAAACTTCCACCTAACTTATCCGTCACCAACCAACTTCTTTCGTGAGAAACTTGCCCAACTTTTTATTCTCACTTTTAATATCAACAAAGGTTTCAACAATTTTTTTTATTATGTTTCTGTTTTCCTATAGAACTTAATAAACCATTTAGTGTACATTGTATTGAACACCGTACTTGTATATATAAAAGTACTTAGAACAGGGAGTATTTGCATGATTATACCTTAGGGTGGGTTTCATCATTTCTTTAACGTGTACTATAGTGTCTCCGATCAAACAAATTTAACGAACAGATTTACCTTGTTGCGTGTGTATAGCTTTTGACAAGTGTCTTGCGATAGGATCTGTTTCCTTGCGAGAGCACTACTTTTGTCGTAAGTTAAATATAGGATAAGACATATGTGTTCGTTAAATCTGTTCGATAGGAGACACTATGGTACACTATATCCACCCTTAGCTGGTTATTAGAACAACCCTGCCTACTAAACCATCTGAATATTTATCGAGCACCACCAATTTTCGGCACTACTTTCCAAAGCAATCAGAAACAGTTGATTGCAATTTGCCCCCCCCCCCCCCTCCCCGTTCATGCACGTCGAACATGTCACCGGTTTTCAAGTCCTTCAGGATGACTCCGAAATAGAGGGGCCCTTATTGCAGGTCTGAGTGGGGTCAGCGGAACCCCATTCATTTGCAGATGCCTGTAATGACTGCCTGGATTCAGCTGCCGGGCTGGTGCTAACGGATGCATGGAAATACACGGCTCAGCTCATTTGTTGTCGAGTGCGGGGTGCTTTCCACATAGCTGTTAAATCCGCTCCCCGGTGCCAGTGGACTGGGATACATGCCTCAATTAAGAGGGCATACATTTGGGACCCTATTTTGGTCTTGTGGAAATTTCCCCTAAAGTAAACTGTTTGTGCTGACAGCACTACCAAATTGAAGTGCCATCGTGTTAGGACACGACGGGGACCTACAGTTTTCAGGTTGTTTACAAACCAGCCCCACTATTTTACGTGAGATTCTGATCATAACGTTAATGTCAATCGGAAATCAGACTGACCTCATAGTGTTCTTTTAAAAACCATTTGGATATTGTCATGATTCGGACTGAAAAAATTTCAGTTTCAAAAACAGCAATGAATAGCCTCTTAATTGGAGCCGAGTGCTGCGTTGGGCCTTCTATTCCCCACCGCGAAATCCGCACCTCACTGTCAATGGAGCGCCTTTGTCTCATATTTGAAGCAGTGACAACGCATTTCCTGGATGTAATCTGAATCAGCAGAGAGCTTTCCTGAGCCACGTTATGGATGTTTGTTTAGATACTCTATGGATTTTGATGTCTCATCTCATGATTTTTAGTCATATCTCACAGAACTTGTCATAGAATTTAAGACGCTATAGAAGTCCAGTACTAGAGATATTTAGATTGTAGTTTTTATCCGGTCCAAAAGTATACTTTTTTATAGAGAGAAAAATCATTTTATTCACGTATGATTAATCAAGCCAATAATAGCATTCCATTTTGAAGTTTTCATTTATAAAGACTCAATATTGGGGTCACATAGTAATTTAGTGGTCGAAGCATTGGAAGGTAAGAAAATTGGCCTACCCTGTGAGCACCAAACAATTTGTTTGCGGAGTAAGCGGTAAATAGTAAATTTCATTTTTTTGAGCAGCGCTCTCATTAAACTCCCCCCAACTTCACTTTGCATAGTGAAGATCTGAACGAAGCCTAACAAGAACAGTAATATGATGAATCTAAAAAGTTCGCTCAAAAAGGAGAGGCCAAGAATTAAGAAAGGTGGGCAACGTCAATTCTTTTAACTTGGGACTTTGGAGAAAGTTGTTTCTTAAACGACATGGTATTTTTCTTACTCATCTAATCCAATTATGTAAAGTTGAAGAATTTGTAAGTTTTATTTGCACCAAAAATCCCCACTTTTATTCAAATTTAGTGAAATTTTCAAAGTCCGTTTTTTCTCAATTTTAAATTCAATGGATCTCCTTCGCGGCGGGGGAGATTTTTCAACGTTGACACGCTGTTTGAGGAATCATTTTTTCACATGTGAGCATGTTTTGAACATGGGTAAAGGAAGGGGTTGGGGAGGTATTGACATGTTTTGCTGACGGGGCCTCCCCGTCATTAGCCTCTATCAACGCTCCCAAGTTTCACAATATTAAACATAATATTGAAAATTAAATGGTGTGCATATTTTCGAAAATCCCTGCTATGAGAGGCAATTTGCGGGGAGAACTAAAATATCAAAATTGCGTTTTCGAGGAATTTTGAAAATGGTGCGGTAACACCCGGTGGTGTGCCGGAGAACACTCGATGTGTGCTTTCTACCAATCGCCCAACTCTTCAGATTGAAATCTGGAAAGACAGGATTTTTAAACATTGACCCACTTGCTTTATTTTTTTTTACTAAGCAGGCCTATGATAAGTAGAACCATACGTACCGAGGGGCTAACCACTCCAGAGATTGCTTGAGATTGCCTGAGATTGCATGAAGATTTCCAAAGATTTCTTGAGATTCTCAGCGAGATTTCGGGGAAAGATGCCCCGCGAAGGATTAAATACTCCAAAAATTTCGAATTTTCCCTGAGATTTCATAAAGATTCCCAACGGGATTCCCAATGAGACTCCTGGAGTGGTTAACCCCTCGATACGTACATATGTATGGGTACTGTCATACAATTAACCGTTCCTGCTCCAGTTACTTGATATATATGCTGCCTATGCTGGTGGCGAAAGCGCTACAAAGGGGTTATTACCATTGGAATGAGAGGCAATATAGCCGTGTGCAGTGCATGAGAGAGCATATTTATTCACCTGATCAAACGGTGCGCTGCACTTCAAATGGTTTTAAAAAATTTCCGCTGTTTGAAATTCTATTCCGATGCTATTTTTGTGTTTTATATGCATCGTTTGATGGTACTGAACAAAAAAGTTTTAATGGTCTGAACCAATTTTTTTTTCTGCATGCAAATTCCACTTTCCAAAGCTAAAGTCCCTGGTTGGATTCTCTTAAACACAAATATGTGGAGTTTTGAAGGGATCGCTATGTATAAGGGTAACTTTTCTACTTCCGGCTTAAAAGTTTGCGGAACTTCGGAGGTACACGGAACAAATTAAACACAAATATTTATGAAACTCCTGGCGGTATCAGATGTTTCGCTCAATAGACATTGTCCTCTTTTTTTAATTTTTCACTTTTTATATAGGTACTGCGCGTGAAACCTCGACATTTTCTTGGCAACATTTTCAGCGCCCGTCCTTCTTGGACCATACAATTTCACAGGATTTCAGGTTTAGTGGAGAATTTCTATAGGGAAGGTTATTGAGGTCTCAGAGGTGCAGACTTGTACACTGTAGGGAGCATGGAATGGGCGGGTCAGGGGTTGCTTTGTGCTGCTGAGGTCCAGTTTTGCTGACGACAGCAGTGACTACAGAGAGCCCGACCCAAGGTACAACAGGAATGCCGCAAGAGGGCCGTAAATCCCCCCGAGCGGCCAAGATAGGACCCACCATTCATATCAATGCCATAACTCTTTTTTATTCTTGTATAATTTCAATGAAAGACCCGCTCAGAGGTATAAAAACAAAAGAAAATATTTGTTTTAATAGCTCGCTACCTTTTTTAGGTAGAGGAAGGCCTTCTAATCTTTTTCAAACACTCATACATTATCTTTATTGCGAGGTGAAGCTTCGAGTTTTGTTTGTATTTATTTGTTTTGTGAGGGCAAGATTATCATTTGAAAAAGTGTTTGTGACTGTTGTTACTTTCACTTTCAGTTGTGTGGAATTTAATGCCTAGCAAGGATTATGCTATCGCTTCGCGGAATCTTTCCCCCTGGGGAGCTTAGGGATGGCTTTCCGGAATCCAGAATGGGCCGAGGGATTTTTTCCTTTCATCTCTGTCCGTGATGAAGCTAGTTATTTTTTGTCAGCAAAGGACTTTCTATTGAATATTTTTGGATGAGCCTGGGGGATTACTTTTCCTGGAAGGAATGGAAATGTGCGATAAGGGGGTGCTTTTTGCACAGATAACAAGCAGGAGCGCCATCCGTCATCTCACAACATACAACAGGAACAACGAAAGAACAAAGAAATACCACCGGCACCCCGTTGAATAATCACAAGTAATAATAATAATGTATTTAAAGTCACACACAACAACTACAGAGTTAATAATAGTGCTGACTTACTAAAACTACAGACTACAAACTACAGACCAGGACTAAAAACTACCACTAAAGTAACCTAGGTATACTTAGAACGTCAACTACAGTTTAGTTTGTTCCTAAAGCTCTTTGTATTCCTAAACCTAAATATGTCTACTTCCGAACAAGTATTTGCAGCCACACTCAGGGCATATACCTACAGGGGCTCTCTCACAAATGTTGGTCCTCGCAAATGGAACATAGATAGAACGCATCGCCATTTCGAAGTGAAGTGACTCGAAACTGCAGCTTGTTGATCATCGTAGAGTTGTTCTCTTGACCATGGAGAAGCTTATGAAGATATATGATTTTGGCACGTCTTCTCCTATCTTCAAGGGTGGACATGCCAAATCTATCTAAAATCACACCATATTCCAGGCCAGAAGATTCCTCATTCCTGATTTTTGAATTTAAGTACTTAACAAGTACGCAGGCAATGCCCCTTTTAGAAATTGTTGATGCTTTTATCGTGCCTGTGAGAAGATCTAAACTGACAGTGCAGGTACGGGACCCAATTTTTGCACCGTAAAGAAGCAGACACGCAATATGAAGTTAATCTTCCCCCTTTTGAACCATATAGCAAAATAAACGTAAATAAACGAATAGTATAGGGAAAATATCAATTTTTTTGATTTGGGTGCATGGTCTACAAGAGAACGGTAGAAGAGGAACCCGATTTTTCGAAAGTTGCGGTGTCAACTTCCAAAAAGGTAACATGTGAAAGCAATGGATCATGCCTGCGGGTATGCTGAATAGAAGCACGTAGCCATCAGTTGGTCCTTTCGGGATTTTTGGAATGCTCTGCGAATGCCAAGGTGAACGTGGGATATACGGAGCTACGTGACGTTCCCGTGCACATTATGAACATCCCCGGAACTTGCTGCTCCAGTTGCAAAGTGACAACCATCCCCCACTATTTTATTTGACTTAGTTGACAAAAGGAAATGTGCAATATTTCTTTAAAGTTTTCTCTTTCTTTTAAGTTCGCTCCTTTGCGGTATACTTGAGGAAGAAACTGTGCAGGCGAAGACTATATTGTGGGATTCACTGTCTTCTACACTGACGGTGTAGGTATTGGATCTTAAGTCTACCGGTCCTAAATCAGCGTTCAACCAAGGGTCGGAAATTATCTGAGGATTTGTTGGACCGCATAACTCGCTTGAGGAAGTCTCCCCGAGTATTTTGAATACCCACATGGCATGTTTTCTGAACTTCAAGAAACTAACCCATCTCCCAAATTTGAGTTTTCCCATATATGCCACTATAACGGGATATTTTATCCCATAATAAGCACTATTCCTCCTGAGCAAATAAACGAAATCGTAGGCGCCAATTTTGATAAAAAAATAAAAAAACCAGTTTTTTTGAGGTTTTTGGGGAGGCAGAACCTTCTAATTTTCACCAATGGAAAATCGGAAAAAAAAGAGCCTGCGCATTTTTTCTTACACCTGTGTACCAAATTTGATCCAAATTAGCCCGATGGTTCGGGCCCAGGCTCTCCGTACATACATACACACACACTAATATACTTGCCCACACACTAATACACCCAAAACTTCCCAAGAGGCAATTTAGAAGTCACCTACAAAACAAACCAACGTCGTTTACTTTCTAACCGTCGCGCCTAGCTTAATCTCTTGATATTCTCTAGGTAGACCTAATCCTGTTTACTATTTGAATGGGTAAGCGGTAAGCAACAGAGGCTGGGGCTAAAGGCTGTAATCAGGCTTGGGCCTCGGACTCTTGGCAATTGCTGACGGCCGCTGAATCCCTCGAGGATGGCTGCTCACATCCATCTCCCAGGAGTAGTGGCTTAATTTGTCCATTTCTCAAAGTTGGAGAATCCAGTTCCGATTAATTAATGTGAAGAAAGGAGTCGGCTCCCGATAGACGGAAACGTCCTGTGGGAGAACTTCCGCTTAATTGTGAACAAACCGCTTTCTTTTCGTTCCCGTATCGTCAAAATTTTAGTATTTTTCTGGTGAAATTGGACTCATCAAAAACAAGGAAATTATTAATCAGCTGGCTCGGACAATAAATTTCAAGTACTGCTCTCATATATGAAGGCGCTTTAGACTTTGAGCTCACTAACTTTGCCACACGCCTAGTCTAGCAAGTCAGCCCTGCTAGTGCACTAAGTGCCGTGTGTGGTAGGGAGGAAAAAAATCCAAAACATTTTCGGGAAAAATTGAGAAAGCCACTCCATGCACGGATGCTTAGGATGAAAGACAGAATTTTTGGAGGCCATGTAATTTTAATAAAAATAAAATGTCTCATCTTCTGAAACACTATAGACGTACTATAGAAGACGGAAGGTATTAGAATTTTCCCTTTATTTACAAAACGATGTTTATAGTCTTATGTTGGCGTCACTTATTGTTTTACCTTAAGATGTGAGGCTACCTTGTGACGTCAAGCGAACAAGATTGGTGTTAAAAAGACGTCAGTGATCAGAAAGTACGGTGAACGATAAATTTCGTTTCAAAAAATTCAAAAACCTTTAAAAAAACATTCGAAAACAAAGTGCTGTAATAAAATGTAAAATGAGCTTAAACCTGGAATGTATCGACAGTAAGGTGAAAGGGTCATCGGCTTAGCATATCATGGATTTACACCTTTAATTCTAGCAAATCTAGGTACAATGGACGTTGGAGAATGATGGGGGTATTTAGCCATGGGGATTACACGGGGGGCTGCTCTCTGCTTTACTCCATGTTGACCATACGTCTCGGATCCAGTTAATTCCCAAATGAAATCTTTACGGTATTTTCCCTGCGGGCACCTTTGTTTAACTTTTTATTTTGGTTTGTTTTCATTTCGTAAAACACTTTTGTAGTGTATGATTTTTGTTTCCTTCACACGCTATCGATTGGTGAAGTTCATGAGCGTAGCAGGGCCAAAAACCTGGGGGGGGTCTCAGCCCCCCCCCCAAGCCTTCTCCTCATACATGGCTTTATGTCAGGTCAGAAAAATCTTGGGGGTGGCTAAATGGTTTCCTGGGGTGGCCCCCATGCTACGCTTATGGTAAGGTTTCATATTCTGTCTAAATATGAAATTAAAAAACATCAACATAACTTTTCGTTTAAAGAACTGGACTTGATATTATTTGCGAGGAAGGTACATAGAATATACGTTTTGGTACAGTCAGGTATCGTATTAAAACCCTTAATAAAGTATTATAAGGCAAACATTATAATATCAATCCTTTCGGGAAGAAGCAGCAAAATTAGGCTGTGACATATCGTCGTATAACGTATAGCACTGCTGATGAATGCAATCCTTAATTTTCTTTCCGTTTGTATCAGGTTCGATAGACATAACTACCCTCCTTGCAATAATTCTCTTTCAAAGAATTTGTAAGAAATTTTTCCTCCAATAAAATAACTTCCTTCAGATCGAAGAGGCGTGACTTCGGAAATTGTGGTTTAACTTTGTAAACTCATTCCAGGAACGTCAGAGCAAGCTCTCTCTCAGCAACCACACGGTTCTCCCAAAACAGGCTTTTGATGACGGTTAGGACCGGTGTCTTAAGAACAGAGGGGTCACCAGCGGCTCTGAACCTGGGCTCTTGGAGAGCTCTTCAGTTTGCAATTACGCCTCGCTCGTTCCTCTCCAACCCCCCCCCCCCCCCCCCCTCAACTCTCACCCCTCAGTCCTCCAAGCCAGAATAATGCATTGTCTGTCTTCGTCTTTCTTCAAATTTTTTTATTTCCCTCTCATATGAAACTTCCCCGCATAGTTTCTGTGTGTAATTTAAGTCTTGGTAATCATAGAAAAGTTATGATTTTTTTTTTTTGTTGTAATTTCGTTAGTTTTATTCTTATTTGATCTTTATGATATATACCATGGTTGAGATTAAATTAAAAGGAAAACCACAATGACATGATACAGACGAGTAGTAACTGCAAACCCCAGAAACTATGGAACGTCCTCAAAAAGTGGAATTCAGAAACGCCAAAAAACAGCCCTCCAGACATTATTTATGTCGTCTAGGTCTGGGATCCGGAATAAGTGGATAATCGTAGACCTTGAACATCCGTGACCTGAACCTAAAGGTTCCCAGATCCAAAAAGAGTTTTTGATGACATTGTACTAAAACTAACAAAGCGTGCTGAAGGTAGGAAAAGAATTGCTCAAAGAAATGCTTTTGATCTATAGAATGTTGCGGACCACACAAGGAAGGTTCTCTGTGGTAGTAAGCATATAAACAGTACCGTAAGGTCTTTTCAGATCTTTACATTCGGGAGGTTTCCTTTTTTTCGAATTAGTGTAGCCTGGTGCCTGGTCGAGGTTTATTGCTTGAATTTTTCAGCTTTGATTCACCAAAGTGATATGACGTCAATACGGGAACCTGTATATCACTCAAAACAGGTATAATTTCAAAAATATATAGACAACTGCAGGGGCATTATACGAGCTGCTTTGAGTGCCGTCGACATCAAATCTACCTTGAGCCTCGGTAAAATCCTGCAGGCGTTTTCAAGGAGATATTAGATTAACACATTAAAGTGATATTCTTCAGGCGGAAGGTTGGGGCTTCTACTTAATATTTCGCTATAGGTTAGGTTTGGTTAGGTTAGGTTAAGTTAGGTTAGGTTAGGTTAATCATCAAAATGAAGATCGTGCAGTCCCCTTCATGAATATACTTTTTACTTTCTCGCTAGCCATATATGGCGAGAAAGTATTGTTTTCGTGCAAAATTTCGAAATTGAGATTTTGGGTTTCCCATGATCCTGGGGGTCCCCTGAGTCCAAAAAAGTGGTTTCTGGAAAAAGTCTGTCCGTCCGTCAGTCCGTCCGTCCGTCCGTCCGTCAGTCCGTGCAGTGCTCTAGCGCCTATACCGTTCTTCCGATTTTGATGAAATTTGGTATGGACCTGTCTAAAATTACTGCCGAGACACATTTTCAAGGATTTTTTGATTGGTCAAAAATTGCGGCCGCTATTGTCAAAAAACCGCCAAAATAATTCAAAAATCGTGTTTTTGGTTACTTAGACAAGCGCCGACAGTACACTTTTCAATCTATAACACTGAAAATTGGTAAGTGTGTTGACAAATAGATGCTTCGAGGTCATTTGCAACTAAAATTGAATTGGTTGAAAATTACGGCCGTTCTGGACCAAAGTTCGATCGTTTCGGCGCCATTCACATTTATTGACCGATTGTCATGAAATTTGGTAAATTTGTGTAGAACCATGTAACTTAAACATCTGTCGAACAGAATTATGTAATCTTGAAAATTACGGCCGTTATAGTCAAAAAAATGTCGAAAATGAGTTGAGAATGAGAAACCACGTTTTTGAATGGTCGGAACGCATTTGGGACTACACTAATAAAATGACAGACGTGAGATTTGGTATGAGTGATCTCAGATAGATGTTCGTGGATAATTTTCAACCGAT
Source organism: Mesopsocus fuscifrons (assembly GCA_950004255.1). Taxonomy (NCBI): domain Eukaryota; kingdom Metazoa; phylum Arthropoda; class Insecta; order Psocodea; family Mesopsocidae; genus Mesopsocus; species Mesopsocus fuscifrons. The sequence goes on along the minus strand of OX465374.1, from coordinate 4,663,185 downwards.
TTTGGATTGCTTAAAAATTACGCCCGCAAAAAAATCTCAAAAAAAACCCAAAAAAAAAAATCATTCTGGGCGAGAAAGTTAAGTGCGACTGTTGTCGGACCCTTTATTTTTTTTTAAATTGAGAAATGAAAAGAAATTCGTACGAACGAATTATTCTTACAGGAAGTGAATGATATCGTCGTCAGATTTCGTTGTTTTAAAGTTATTTCATATTTCACTATACTGTGAAACAAACTCACATAAATCATTTCTACAATTTTTTGGAACAATACCTGTTCGTTTTGTTGACCTTTCTTTCTTCTACAAAGGTGAGAACGAAGCACGAAACTCATGGCGGAAAATGTCCGGAATGTTCAGACATTTATCTAAACTTTAATAAATATATTTCCGGATAAATACGACTTCAGCAATTTTTTAAATTTCTCTCTGTAATAATCGGGACCTTGTAAATTTTCTCGTTATAAAGAAATTTCGCTATAGGGGTCAAGGGACCGTAGGGTTTGCACGTTATAGAGAGTTTTTCGTTATGGAGAGTTCTGTTACAGAGACTGACAACTGTTTTGCTAAGTTGAGATTTATTTTAGCTGAGAGACGAACACCTAACATTAGCGGACTATGTGAATAGAGAGGGGTAGCAAATTGAGATTTATTATTAAGCGGGTAAAGGAGGTCCCCACCTCAGTCTTCTATTCCATTAAAACTTCTTCCAAAGTTATCAGAATTTTGAATATAAGGTCCAACTCTTCGACCTTCACAGGCTAATAACTCTGCGAAATATAAACTATATCCTCCAAAAAGCCAGCCGACCCTAAAACGGAAGCCTGCTAATCCCGAAAATGCGATTAATCTCAGGGGGGTGAGTATTAAGGCGTGACAGGGTGAGGTCAAGATTAGACGCTTGTAGAATGTTCTAGAGAGGTGATTGATCCGGGATTTTGGGCCACAAACCGACCTTAAATTCGATTGTACGTTCTTAGACCCGATTACGGTCGCTTAGAGGTTTCTTTATCCCCAAAAAGGGAAGCTGAACATCTCCAGTGAGAATGCCGCTCGGAGTTGTTTCGAGAATGTCACAAAGATTGTTCAAGATTGTTCCCGTCTGTCTTCCAGTCACTTTCGCCCTTGGTGCACTTCACCTCTGTCACATTGTTCGTTATTTGAGCCTGCAACTCTTGCGGCCCGGCTTCATTTAAGGCGTCCCCCCATTTGAACAAAATTTTCGTTTTGCGGGCACCATCCACAGTATACACACTATTCTCTTTGTTGTCATGTAGCCACTCCAGAGATTCCTTGAGATTATCTGAGATTCCATAAAAATTTTCAAAGATTCCCAACGATATTTATAGAAAGATATGAACCCGGAAGGGGTAACCACTCCAAAAAATTCCAAGATTCCCTGAGATTTCATAAAGATTTCCAATGATTCCCAACGAGATTCCCAACGAGTGGTTAACCCCTCGAAAATACCTGAAAATAATGTCACTATTTCAGTCAATATTTGGACGAAAGACTGGACTATAGGTGTGGACTGCCTGATCCAGGCTCTGCTAAGATGTGTATACATTTCTCTGTTTCCCTGGCTTGAAGATGTCTGGATTTCTTTGAAACATAGACTTAGCAGTATCTAGTGACGGACCGAGATGGGTTCCCATATGCCTATAACGAATTTATGAATTTTTCAAAAAATCTTGTAAGGGAAAAGAGTTCTCTGACACCACACGGAAATTAGGCAAACTTTTTTTTTCTTCATCATTGACTACACGGGCACGAAAATATAAACCTATGTTTTTTTTCAGGTTCCCTACCTATCCTCCCCTAGCCACCTATAATTTCCAACCAATTCCCTTGTCAATCCCCACAATTCCACGAACCAGCATAATACCTGATAATGAATAGTTATTAACTTCCACTGCAGCTTGAATGTTTCCTGCTGGTAAACATGAGCTTATACACATCCCTTATCTGTCGTCAAACGCGTCAAAATGGCCCTTAATGTCATTGTCACCATCTGTCAGTCTGATAAAATCTGAACTAGATGTCCTCTATGTCCTCTGTTTCTATGTTCTTGTCACAAAATCACCCCTCACTGATTTAGCTCGCTCGTCAACCAACATCATTGCGGTATCAACATTGAAATAACCCCGGGTCGTCGTTTTACCACGTCCTGTTTGCGAGAGGCAGGCGGGCTTAACCAGCTGTGGTTACGTGGCTTCGCATGCAGCCTTCGGCCCTTTCAAGTGCGTTGGTAAAGACAATATACCGGCTTGGTTATGACTATTTTCATGCCCTTAAGGCTGAATATACATTCTCTCTTTTTTTTACGTTCGGACTTCAAACTTTGTGAGAAAACTATTGGATATTTAAATATTCTGAAATATAATATATCTTTTTAACGTCATTACTCATGAGGTTATGTTGTGATTTCACGATCGGTTAATTTTGGACAATTTTTTCGGTGACAAAAATCACTCGATCGTAAAATTACAACATAGCCTCATGAGTAATGACGTTAAAATGACTTATTATACTTCAGAATATTTAAATATCCAATAGTTTCCTCATAAACTGTGCAGCAAAAAACGCGGACAAAGATATTGTAGTGATTCCTCCATCAAACAAATTTTCTCAATGACTCGATCGTAGAAAAAGAGCTAGTCATATATATAATGTTAAAAATGTATATCTACTAACAGGCAGGGATTTTCTCAGGAAATAGAAATTTCAAAATCATCAACAAAGAACGTTGCATAGAGAAACCTATCAGAAATAAGAAAAAACTCCAATTCCAATTCCATCGGATGTTTAAATTAAAATCCATTAAAAGAAATGGCAAAGCAAACTGGGTTGTTTACTTGGTCAGCAATCAAATTAGCTCACGCGGGAGGAACCTAAACACGAATTCAGCAAGCAGTGTACCGATCGGTAAAGTGAGCACTCGGAAGCAAATATAGGCTTTGATATTCTGCTGACGAGGCCGAAACTTAGATCTCTGCTGCCCTTCTCTCAATTTTGGGTAATTAGTTGGAACATCGCTGTCAAAATTAGCTGGATTATTTACCTTCCTTAACAGCCAGTTTATAGACGGTTAGAAACACTCAAGACCGAACATACATTTGCTATTTATTTACGTTACACTTTATGAAGAAACTATTGGATATTTAAATGTTCTGAAATATAATTTTTTATTTCAGTGGCCGAAATGAACAAGAAGTGATGTGATTTTACGATAGGTTGAAATAACAACACAGTCTGTTATTTTTGCCGTAAAAAAGACATATTATATTTCAGAACATTTAAATATTCAATAGTTTCGTCATGGGCCAAAAAAACGTAAACAAAAACGACTGCGTAGACCCCCTTAAGTAGCTCGAGTTTAATTATTTCTGCCAAAAACTTAGTAGAATAAGGAAATCACTAACAGTTCATCCTACAGCATTGATTCTGTTATTCGCATGTGGGAATATTTTTGTGAAACAGCAGATTTTCTTCAGGCAGTCGATATTTCGATTTTACTATGACCCTTTTACTTACCGTACCTTCCTTATTTTATCTAAAGAAGTAGCTACGTTCTTCACGAACTGATTTTTGAAGAAAAATAACTACCACAAGCTGAAAATTACAGGAAAGGAACCCAGGAGAGGAGAATATTGACAATCCAATGAAAATCCACTTTCTTTCAACGACGTATCTCGGATGGGGGTTTTTCAAAATTTCCAATTTCTCACGGCAACGTCAATTTGTGCGGGGCTCCGGTGCCTACGCTGACGGTGAAGCTGCATAGCGTGGCGTTATTTTGAGTCAAGACGGTGCTTTGACGCTTTCCATTCGCCGTTTTTTCATCAATTTAAGCAACTTGAAGGTACAATCTCAATGTCATCATGTGTTTCGAGTAAAAAGCTCTCGCCATTTTATACTTTAATGAAAGACTGAGCTTTCATTTGCGTCTGAAATATTTTTTAAAAATATTCTGTTAGGAACTTTACCAGCCTTAAGATGTTCGAAAAGAAGAAAATTGAGATAAGGCTCCTGGCCATGCGGGAATCCTGAGTTTTCTGAGACAGCTCAACTATTAATGGGATATAAGCATAGCCATGGGAAAGAAATAACATCTAAAGTTCCAGAAAGTTACAAGAAACTTTATTCCCAAATTCTGTGGAGTTGCGAGCAAAACGAGGTTTGCAGGGACCCGGTGGTAGAGAGGTCTAAGAAAGAAAGAAAGAAAAAAAAAGAAAATGTTTAGTTCTTTGGGTATTCTTATAAGGCTGTAGATACAATACTCTCAGTTTACTTGCCTTAATGACAAATGTAGGTATTCTTAGGTAACCTAGGTAGATACCTACATTTTTTGTGTGTAAAATATGGTTTGGCTTTTGCTAATAAAAACCTGGTCAAAACTCTAAATAGTAAGATATAATTTAAATAGGTAACTAAAATTTATTCTAAAAGAGCTATCATTTTGAAAAAAGTAAAAAAGGAACAATTTTGGGGAGAGATAAATTTGGGATGAGTGGAGGGTTATGGAAGTCTCTTCTCACTCCATGGCTTCACTGTGTGTTTTTATGCGGTATTATTCGTTTAGCCAAAAACAACTTCACCGAAACCAAAAAAGGCTTCAGGCACTTATGGATTCAAAATTTCAGTGAGCTTTCGAGTGAATTGTTTTCATCATCCCATAGTCTCGGTCGTGTGACAGTGACCATCATGGGAAAAATCATTTTTGGACTCTTGGTAGGTAACCTAAAAATTTCCTGCTTTGACTTTTCCGGTTAAAACCGAGGGGTTAACCGCTCGTTGGGAATCTCGTTGGGAATCATTGGAATAATGGGTTCAATCTCAATGAAATCTTAGGGAATCTTGGAATTCTTTGGAGTGGTTATCCCTTCTGTATTAATCTTTCTATGAATATCGTTGGGAATCTTTATGGAATCTACGTGAAATCTCAAGGAATCAGTGGAGTCTCAAGAAATCTCGGGAATCTCAAGGCATTTCTGGAGTGGTTACCCCCTTGGTTAAAACGGGGGTTGAATCAATTTTCTATCAAAAAGTGAACGGTGCGTGATTGAAAAATACAAAAAGGCTTATAAAATAATTTTCCTACGTAGTAATTGACGTGAAACAGGAGTTTCATCTGTATGCTTAATTATTAGTTCCGAGTTCGTTCACGCAATTAGATATTCTGTAGATTTTCCCCTAGGTATTCGCTGAAAACGAAATTCCGAAATTCAGGATTCTATTATATTGTTCCAAAATAAACGCGCTCTATTTAAATTTAATTATAGGGTTCAACGAATAAAACACTCGTAGACCAAAAATGATTGCCTCGCCGTTCACTAGGCAAATAAAGTTTCTCCTCTTTGGAATTTCAACCCAAAAATTGAATCACAAATTTCGAAAATGGTTGAATAGAAAACAAGGCCTGGCTCGCGCCTGTCGATAAAAAAGCTCGAAACTCTCGAAGATGCATCGGAAAACATTTTTCAACCGACTTTAGTTTCAACCTCATTCGGGGTAAATTTAGTTATTTCAAGGTTTTCGATAGGAATTGCGTTCCGACGTAACAATCCTGAAGAAGAAAAGTTTCAGTTCCGTTACTTTAAACGACTGTAAAATCGCTTTCCAAATCTATTTAAATAGTCGTACAATACTTCTCTGGTATCATTTATCACTGACGAAAAACGGCTCAGAAGTTCGGGATTCTCTTCATTTCTCTACAATAACACAAGTTTTCGAAAGATGTCTGAAGGCCAGACTGTTGTTCATTAGCATGAGAATAAGGGAACAAAAAATTCATAACAGATTAATTCATTTTGCTGACGACAGCAGCAGGGATGAAATAAAAAGTCGGAGACAGGCAGCCACCCCTCCCTCCCCCTCAGCCTTCAATGCAACGAGCGGAGAATTATGCGAGTCACATCCATATAGTGCGCTCTACTAGTTCACGGCTTCGCTTTCTTCACTCAGACAGCTCAATAGAAGCTTAACTGGTGGCTGTATTTCTTCTTATAATTTATTCTCACTATCGTGAATTCGAGAACAAGAGCCTGATAAATTAAGAATGAAGAATGCAATTTAACTAGAAATCTAATAGGTCAACCTAGAGAAGAATTGGATGCGTTCTAAACCCTTATTTCTAAGATACTACTAACTACTCACTAATAACAGAAAATTGCGAGATTTTGAAATTTTTTTGGAGAGATTGTTAAAATTCATTGTAAATTATTATTGAACGAACCAGTTCCTCCACATAAACAAAAATAAAACAATATGTTAAAATATACCGAGGAGCAATCTAAAGGGAATTTGTTTTATAATTTTCCTTTGTACAAAACATAAAAGTAACAGGAAAATTAATCTTTATAATTCAAACAGCATATAGAATCTCTTTGTCTCCACGTTATGAATAAACTGTTCGGTACACATTTCCGAGGCAAGTGTACAAAGCAAAAGTCAAGCTAATTAAAATTTTATTCTCAAGTTTCGAAGTCATTGAATAGTGGTTTCCATGATGGAGGAAGGGGTAATGCATGTCTGAGCATGCTGCTGCTTTGTCCAATCAGCCTCCAGGATATCTATCCGTTCTCAAAGCTTCTCGGCCATTGTGAAAATAAAATGTCGTTACCTGCGGTCGGCTCATTTCTATGCCGCCTTCTTTTATATTTATTGCGCCAGCCATAGGGGAAACTCCGCTTTTACTTCAACTTTGACACTCGTTTTTTATTCATTCTTTTGTGTTTCGAGTTTGAGTTTGGACTTAATCGCGCACTAAGATAACTATGTTCATACAACACTTCTATGAATTTAGGATATAGTCGACGGCCGAAATGGAGACCAAAATGGCAGATGGCAGCGGAGGGGTGGGTACCCCCTCTTTGTGGCACCAGTACCTATGAGGCTGAGCTGAGCCACACTAGGCTCAGCTAAGCGTAGGCTATAAATAGATTTTGCCTGTATATCGTGTGACATAGCCAATAGTGTGGGTCACAGCTCAGCCTCATAGGTGCCACGTAGAGGGGGTACCCACCCCTCCATCGCCATCTGCCATTTTGGTCTCCTTTTCGGCCGTAGACTATACCTAGGTACTGCCAACAATAAAAGTCAAAAACAACCATCTTAAAGCCTTATACACCCTTGGCGAGCCATCTTGTAATCCATTCTCAGGAACTTTCCCATTTCGAGTACCTAGGACTACCAAGTACCAGCTCCCAAGTCATTAAACGATGGGGACCTACAGTTTTCAGTTGGTTTCGAACCACCACAGCCTCAATATACGTTTGAGTTCAGGTGCAGAACAATTCGGAGGTGAATGTCTCCTCTAGAAGAGAAGCTCAGAAGGAAGTTTAAGAATAAGACAAAACAGTTAGGTCATTAGAACTGGCACAAGGAGATAATTTGGGAAGTGTGGCGTATGTTCTATCGAGCTTCCGCCAAGCCAAACTTAAATTAACGACCTACTTAGAATTCAATTAAGTTTAGGCCTGTTTGTGATGTGGGGTAACTTGGAAATCCTGGCTCATTCGATGTGAAATTCTGCATTTCCCGATGCTTTCAACTCTACAAGTATCATCCGCACAGGAGCCGCTCACGTGGAAAATCGTTTGTAAACTATGTTTAGACGTTATTCTACAGCAGTGCGTTAAATGTGACTCAAGTTTACTTGGGAGTTTCTTACCTTTGTATAGAAATAGATAGGTATTCTAACACCTAACCAAATGATGGTAAACACCCTTTGGCATTAAAATTCACTATATAATCCGGTTTGTCTTTTGAACGTAAGAAATTGACTGGCTATGTTTTGATTTTATAATCGATCGGTATTCACAATTACCTATACTCGTAACATGTACATAAATATAGCCATTTAATTTCTGACGTTTAAAACGTGTCCTCCAAAAATATTTGGAGAAAATGTTTAAAAAACGTGTTTTTCTTTATTTTTGGCAAAGACTTTATGCCAAAGACAAGCCAAGTAACTTGTTTTCCTACCAAAAGAGAGCAACATATAGCGGAAAATGTTTCAGCAGCCGTTATAAAAAAAACTGGAATTATCTTTTTAATTTTTTGCGGAGTCCGCAGCAAGCGTTGAACTGGATGCCTTTACAAAACAGCAGGACGCTTTTCCCGGTAGTATGTCTTTTGGAATTAACTCCCTTTTTTCATGAATGCATCCTGAACATTAGAAAGCCAAGGAAGTGGGAAGAGAAAGAAATGGGGTCCACTGTCGGCGCGGGATTACGCGAGATTAAATGCCCCCCGTGTTTACCTTTTATTTCAAAAGAATTCTCCAATTTCCCATCTTTATTATCTTTTCACTTGTGAAACAAAAAACGTCCTCCTTCCAAAGTAATCGTATTTAATTTTTCGTCGTGCATTACCTATTCTATAGGTAGGTAGGGCCTGAAGCAACCTTTTTGATCCCTTTACGTTGTACAACTTTCCTTTTTGAAAACAAATGTTCTCTTTTAGAGCCAAAATGCAGTTTCATGAAGAATATTTAAAATTTATATATTGTAAGAAAAATCAGGATTTAAAAAAATCCCTTTCGGCAGCCCCGAAAGGCGTAGGTAGATTTCGAAGATTACTTCCATCCACTAAAAGCAGTCTAAAATCATTTAGAAAGACGGTTAAGAAGATTTTCAGTTGACCCAAATGCATTCTCTACAATAAGAATGGAGGGATTGAATTTTGAAATTTTACCCCCCCCCCCCCCCCCCCTTAACAAGAAAATGAACGTGTTTTACGAAAAATATTTTCAGACAAAAGTTGTAGATATTATTAATAGAACCTCATAGCACAAAAGAATAAACTCAATATCTCACCAAATAAGTGAGTTACGACGTTTTGAAAATTCAACCCCCACGCCCTGCCTAAACGGTGCGTCGGACGAAAAATTTTTTACGTCGGAAGTTGTAGGTAATATTGAGGCAAATGCATTACAAAACAAGAAAACTCGATTTCACCCCTTAGACACAAGTTATAATTTTTTTTGTGAGCAAAACCCAGTTTTTCCACCCTTATTCAACCATTAAGGGTGGGATCAAAAAACGTGAAATAGAAAAGTTGTATGTAGTACTATGAGACGACCCTCAGAGAAAACCGCGTTTCATTAGTTGCAATATTAAGGGAATTATGGCAAAAAAACCAGATTCGAAGAAGTCCCTCCATTCCCCCCCCCCCCCCCCCATTCGTCCGATTTCCCCCATTAACGAACTCGACCGAGATTTTAGTCCCTTATATTTTATTACATATTCAAAACCAATTATTTTTCAAAAATACGGCTCCTAGCGTTTTCACAAGGAAGTGAAAATGATATGTATATATCTATATAATATTTATATATGTATCACTTGCCTATTACAGATAGTGCAATAATCTGACCAAAGAGTTTTCGGGCAGTTCTATCGTAGCGTTACAACACTTTTCCTTTGGAGAAGAATAGAAAGATATAATCGTGAAGGTGGTTACGTCCATGGTAAGCTGTCGCCCAACTTCTCGCTGGAAACCAGCGACTTTGTCGCAAAGGAAGAGATTAGAAATAAAGGAATCCTTTGAATCCCATCTAATCCTTTTTGTGCTCGGTTTAGGTCAGTCGTGACGGTCAAAATTCCCCAAGTGTTTTATTTTATCACGTTCTTCCTTCATAAAAATTGAGGATAATTGAAACTTTGACAAATTATTGCTGACCAATTTTCCGTCCAAAGACCGAACGTGATCAGCTAAGATCACTGGTAAACTTATCAAGAGATCAGAGCTTCTGGTGGTTAAACCTCTCCTGTGAAGGCACTGCGGTGTGGACCTAATGAAAAAGGTTCGGTGACCAGGGGTTAGGGGGGGTCAGGGGGTCAGCGATGGGGTGGTTTGTGACCCAATCAGATCGATCCTGCCCGTCCCACCTCATTCATCCCCTCCTCGGCCCCCAAGATACGCTCTCTGACTCCCTGACTCTGTGGACCTGATTCAGGGTCAGCTGCAGGGGAAATCACAAAATTAGTCTTTCAGTCAAGCGGACTGACCGACTTCATTCAAAAATTTCATTTAGTTGATTTTCGAATCTTTTTTGGTTTTTGTCATTGAGAGGGATTTTTGCAAATGAAATTCTTAAAGGCATGATTTTGGTTTGAACGAGTGAGTGCTGACCCATTCTTGTTGCTCCCTTCTTGAAATCCTCAAACAATATATCGAACAAACTTTTCAAAACTTTCAAGGGTCACTAAGCAGGTGCTGGAAATTTATTGTTTGATCTCGAAGAAGTCTTAGTTGGCAAGTTGAACCTAAGGCACGGACTTAGAGCGTTTAAAAGGGAAAGGGGTTGAAAGTGGGGAGTCATTTGCCACCGGCTCAAGTACCCCATAGCAGCCAACCAACTTTACGACCTTTCTTCCCGTAAATTCAAAAACAGCCTTTCAGACTTCTTTCGCCTTTTCTCCTATAAAAATTTCCCCTGTCAACAGAATTTTGCTTTCTCGTGCTTGCGCATATCTTCATTATGAGGTTTTACGAGCCGTTACAGAAGTATCTACCAGAGGGGTAGCGGGAAAGCAACTATAGACCGTTTCAGAATATAGGTACAAGCTTTAGCTGGGTTCCGAATCAAGACAGGATTGACAAACTTCATTTGTCATGCTGAAGTAAATCAGAAAAACTTTCAGAGGATCTCAATATCAAAAGAATATCCCGCGGATTTGACCACTCCAGAGATTGCTTGAGATTGCATGAGGATTTCCGAAGATTTCCTGAAATTCTCAACGAGATTCGTGGAAAGATGCACCCCAAAGGGTTCATTACTCCAGAAATTTCCAAGATTCCCTGAGATTTCCTAAAGATTTCCAATGATTTCCCAACGAGATTCCCATCGAGATTTCTGGAGTGATTAACCCCTTAAAATATCCAGAAGTTTTATAGAAAAATGTAGTCAGAAATCACCGTTCCTGGAACTGATACCTGCGGACCTAAAATTTTTAATTAACCTGTTTCATTAATGATTTCCGGATGACGAGCCCGTTAATTGGACACACCATGTATTCATGTCACCATGATTTCGTTCCAGGTACATATTCAGGTTGCAATGATGATATATCCCTCCTCTACCCCACCTGACGCCAATCATCTCTTGTTTACGTCACTTGCTAATGGTAACTGAGTTAGTATGTTGTACGTAGTTACACCAAAATTTCCTCCAGTATTCTAATATGAAGTAACAGACGTGAGGGCTGGAGGAGTATATGTATGTTTCACAGCATACAATATGTATACGTACGTATAGTCGTATGGTATGGGGTGAGGTTGACCCCACCGATTATTAATAACTATCATAGAACTACGAGGCAAAACCCGTGACTTGTTTTTGTCTCTTATATGAAATTCGAGTGATCTTGACCACAGTTTATCGGGGAACCATCGAAGTAAGGAACTGTTCCTGAATTTTTCCCAATTTGCAAATGTTACTCAACGCCCGTGATCGCACGGTCCGTCAGCACGTTTATAAAAGCCAGTACTTACCGAGCTTTTCGGAGTGCTCTACATTCTCGTTGTGCTGAAAACAAAAAGCAAAAATTATTGTTTGTGAAGAAAGGACTCGGAACTCCGACTGCCCTGGGGGTCAGCCATGTTTTTTTAGATTTTACCACTGGAAATAATGACTAATGAGTGTTGACAATGAGAAATTAATTATTATTTTTTTTTTAAACCTGTTTTGGTATCTGTATAGTCAATAGCCACCATGTTTGTGCCTGGTGTCTGTTTGAGTCCTTTTGGAAATTTTTGATTTTGCACCTAAAGGTCCAAAAACTTGGAAATGCTTGATAGTACACGGTCATCCACACTCCGGGGTCTGAATGATTGGTACTGTTTTGGAACACAAGGTCTATAGATTTGAGAGGTGATCTCGACTTAAAATGTTACTCGCTGCAGGTTAAAATCAAATGACGTAAGCCGCGTAAGTAACCGTTAGCGTATTTAAGAATTTTGGGGCCAACTATAAAGAGATGCATTGTTCTTCTCCAAACGAGAAAACCTCAAGAATTTATGTGCCCTGTTCCCGGAATCAGGGCAAGCACTATTCTTTCTTCTAGTTAAAGCAAAGAATAATATTTATTCCCAAGCCACAAATTTCCTCCCCGATTTACGACATACCCTTATAGTAATTTATGGCCTACGTCGACTCTCTCTTTACTATTCTCCCTTTAAGTCTGTATAAAAAGCGAGATTACGATATTCCGTTAAGTGCCAGTTAATTTAACCTAACGTTAAATTCAAAAAATTACATTAAGGCTATGTAGGGGCAGTTTTGACGTTTATTAAGGCCGCTTCCCTGGATTTTAAAATCTTCGGTCTTAAGACCTCTGGTTAAATCTATTAGTAGGACAACCCCCACCAGTGAAATGTAAAGTCCTAAGCTTGATTAACTACGGAATTTATCATGATCAAATCTGACTTTAACCAAAGTTAACTTCCAACTTTGGATAGTCTCGGTAGATATCCCCGTTTCCCAAGTTGGAATGAACCTTGACTGAACGACTGAACATTTGGGTGGTTCACCAACCGTAGATTAACAGAGCATTTTTGACGTCATTGAGAGACCTCTAAAAACTACACATCTTGGAGTTAGTTACTTTGGAAAGCTATTTGTTGTACTTTCATCAGTTTTACCCGATATTTCCTCTAAAGTTTTCGAACACTGAAGAAGTATGTTTGAAGTAGAAGTTCTGAACAGTAGAGGCCACAAACAACTAAAACTGATGTACTTGTTCAGGTATAGGTACAGGTTATTTGACGTCTTTTTATTTATTACTAATTAATTTATTACTTGAAGTATATTGCCTATAAATAACTCGGTGATTATGTTAGAAAATAATTGCCCAATTCCACAAAATTAAGGAACATCACTTAACGGCCACCATACATTCTCGACGAACTCCGCCAAAACCACTGTACGAAAGTAAATATTCGACAAAACTAATGTTTACATATTAGTGCTGCCGGAGACGGGTAATTGCAATATCATTTTGGTTCTGTTTACTCTAAAAGCTAAACATAGTGTGCTATTCGAAGGCGAAACGAACGAGTGAAAGTAGGACACTATGTTTAGCTTTTACAGGAGAAAAAGTAGAGAAATGGTGTTGCAGTTACCCACTTCCGTAAGTGAAATAAAAATTGTCAACATGTAACATGGCGGCGGTAAATATTACAAACATTTATCAAGCTTTTCTACGAAATATAACGATAAAATCATACTGTTTTAGTCCGAAACGTTACAAAAAAATATTTCGCGTGAGGTAGTGTTGTGTTTTCGCGATCTGTCAAAAAAACATGTGGACTGGTAGTTGACTGTTTAAAATCGCTCCTGTGGGCTTATTACTCCATTTCATGCAAAAATACAACACTACCTCACGACAAAGAGTCTCAGGTTCACATCCCCCTATAAACACTTTTCGCTCGCCCTGTAACTTCGGAGTAGGGCTTGAAGTACGTAGCATTGCGGACCAAATACGAGTATTCCACCTTAATTCACACAAAAATAAAAATTAATAAACTTTTCTAGTTTCATATAGAAAAATTCACAAAAATTTAGAAGTACCTAACTGTTGTTTGTGTTTTTGGGTTTGTGAAACAATGTAAGAAGTTATATTATACAATTGACCATCCCACCGTGATTTATTTCAAATTTTCCGTATAATCGAGTCTTGATAAAATGGATTTTTTTCCTGCCTATAACAAAGAATAAAAGTTAGCCGTAATAATTTACGTCAAAAAATATTCTACCTATTTTAGTTACCTGCATTTCTCCCCCAGATATTTTCTTGAGGATTCGCTGATATGAGTTATTGTGGAGGCTAAGGCAGTGTGACTGTATTCCCCTTCTTACCACTGAATATAATGCTGTCCGTAAGCTATTTTTCATGCAAATTACATGAGGCAGCGACGCGAGCTTTCCCCAAAAACTGAGTATGTTTTCTCTTACAATATATTCTCTTTGTCAAACAAATGCTTTTATGGATTTTTTGTATGAGTAAGTTTGAAACTTTTTAATTAAAATGCTGAAAGTAACAATGTTTGTGTATGTTTTTATCGGGGCTCTTTTCAATTTCAAATTCTTTTTTATCCCCGTACATTTGTTTCGTGTGTGTTCCAGTTTCCATTTCACAGAGCCTTCAGAGAAAATCCAGGCCGTTATGAATTATATACCAAAGAGGAAACGGGTGATTTCGTGTTTTCCACATTGGGAAATGGCTGGAATGGCTGGGTTGGAATGGGGGGTTGGAATGGGGGGTTGGAATGGCGGGGCTGGAATGGCGGGGCTGGAATGGCGGGGCTGGAATGGCGGGGCTGGAATGGCGGGGCTGGAATGGCGGGGCTGGAATGGCGGGGTTGGAATTGCAGGGTTGGAATGGTGGGGCTGGAATAGCAGGGTTGGAATAGTAGGGTTGGAATGGCAGGATTGGAATGGGGGGTTGGAATGGTGGGGCTGGAATGGCAGGGTTGGTATAGTAGGGCTGGAATGGCAGGATTGGAATGGGGGGTTAGAATGGTGGGGCTGGAATGGGGGGCTGGAATGGTGGGGCTGGAATGGTGGGGCTGGAATGGGGGGCTGGAACGGTGGGGCTGGAATGGCAGGTCTGGAATGGCAGGATTGGAATGGTGGGCATTCAATTTAAATTCAGGCCGTCCAGGACGCATGGTGTGAGTCCAGCTTAACGAAAAATACACATTCGGATCAGAGGTTGGAGTGGTGGGGGCCACCTATCGTTCCGTACGGTTTCATTTGCTTTGACAGATTGGAAAGCTCGGGTAAAAGTGGTGCGGACGAAGTGAGGTAGTAATTTAGTACACTGGAATTCCAGCGTTCCATATATCAGCGTTATTATTGCTGCTGTGGGGCGGGAGAATGAGATTTCAACCCGCAGTGGAAGCAGAATCTACTTGATGACTTCATGATAGCACACTGGGGACTCTTGCACTTGGGAATGATTTTTGTTCTATGTTTCAATCAATTTCTCATGTTGGATTTTATGCTTTCGATAAATTACAATTCAAAAGTTGGTTCAGTTTTAAAAGAACATTTTTCTTTGTTGGTCGAAGACCCTGACCACTACCCGATAACTCAGATAGCAACCCTTTTTCCTCTTATTTATTTATGGAAAAAAATAACGACAACTGTCAGCAGAAAGTATTAGAAATAGGTACCTACCTACAACGGGAAAATCTCACTTTTCACTAAAATATATGTAGTTTTCTCACTGCTTCCGCTCAAAAAGTGAGATAACCGTTATTTCTCACCGATCAAATCCATCAAGATTTCAAAAGATTCCCAACAATATTCATAGAAAGATGAACTCCGAAGGGTTAGGTAACCACTCGAAAAAATTCCAAGGTTCCCTGAGATTCCCCATGATTCCCAACGAGTGATTAACCCCTTGGATCAAATACACTTCTCATGTTCATTCAAAGGAATAATCAAGCTTACAAACAGACCTAATTGGTGCTGAGTAAGCTATTGAGCCTTTTCCGGTATGTGCTACAGTTTTGTTGTAGGTACCATGCAGGGAGAGGATAAAGACTGGGACGCTGCGATCGTAAGGCGCTTGCAGCCTTCGGGCGCCAGACTAAATCGATTCTCGAATACCACGAGGTCAATTATCCCCACTCTTCTTTCTTCTCAAAACGGTTACAACTCGCACACACTACGTGCTCTCTATTGTTCTGGCAATCAGCAACTGTCTTGCTGAAATACCTTGACTGATTTTATTCTATTTTGAGGGGGAAGGAGATTAAAAGTGAGGATTGAACTGTGAACCTTTCAGAATGTCTGAATACGATGAGTTAATCACACTACTGCGCGGAGCATGGTGCGGAAGTAATTCATACTCTCCATGGAAAAGGGTACTCAGACATAGCTGCAACTTAGTTATCAGGGTCAAATCTATGGAGTAGCTGACAAGGTAGAAAGAGACCTCCAGGGGAAATCAAAATTCAACTGCATTAACTTCAACCTCTGGTGGCTTGATTGCAAGCAAGTGCAGGGATACGCTAAAATCCTAGATGAAAACTGTTTCCTCAGGGACTGGGAAGGAACTATCTAATGCAGGATTTGCTATTTCAAGAACTGTATCCATATTCCGATAAGCACTTCAAGGTAGGGACCTACAGTTTAAGTTGACATGGTAGCTAATGGGTACTGGGCTGTGAAGAATGAGAGGCCAGGTTCTAGTCTCAATCTAAAGAGAATTTTTCGTGGTGAATCTTGCTTGCCTAGTCTGTGATTCTGACCCAATCAGCCCCAGGGGAAACCACCCACATACCTTCCTGTAGGTGAAATAGCTCCAAATTCTATCTTATGTACGTTTCCACTTTCTTCAGCGGGATGAGAAAAGATCTCCCCCTTCCCCAGTTGCTGAGATGTTTTTGAACCACAGCCATCATTAGCACAATTGGAACGAAAGAAAAATAAATGAAGAAACCGGAGAGAAGCGTTTTCGTTTTTGTAACTGTTGAGGTGGATAGAAATAGAACCAATGGGAAAGAACGGGTGCTCGGACGAAAAGGATCATGTAAGCTGGGATAAATAGCCTGCCCAGGGATACAACCTTTCGAGAAAAAAAATAAAGACAAAGACTTAATGACTTGAGCTCGAGGGTTCCCCTCGCCCTTCCTATGGGCCTTCCATGAACCCCCCTGGCCCTCTGATCCTTATTCTACCTTCCGTTTGGGACGGCGATTCCCTCTATCTGTTCATCCGACCATTTTTTTTTGTCCAAGCAACTTCCCCCGGTTTTCAATCCCATTTCTGGTGTCTTTCTGTTTATTTAGGTCGGACGCTGCAGGGGAGAGAAATCGCCATCAAGATCAAGTGTCGACTTTTTTATTCTTTCGCCCAGTTCTCTGACATTTGATCACTTTTAGAAGGATAACTGTAAATTTTTACGTATATTTCGGTTTTTTTATTTTTGAACTCATCTTATTATTGTACTTCGATCCACTGTACATTCGTTGGTCCAATGTATCAGTGAGCTAAGTCAGTTTTTTTTTTTTTTTTTCTTTTCAAAAATGGGTTTTCTGCAGATTTGGGACCGTTAAGGGTCACTCTTCAATAACAAATCGAGTTTTGATTGATATACCCGCTCTAAAGTTCTTAATTATAAATTATAAATAACTCACTAACATAAAGCTTCAGTATAACAGTGAGTAATGTCGTATTGGAGGGCCTAAAATGAGCCAAAACCCGGAATTTCACGGATAGTTAGCAAGTAGTAGGTATTAAGCATGAAAATTAGTAGTATCACGGGTACTTTGTCGTCGCATTGTGAAGTGAGGCTAAACATAGTGGTTGTTATTGATTGGTCAGTCCTATCTACAATAATCAGCAATATCTCGGAACTTACGATTTTCCAACTTATTAGCTCACTGTTACATTGGACCGACGAATATGGTAATGAAGTTTTAACATAAAATATAAAAAACACACAGCCTACGATCTCAGTGAAGAACCTTAGGTACATGCAGTTAGATCCACTTAGGGTGCGTCCCACCATGCCCAGTTAAAGTTCCGACTAAAAATTAGTTAACCTCTGGTTAAAAGTAGGGATCAAATTAAAAGAATAACCTAAAAGTCAAAAACTTGCGTCCCACCAACGCTCAGTTAAATCTCCGGTTTAATTTCGTCTTCACTGTGAAGGTGTCCCCAAAATGGCTATATAATGGCTTATTATTCCTTTCCCGAATCAGAAGGACATTTTTTATTTTCACAAACATCAGTTCCTTCCTCTCCGTAGCATCCATTTTTAAAATTTAAAAAAAAAATATATATTTTTTTAAAATTATTGTGACTATTTTAAATTTGGCGGTGGTAGAACTGGTAGCAGAAGATAGAAGATCACAACAAATAAAAAAATGGCGTCATTATTGTTTTATATTATCCAATTTTCACAAATATTTCATTTAAAATCCCATTTCTGCATATCTGGTGAGTGTTGGATGATAGGACACCAGCGGTTAAATTTTTAACTCGCCAAGATTGGCCAGTTAAAAATTTGATCTGGAGATCTTTGTTAAATTCCGGTAATCATTGTTGGTGGGACGGATTTACCTCAATTTAACTTATACTATGAGATCAAATCTCCAGTTTAATTTTAACTGGGCTTGGTGGGACGCACCCTTATCCGACCAAAAGTCGTTTGTTGAAGCATAATTATTGGTTAGGTACGTTCCTTGAAAAAAATGACGATAATAAACTTTTGGGTAAGAGAAACGTTACTCCGAAAAAGCACGAAGCTACCACGTAAAAACGTGAATCATACTTAAAGCTTGGCCAGGTCACGTTTGTTCCAAGACCCCATGTGCATATAAAGTGCCCGATAATTACCTCTCCAGTCCTAATGGCGGATTAACTAACTTTTAAATAAGTTAATTGTTGTTTTTGGCGGCTTTCCCTCGGTCGTTCGAACTGATTGTATATTTTCTATTCCTTTTATTTCCCAAAAAAGTAACTGGAACCCCAAATTTTCAAATTTCACTTTTGGAAATCCCGAAATTTTGATTCCTTTACGTTGGATTGAGTTGCTATTTTGTAATTTGTGAATGCTGTAGATAAATTTTTTAATGAGGTAAATGAATGGACTCTTAATTACGTGCATCTGATGCAAGCACATTCACCGAATAATTGAACGATCGGTACACTCAAATTTCATTCTGTGAATTTCTAATGCATGCCAAAATATTCCATACATGCTTCCACAAATTTTCATAGGAATTCACGAATTCAGAAAAACATTGGAAATTAGAGAATCTACAATTATTTAGAAGGTTTCAACCATTAGAAATGAATTTTCTAAAACAAAAAACCTATTCTCAATTTTCTGTAGTCTGCTTTTAAGGTATATTGTCGCACGTATCAGCCAGCCAGTTAAGAGCCTAAAACGTAGCAATGCCCACAGTATTTCCCTTGGGTCCATTGAATTTTCCACGAAAATTCTCCCCAAAGGCGCAAGTGTTGAAACCGAGCCAACCCCTTCTGGCGTTGAACATCCCTTAGCAATCCCCTACTGGTGGTTAACAACCCTTAGGCCCCAGACACCATCCCCTGGAGTCTAACGACGATATCGAGCTTACCGTAATCGCATGCACCATCCTCTGGCAATTAAGTCCTGCACCGTTAAAATTCATTGATATGATCATATACAGTGTTCTCGTTATATAGAACTTCATTGCACTTCCTCTACTATATAGGGTGAAGTTTGTTTAAGGGTCCGCTATACCTGACGGTGCATTTTTTGCCGTCCATAAGATTAACATTGCGAGCGGCGATTCATTTTCAAGGTTTACCCATGGTTGGAAAGACACAAAATTTTGCCTGTACCTAGCCCTAACAATGTTCTAGGGAGTGTTCGAAGCAGATTTCCCATTTTTAGGTAGATTTCGAAGAAAAATCTACCTATTCTAGTCGTACCAGTAGTCTCACTTTTGAAAAATTTCTTCACAGTTCTTCTTTTTATGACCCCTGGATCCCAAAACCACCATCAGTTCAAAAGTTTATATATATATCTATATATATATATATATATATATATATCTATATATATATATATATATATATCTATATATATATATATATCTATCATTTTCACTTCCTTGTGAACACGCTAGCAGCCGTATTTTTGAAAAATAATTGGTTTTGACTATTTAATAAAATATAAGGGACTAAAATCTCGGTCGAGTTCGTTAATGGGGGAAATCGGACCAAGGGGGGGGAAATGGGGGGACTTTTTCTAAATCTGGCTTTTTGGCCTTAACTCCCTTAATATTGCAACTAATGAAACGTAGTTTTCTCTGAGGGTCGTCTAACAGTACTACCGACAACTTTTCTTTGTAACGTTTTTTGATCCCACCCTTAATGGTTGAATAGGGGTGGAAAAAGAGGGTTTTGCGCACAAAAAAATTCATAACTTGTGTCCTAGGGGTGTTATCGAGTTCTTTTGTTTTGTAATGCATTTGCCTCAATATTACCTACAACTTTTGTCTGAAAAAGTTTTTCGTCCGACGCACCGTTTAGGCAGGGGGTGGGGGGTTGAATTTTCAAAACGTCATAACTCACTTCTTTGGTGAGATATTGAGTTTTATCTTTTTGCTATGAGTTTCTATTAATAATATCTACAACTTTTATCTGAAAAAGTTTTTTGTAAAATCACTTTCATTTTCTTGTTAAGGGTTGGGGGGGTGGGGGTTGAATTTTCAAAACGTCATAACTCACTTATTTGGTGAGATATTGAGTTTATTCTTTTTGCTATGAGTTTCTATTAATAATATCTACAACTTTTGTCTGAAAAAGTTTTTTGTAAAATCACTTTCATTTTCTCGTTAAGGGGGGGGGGGGGGGGGTGAAATTTCAAAACTCAATTCCTCCGTTGTTATTGTTGAGAATGCATTTGGGTCAACTGGAAATCTTCTTAACCGTCTTCCTCAATGATTTTAGACTGCTTTTAGTGGATGGAAGTAATCTTCGAAATCTACCTACGCCTTTCGGGGCTGCCGAAAGGGATTTTTTTTTACTGGTTTTCGAGATAAAGCACTTTTCTTGAGGTATGCGATGCTAGCATTTGCAAAACAGTTGCAATAAAAGAAACCAGTGAGAAATTGGGGCTGGCAAAATTTGTTCGATGCATTCAAGAATTAAAAAAATTGGAATGACTTTTCCAGTGAGTATACCTAAGGATTCTGAGTTGGGAAATTAACAGGACTTTGTGGTCTTCGGGGAAAAATTGCGATAAGTAACTGTGTTTAGATGACGGATTTAACTCGAAGTTTAAAAGACCTGTTAGTATTCATAAAAGTTCCTACTTTCCATGCAGCCTCTTTACAATATTATTTCTTTTGTGTCTATAAAAGAGAAGGTAGGGTAGTCTGCGCTTTTAGCGTGATTAAAAAATGTATTATAATCTATTTTAATATTTCTAGTTAGCGCTATCTCGTCTTCCAGATAGTGGAATACTGAGAAAACTCTAAAGAAGAGGAGACGACTCGTCTTATCGTGATTACCATTGAAAAACACACTTTTCACCAACACACCCGTCTTGGCTCAAAACTGGATGAAAGAAAAATCTCTGCTTACTTGAGAAGTTAAATATTACGTTTGTTATTTACTTTTCTCTCTTCCCACTTTCGTCTTACGTTTTTTATGTTGGAAAAAACCGCATTCATTAAATCTCGGGATTTGGTGGAAGCCTGTAGCCCGCCGTGAGCGTGGTGTGCCCTCAGTGACGGCATTTTGAGTGCTTTCTTTACAGTTTATTGCTTGTTCAGCTTCTAGGGGTGGTTTTATCAATTACTTGGTTGACCAGCTATGTGCTTGCTTTCTGTATGCGACCTTTTTGAGTCGAAATTTCTTTATTTTATTTTTCAATTTAAAAATTTGCTTTTACGCTTTGTTCTCTGAGAGGGTAACTTGATTTTCATCAAATATTATTTCAAAGTGCTGCTTTGGGGACTTTCTATTGGCGTTTTGAGTTCAAAGCATTTATAAAAAATAACTCACGTACAAGTTTCTGTAAACTGGTGCTTTAGGAGGTAGTATTTTTTCGAGGAGGTTTTCAGTTTTTGTAGTAGGTATTTTCTTTGATTTTTTCGTACTTTCTGTCAATCAACAAACTTTTCACTTTCCCCTCCCTGATGTTCTGTTTTCGACATGACCCTAGAGATCCCCCAAGTCCGTCTGACGTCTGTACGCACCTATAGTTCAGATTGACAAGCCCAGAAACTATAGACCATTTAAAAAATTACCCATCGTGCTCAGCCGGCCGTACTACCAAATACCAGTTCTCCAGCCATGCATCATTTAAGGGTCCGCTATACCTGACGGTGCATTTTTTGCCGCCCATAAGATTAACATTGCGAGCGGCAATTCATTTTCAAGGTTTACCCTTGGTTGGAAAGACACAAAATTTTGCCTGTATCTAGCCCTAACAATGTTCCAGGGAGTGTTCGAAGCAGCTTTCCCATTTTTGTACTGGTTTTCGAGATACAGCACTTTTCTTGAGGTATGCGATGCTAGCATTTGCAAAACAGTTGCAATAAAAGAAACCAGTGAGAAATTGGAAAATCTACTTCAAACACTCCCTAGAACATTGTTAGGGCTAGGTACAGGCAAAATTTTGTGTCTTTCCAACCAAGGGTAAACGTTGAAAATGAATCACCGCTCGCAATGTTAATCTTATGGGCGGCAAAAAATGCATCGTCAGGTATAGCGTCCTCTTAAGTATACGATGGGGACCGACAGTTATTGGTGGAACCTCGCTTCAAATACGGAATAAACAGAGGTGAACACCGAGAAATTTCTACAGATTCGAGATCGAACCCTTGTGACCCGTTTCTCAGTGTTCCTTCAAAACAACGATCCAGACTACTCGGGTAAGGAGGCTGGTGCCTACGGTAGTGTGGTAGAAGATAGTAATTGATTGAGGTCGGGTAGTTTGGAACGCAAATGGGATCTTAAAACTTTCCGCTTGGTCTGGATTCACGTAGTGAAAGGTTCATAAACTGCGGACAACGAAGAGAGTGGTTCAGTTTTACAGTGGCACTATAAACTCCCCCACCGTTTTTACTGCTCAACAGCCTCTCATTTACAACCCCTTTTTCAATTTGTCAGCTTCTTTATTCAGCACAACTTCCTCTGGATACTAAAATCATAAATCGAATTATCCCCCTTGTTCGGTCTTCCAGTTAATGCTATAATTCACTTCCTAGGAAAAGTACAAAGGTTTCATCGATATAAGAGCTTCGGCCTTATATGCATTCCTATGGTGTTCAACGAGGGGTAACCACTCCAGATATTCCTTGAGATTCCACTGAGATTCCATGAAGATTCCCAACGATAATCATAGAAAGATGAACCCCGAAGGGGTAACCACTCCAAAAAATTCCAAGTTTCCCTGAGATTTCATAAAGATTTCCAATGATTCTCAACGAGATTCCCAACGAGTGGTTAACCCCTCGGTGTTCAAGTAAGGTACCAAAAGAAATTATTGTGCCACATTAAGGAGGTCGTCCATCTAGCCGAACCTCTCCTTGCTACGTACGGTTCCTGGTAGCGTGGAGTAGGATATAGAGCTTGACCGGCGAGCCGCGGTGCAGCTAAATGGACGACCTCCTTAACATTTCAGGATTCATTCCACATGAAAGAACAGGCTTCACACCCAAATTAGATTCAAATGAAGCCAACCGTACAACAAAATAAAGGCAACTTTTTTGCCTGAAAACATACTTTTCCAGCGACTTTTTGAAGCCTCCGGTTTTTCAAAGTGTGGTCCTTTTAAGCAAAAGGCTTATCAAGGGTTATCTGACAATTTCCTGCGGGGCGAGGAGCTTAGGAACAAGGTTTTCCGAAATTCCCTTTCGTGTGTGCGAGAGGAAATAACTCGCCAGAAAAGAGGCGTAGTCAGGAAGTGTACCTTAACCTTCATATCTTGACTGAATTCAAAATGTTTTGGATAAATATTTAGAAGATTAGATAGAAAAACCTTTTGCTTTATTTTAGGTAAAGAAGCAAAAGTTTGGTTACCCCTAAGTTTTAGAAACAAAATGAACACATTTTCCTAATTTCTCTTAAGTGAAAACTGACAAATGCTGTTAAGAATGAACCGAAACCCCATCGCTAATAAACCTGGCTAATTATTAATTACTTTATGCAGTAATTATGATAATCCCCATTATGTCATTATGGTGCGGCTAATGGCCATGATGTATCCAATCTGAATTACTCCAATCTCGCAAATGCGAAATTAAAAGCTGCTAAACTCCAAAAATGCATAACTGAGCACTTTATAAAATTGCTGAGGGGATTGGGAATGGATTTAATTTTGCTCAGAAGCACCACCGATATGACGCTTAAGAAGTAGGCCGAAATTACCTCTGGTTTTTGAGATTCTACCTTACGAAGTCATCCTTTGCCAGTAGGTACTGCTGATACTATGGGCTCTACCACCCTACCCCATATCGATCAGAGTATGCCGAGGGGGTAACCACTCCAGAGATTCCTTGAGATTCCCTGAGATTCCATAAAGATTTCCAAAGATTCCCAACGATATTCACAGAAAGATGAACCCCGAAGGGGTAACCACTCCAAAAAATTCCAAGATTCCCAACGTGATTCCCAACGAGTGGTTAACCCCTCGGAGTATGCCATATAGTACCAGCGTCAGACAGCTGAGCTGCCCACACAATGGCGATAGCTTACACCGAGGGGTTAACCACTCGTTGGGAATCTCGTTGGGAATCATTGGAAATCTTTATGAAATCTCAGGGAATCTTGGAATTTTTTGGTGTAGTTACCCCTTTGGGGTTCATCTTTCTATGAATATCGTTGGGAATCTTTGGAAATCATTATGGAATCTTAGGGAATCTCAAGGAATCTCTGGAGTGGTTACCCCCTCGGCTTACACCGGTTGAAGATATCCCATGTTGTAACTGCGAGGTAAAAAGCCCCTCCAGACTACTCAGCAATACAGGTTCTTCCTTCTCAATAGGTATCTTGCATCGTTTCTACAACGATAAAATTTTATTTCACATTGTTCCTTTGTGAAACGAAGTAATAATCTTAAATTAAATAACATTAGAATTTAATCGAAATCGCTGTCTAAGATCCCAGTGTTCAAAATTTCGCAATATTGCCACAAAATAATACAAAGATTTCTCCAAGAAAAACGAACCTCTAGAAACGTGAGCAGCGAGCAATGAAAAATGCAAATTTGCCATTATTATATAAAAGTCAAGCAACTAGGTAATATTTAAAGTAAATGAAGCTTTTGTTAAAGTAATCTCGTTTCGCATATAATTGAAATTTTAATAAAAATAACGGGAAGATTGTGATTTACCTGAGATGTAAGATAATTGAATGAGTTCCTTGTAGCCAAGGTTTTGTCAGCTTTATCATTGTCAGCTTTCTGCTGGTTTACACCTTCAAAGTTTTGTCGTACAATGTGACAATTTTTTTGTCATATTTTTTTGGGTAAATTTTACCGACCATTAACAAATTATAAGGTATGCCCAACTATTTGGCTATATCTATTTTACACACTTGATAAATAATATAAGTGTACTACCTATCTGGAACATTAGGCGAAGTTGTTCTGATAAGGTATTGACCATAAGTTAAAACTGTAGGTCCAACTGGGTCATGATCGCCATCCACTATTTTGAAAATGAAGAGGAACTGGAATAAAAACCAAAAAAAAATCTTAGAATATTTTTGGAGCAGTAAAATGAGTCATTTAGTAATTCATCTATTTTAAGTAAGAATTACTTGGCAAGGGTGTTAATGCGGTTAGCGTGGTGAAACGCATCAGTGCATAAACAAACTCCATTAGAAAATGAATCTTAAAATATTCTCCTTAATTATCATGTTTCCTCTTCTGGAATTTTCAATATTAGCTGACAATAGCTAAGTAGTGGTTTTTGGCGTATAAAACAGTAAAATAGTATGTACCTACTATTGACGGAAACTTCTTCGTCAATCTTTCGACACATTTCAGTTATACAGAGGCGCAAATTTTGAGTACCTAACTTCTATAAAAAGTTTGAAAAATCTCACGTCGTCATGAAAACCTGAATTTAATGTGCACTCTAACCCAGGATTTTCCACTGATGTGACCAGAAAAAGAATTCAAAGGAAACTAACGTATATGGCTCCGTTCTTTAGTCATAAATAAATCACTAAACCGCGCTTTTAACCGCAAAAGCTTTTTCTGCAGTTTTTAAAGAGAATAAATACGCAAGTTCCACGTCCAAAGGGTAGGTATACAAAACACCGAGTAGAATAAGAGGTTAAACGAGTATGTGAGTTGAGGGGAGCACTTAGAGAAAAAGCTTGCATTTGTACTGCAGGAGCTTTGAAAATGGGATCAATGCTACCCCCTACCTCGATTACAACCCAACAAAAAAACCTAAACAAAACCTTTCTCCTCTTTCAACCAGTTTCCCCCTCCAACCTTCCACTGCTGATCGAGACCTGGCCGATTGATGATCCTCTACGCTTCGCTCAACATTGCCGTTCTCTTCATTTATCAGCTCGTGCCAAGTGGCTGATCTATCCAGTTTTTGCTTGACAGATTGATCCATTTCTGAGTTTGGGATTTCAGGTGAAATAATTTGAAACTGATTTAGGCTGTGGTAGGAGGAATCTTGAAAATGGGTTACATGGGTACCGACCTGCAATAGAATATGGAAAATGAATGCGACTTGATGTGCTTGTCTTCGGTAAACTGACTGTTTGGAGGCAGGATCTTTTAGGATGCATCCCACCATCTTCGGTTAAATAAAACTCCAGTTAAATTCGGTTTTCTACCGCGCAATAATAATTGGAATTTAACCGAAGTTTAACGTTAACCGAGTATGGTGGGACGCAGCCTAAGAGAACTAGAGAGATACTAGACACCATCGGAAAGAATCGCATTTATAGTCATGAATTCTCAGGTAAAGTTCACATCTAACATTTTGGTGTACCTACACCCACTACATAATCATGAAACATCAGGTGAAGTTCACACTTCACATTTGGTGTACACCCACTAAATAATCATGAATCATCAGGAGAAGTTCATAATTCATGTTTGGTGTACACCGACTACATAATCATGAATCATCAGGCGAAGTTCATACTTCATATTTGGTGCCCACCCACTACATAATCATGAATCTTCAGGCGGAGTTCATACTTCACATTTGGTGTACACCCACTACATAATCATGAATCATCAGGCGAAGTTCACACCTAATATCTTGTGTACACCGACTACATAATCATGAATCGTCAGGCGAAGTTCATACCTCATATCTGGTGTACACCAACTACATAATCATGAATCGTCAGGCGAAGTCCACAGTTCACATTTCAACCATTTCAATTTATACCCACCCAGATCCGTCAGTCTACGCAAAAATTATATCTCACAAATCTCCCTAAATTTTATTTAATTTCCACCTCAAGTGAGAATTTTAATCTCGTCTAGGAAGGCAACACTTGAAGATTTTCCTCGCTACCTATAGCGAACTGTCTCCACAGTATGGGGGGCGATTACTTACGAAGGGGTGAGCGAGCCCTGCGCTGCGCCAGACAGCCTCTCTGCCCGCCAGCCTAAAGTTGGAACGTCTGATTTAGAGGGAAACTTCACGCATTGAAATGATTAACGGATGCTCAGGTCCAACCTTTATATTCGGGCCTATCGAGTTTCTGAAAAATTGGGTGAAATATGCTGGCTAGGGCAAAAATCAATTCCAGCACTTTAAAGTTTTAGGAGATTGGTCTATATTCCAACGGAAAATCTTTGGACGTTCCATTTCGCACCTTAAAAATTGGATTGAAAAAAAAAAAACTTCGGTGTCCGCACGATGAGCTGATAGTTTGTAGTTAGTAGTCAGTGAGTAGTCAGTGGGGGAGGGGGGGGGGGAGCTAAGCAACTGGAGTATTTCAATATTTATCCAAATTCCTCAGCTATCGAACAAATGAAATTTCACCATAATGAAATGTATACCTACTTTCGTTCCCAGTCACTTTCAATAAATTTATTTTCGTTTGTTGTTTCTCTCTGACCATGGGAAACCAATCGAAACAAGCCTAAACAATTCATATTGCTGAATTACCAATTAAATGGTTGTACTACATTCACGAGAATACCTGATCTGTGCTGGCGGCGAAAGCACCACAAAGGGGTTATTACCATTGCGATGAGCAGGCAATATAGCCGTGTGTGGTGTGCATGCGAGTGGGAGAATGTATTCATCCACCCTATCATGTCGCCAACGTAACACTTCAAATGGTTTTAAAAAATTTCCGCTGTTTGAAATTTTATCCCGATGCTATTTTTGTCTTTTATATGGTCCGTTTGATGGTGCTGAACAAAATAAAATATTGATTGGAATGAACTCAATTATTTTATAACTGTAAAAGGATTTTAAAAAATTTGATTTTGAAACATATAGAGCTTTCAGTGCTCTATTTAAGTCTTGCTTCGCGTACGCATGTCATAAATGATGACTTTAACTATTTTCATATAGTACAGATAAAGATATAGTACCTACAATTTATCTTCCTTAATAAGTCTTGCAGTTAGAAGTACATTTGCTAACCTTATGATAAGGGCACTATTGGCAGGATAGTGAATGAGGCTAGCTATAACGCTATAGTGAACTTTTAGGGGGCCCTATAGTTGAGTTTAGGCACTGATGAAATCCACTCTTAGGTGAACCTCTACTATCATATTATATTGGCTCCGAAGAGATGGATTACATATCGTCCAACTTTGGTTGTATTGTACGTTTACGTAGGTGGTATCTCCAATTTCATCAGTTTACAATACCAACTTAACAAAGTTTAACCTCCGGATATCCAATTTCGACTCTTCGTCACCACATTATCTGACCTTGATGTTTTTTACTTTCTCGCTAGCCATATATGGCGAGTAAGTGTGGTTTTCATGCAAAATTTCGAAATTGAGATTTTGGGTTTCCCATGATCCTGGGGGTCCCCTGAGTCCAAAAAAGTGGTTTCTGGAAAAAGTCTGTCCGTCAGTCCGTCCGTTCCCTCCTCTAGAGCCTATACCGTTCACCCGATTTTGATGAAATTTGGTATGGACCTGTCTGAAATCACTACCGAGGGGCAATGTTAAGGATTTTTTGATTGGTCAACAATTAAGGCCGCAATTGCCAAAAAACCACCAAAATAATTAAAAAAATCGTGTTTTTGGTTAGTCGGACAAGCGCCGACGGTACACTTTTCAACCTATAACATTGAAAATTGGTAGTTGTGTTGAAAAATAGACGTTTCGACGTCATTTGCAACTAAAATTGAATTGGTTGAAAATTACGGCCGTTCTGGACCAAAGTTCGATCGTTTCGACGCCATTCACATTTATTGACCGATTGTCATGACATTTGGTAAATTTATGTAGAGCCATGTAACTTAAACATTTGTCGAACAGAATTTGGTTATCTTTAAAATTACGGCCGTTTTTGTCGAAAAAGTGTTGAAAATGAGTTGAGAATGAGAAACCACGTTTTTGAATGGTCGAAACGCATTTGGGACTACAGTAATAGAATGACAACCATGAAACTTGGTAGGAGTGATCTCAGATAGATGCTCTTGGGTGGTTTTCAACCGATTTTGGATTGCTTAAAAATTACGCCCGAAAAAAAATCCTCCCCCCCAAAAAAAAAGAAAACCATACGGGGCGAGAAAGTTAAGTGCGACTGTTGTCGGACACTTTATTATTGTTATCCACCCAGACTGGGCAAGTTCCCAGGAAAACTTGAGCACTATCAAGTACCTACTAAGCTAAATTGACATGCATGGAAATAAGTAAGTTTCTGTCAAGGGTTATCAAAGTTTTGCGGCTAGATAAAAAGTTGTTGAGTGCACGAAAGAAAAACTTTGAAGCTTCTCATCAAAATATTGGATAACGAAGTTGGCGCTCTATTGCTCTTATGCATACTTTTCCTTCATTGATTGCTTTCAAGTTTTTTTTAGAACTTTATTTAGAAAGTGTCGATACCTTGAGGTATGAAGCAGCCACAAAAAACTTTTCCTTACTATCAAAATTATGTTTTTGGGCAGAAAAAGTTCGATGACAAGTTTATTTTTAGAGGCCTTTCCAGATTATGTCGACATAAAAATATTGATTAAAATTTTTTTCTTCATACATTTTTTTTCATTTTTCATTCAGGCTATAGACACAATTCGCTGTAGATTATTTAGTAGTTACTAGCCAAGAATTAGGTATAGGTACCATTTATGATAAAAATAACTCGTTCAAAAAAGAATTACAAAAGTTATCACACACAGTAGGGTAAAAAAAAATTATATTAAAAAAAAATCCTCGTAAAATTGTCGTTAAGAATCGTCAGAAAACAGGAATATTTACTTAAAGGTAGGCCACCATTTTTTACATAAACTTACCGAGGGTAGTAAGATGATAAAAGGTATTAAATACACCTTTAAAATATATTATATAATAAATCTGGAATTTCTCGATCGATATACTAATAATCAAGAAACAGAAGCGAGTTAAGCAACGTCAGGAATTTCATGAAAGATTCTCCTATCAAATTATTAGAAATTTAATTAGAAATAGTTTATTTTCGCTGAAGTAACTTTGTTTTCTAGTTTTTAAAATGAACTTCATAATATAGCCTTTAAAGCGGCTGGTAACCCTGATATCGGTATTTCGTACGTACGTACTTATAAAAATACTTCTTCAACATCCCAGACAGAAAGACTTGAGGAAATAAAAATAAATAAAAAAGATCTGGCTGAAATTGGTTGGGATGCGACAGAAGGTGTTAGTTTAGGTGGTGGGGGAAGGCAGGAGCGGAGGGAGGGGGCACATAGAGATGGAGTCTGAGGTTCCTATCTAGAGCAGCCGCTTGAGGCAAAGCAAATTCAATAAGAGCTCTGAGGTGATGGAATTTTGTCGATAAAGTGCAAGACGGGCGGAGGCATTAATTGCTCGTCTTATATGGCCCCTGCGGGGGGCGGGGGGGGGGGGGGGGCGACACCTGGAGGGGGGAGGGGGACACCTGCGCCGGTATTAACTATCCTACGGAGGACGGCAGCGCCATAAGCCGTATTTATAGGAAAATAGGATTTTCTTTGTAAAGAGGTTTTATGAATTTTCTTCACTACATAGTGTTGTTTAAAAATAAGGTTTAACGGAGAAAGGACGTGAAAACAGAATGACTTTTTTTAATGATAATTAATTTTCTTCAACGTCACCATTGTATCGACCCACTCGATAGAAAAATTTTAAATGATTAATATTGTTTACTTTGATAAAGTTGTACCCAGTGAAAGTCCACGAGCTGTAGTTATGATAAGGGTACTATCGTTAGGATAGCGCTATAGTCGAGGGGGTAACCACTCCAGAGATTCCTTGAGATTTTATGAGATTCCATAAGGATTTCCAAAGATTCCCAACGATATTCATAGAAAGATGAATCCTGAAGGGGTAACCACTCCAAAAAAATTCCAAGATTCCCTGAGATTTCATAAAGATTTCCAATGATTCCCAACGAGATTCCCATCGAGTGGTTAACCCCTCGGCTATATAGTGAACTTTAAGGGGCCACTGCTGAAATCCGCCTTTAATAAAGAAAAAATGAAATACCACGAACACGCGAAATGCGATTTCATTTTATTTTTTTCTACAAAAAGGGAAAGTTGTTAGAACCAGAGTCACGTAATAAACTGGTCTTAAATGGGAACTTTCCATTTTTATGAGGTGGCAGGTAGCGGAAAAGGTGTTTGTAACAAGGAAATACTGATGGACCATAACTCCACACAAACTAGGTTGAGAAAAAGAAATCACGACCTGGTGTAGGATTCCATTCGCGGTCTGCGCAAACGTACGGAAAATTCTCACTAAAAAACGTCGGCAGAAATTTCCATTCTTTTTCCGGTTTTTCAGCGGTGATTTAATATACCTTTTCTCCAGGTTCTTAGAGGAATAAATCAATCAAGTATGATAAGTTGGGTGCACGCGAGACAGGGACGTTACGCAATGCTTCAGCCCAAAACTTCCCTTTATTCTTCAGGGGCCCATTATTTTGCCAAGAAATGGCCTCCACGTTTGCTATTATTTACTTCCTCACGTATTGGGATAGTTGTGGTCTTGAAAAATTAATGGTTAGTTTTTTATGTGTGCCCTGTGGGAACTGAAGCTCCCCGTCAACCTAGCCGCACCGTATCTCGACCCTTCCACGCACAGTTAATTATATTTGCAGTTCGGCCAAATCAAGGCCTACGGGTGCCCTGCTGGATCAGTTTCAGACGAGGAGTTAACCACTCCAGGAATCTTGTTGGGAATCTCGTTGGGAATCTCAGGCAATCATTGGAAATCTTAATGAAATCTCTTGGAATCTTGGAAATTTCTAGAGAATTAACTTCGGGGTGCATCTTTCCATGAATCACGTTGAGAATCTTGTGAAATCTTTGAAAATCTTCATGCAGTCTCAAGCAATCTTTGGAGTGGTCAACCCCTCGGTTTCAGATAAGGCATAGGTAGGTGGAAGTCACAGATAATCACAATGAAGCAGTGCCTATAACAGAACGTAGCAACGAGAACGCAAAACTCCCAGTTAAAAAGTAAGTCGTTCAGTGTTTGCGCTTAATTTCATAATACAAGAAAAGTTGGTTTTCTATGGCCACAAATTTGGAGTTGGAGGATGTTGGCAATGAGTCAGAAAAGTTTGAGACTTGAATTGATCGTCCCGTAAGCTCAGTACTGTTAGGTCCGCTCTAATTCCCCTCTAGCCCAGATAGATCGCCAGGATAGCCTCCTAGTTTTTTATTTAAACAATAATTACAGTTTTATCATCATGAGCTGCCAAAGATTGGCTATCAATTTGGCTTTTAGCTTTGACACTTTGTATATTGGTTTCAATTGTACTTAAGGACGACTAGACGTAGTTGGTTCGCAATGCTACGTACTTCAAG
Organism: Mesopsocus fuscifrons; assembly: GCA_950004255.1. Lineage (NCBI taxonomy): Eukaryota > Metazoa > Arthropoda > Insecta > Psocodea > Mesopsocidae > Mesopsocus > Mesopsocus fuscifrons. Next base: position 4,630,721 of record OX465374.1, on the reverse strand, counting down.
CCCTACTCCGAAGTTACAGGGCGAGTGAAAAGTTTTTATAGGGGGATGTAAACCTGAGACTCTTTGTCTTGAGGTAGTGTTGTATTTTTGCATGAAATTGAGTAATAAGCCCACAGGAGCGGCTTTAAACAGTCAACTACCAGTCCACATGTTTTTTGGATAGATCGCGAAAACACAACACTACCGCACGCGAAATATTTTTTTGTAACGTTTCGGACTAAAACATGTACGATTTTATCGTCACATTTAGTAGAAAAGCTTGATAAATGTTTGTACTATTTCACGACGCCATGTCTCATTTATTTCACTTACGGAAGTGGGTAATTGCAACACCATTTCTCTACTTTTTCTCCTGTAAAAGCTAAACATAGTGTCCTACTTTCACTCGTTCGTTTCGCGTTCAAATAGCACACTATATTTAGCTTTTAGAGTAGACACAACCAATACGATATTGCAATTACCAGTCTCCGGCAGTACTAATCTGTAAACATTAGTTTTGTCGAATATTTACTTTCGCACAGTGGCTTTGGTGCAGTTCGTCGAGAATGTATATTTAGCCTTAACTCATTAGTGCTCAGAATTATTTCAGACTTCTCCTTAAAGTATGTTATTGCTAATTTTTTTCTAAGAAAAAAGTTTCAAATAAATTTTTTGATAGGATGCACGGTTCTCGAGATAAAGGGGTGGTCCTGTAGGAACAGCTGAGCTGTGAAATCTCAGGGAATCTTGGAATTTTTTGGAGTGGTTACTAATCCCTTTGCAGTTCATATTTCAATGAATATCGTTGGGAATCTTTGGAAATCTTTATGGAATCTCCAGAAATCTCTGGAGTGGTTACCCCCTCGGAGCCTACTTAGTATAGAGATGGGCCCAGCAACTAGACCTACAATTTCGGTGAGTCCCAACCACCACAGCCTTGAGATGCTTAAGGGTAGTTAACATAGGTTTACAATCTATAGGTAGTTTAAAAGACCTGTGATGATTTGTGTTATAACCGATGTTTTAACCGAAATTTTAAACAATTAGGTAAGTAAGATGACATACTATCATGTAACCACCTCAAAGCGTCTGAGCAGTCTAACTGACTATAGTGACAGAACACGAATAAATTTTTTTTTTTTCAATTTATAAGCTCAAGGTCATTTGGCACTTGGCTAATTAGAATTAAAGACAAACGCGCCACAAATATCACAAAATAACAGATGTAGGTATTCACTACAACAAATTTAATCTGTATTTCCCATTTCAGCTTAATAATAACGTCAAAGCAAAGCACTCTCTCATTGTCCTTGGAAATCTTGGTAGTGAATATTGTCGAAACGTTCGTTTCATGTCACGTTCCTTCACAACTTCAGAGAACGTTTCAATTTACTGTGTATTTCTATAGTTGTTCCCCTTAGCCCCAACGTACGGTACAAAACACTAATAATGTGCTTGCCAGGTTATAGTTGCAAGCAGTGGCGACTTCAGTATTTTGTTTGTCCGTTGTACGGGTAGGTACTGTTTTTATCGTTATATGAATAGGTATATCACCTAACTAAGGCCTGACTTATTATGGACTTTATGATAACCTTCCCTTAAAAGTATCTGGCAATCGAAGGTTAAACAGAGCTTGATTTTTTAATTTAATGTTTTTATTTGATGATCAGTAGATTATACTTACAGAGGTATAAAAATTATTCCTCTTGAATTTTTTTGGAGGTTTTAAAACCCAAAAATTTATAGCACGAGCCGCTACTGGTATACATAGAAGGTACGGGAGTCTGGGGTGCGTCAGGACATATTAACGTCTCCTCCGTGACGTGGATTATTCCGGGAAATAAACCCTTCCAGAAGCGTGTAGAATTATCTGCGAGCATCTTAATTAAAACACATAGATTCAGCCATAAGGAGACAGGGAGGCACGATAATAAAAGGTTTTGCTCGGAGCAATTACAACAAAGACTCGAGCCCTCCAAAGCGGTTGCCTCAACCAGAAAAAAATCACCTTCCCTCCCCCCATGCCTGTAGAACCTCACCCCTTGCTCTTAAAACCCTCAAGGGCATGTTCAAATTAATGACGCCTGCTCCCTTTCCAGACCTGGCTAAGTGGAGTTTTATATTACAAATTACGAGTGGTGTTACCGGGCTTGCAGAACTCCAGGTATCCAAATTAGACATCATTTTCATTTATGGTTCCATGACGTTTGGCCCTTTTTGTCCCTATTTTCTGCACTATTTATGAGGAAACAATTGGATATTTAAATGTTCTGAAATATAATTTGTCTTTTAACGGCCGAAATTAACAGGCTGTGCTGTAGTTTAACGGACGAGTGAAAAAAAAATGTCTGAAAATCGGAACGCAGCCTGTTAATTTCGGCCGTTATATATGTATTTCAGAATATTTAAATGAGGGGTTAAAAACTCGTTGGGAACCTCGTTGGGAATCATTGGAAATCTTAATGAAATCTCAGGGAATCTTGGAATTCTTTGGAGTGGTTACCCCTTCCGGGTTCATCTTTCCATGAATATCGTTGGGAATCTTTGGAAATCGTTATGGGGAATCTCAGGGAATCTCAAGGAACTCTGGAGTGGTTATTACCCCCTCATATTTAATTATCCAATAATATCCTCATAAAATGTGCAGAAGAAAATGTACCGAAACAACCATGACTACGTAAGACAACCTTAAAACACACACTTTTTCAGAATCAACCTACTTAAGAACACTTGACTTGGTGCTGGAAAACATTCAATCAATAAGTTAAGCAACTTCCATCGAAACTCTATGTTATGGCGTTCTCCAGTCTCATACTTCAAAACTTCACAAGTCCGGTTCTTCTGGAGCACGTGGCCTGGCTGTTAATAGATACTGAATAACGTCTCAGTTTCGAGATATTTTTATGAGCTAGACAGATGTGTGAAACGAACGCCATAAAAATTCAACTCTTGGAAATAGTCATTGAAATTCAGTATCTTCAGCTTCTGAGACTTCAATTTTATCTAAAAAAAATTATCTAGCCTTATCTAGCTATTAAATGAAATTGCTTGGGGACCTCTCAGTATCTGCATCTGTAGAATATAAAAATGTAGCCAATATTATTTTATTAAAGAAAAATACTGGCAATGAGGAAATAATCCGATCAGTTAAAAAAATTTCAGTATTCTCTGATCCCTTTTATATAAAACCCAGGTTCCAGCCTCAGCAGGTAGAGATTTTTCCTGGGTCTTGATTGGTATACCTAAACCTTGACTGGACTGCCAGGAGTGATTCTGACGATATTATCCCCTCGCGCAGAGGTGACGGGACCCTGTATTCTCCTATATAGGATCCAAGCAAAATTTTCAAAAAAATACCTTTCGAAATACGAATTCAAAAATCCTCGGTGGTTGTCTGGCCAGTAAATATACGAGGTATATCGGTGATAACTCGTAAGCAGAGGATTTAGATGCAGTATGAATCGCGAGTCCCTTGGTAAATAACTGAGGGAATATCGGGGGCTCGCCGGAATGTTCAGAACCCCATCGATCGCGACCATTCTGCCATTCCGGATTATTCACATCTAATTCATTATTTTGCGTTCATATTTAACGGGAATTCCGGAGGGGATTGGAATGGGGTGTCACGTGTTTTGCCGACCGCACAACCGCTGACTATCCAAGCATTCTATCGTTCGGTCAGCTATAACATTTCTACCTGAAGATGAGTGAAAGGTAACTGGGTTACACATTTCACGATAGCAAGGTGTCAGGTCGCGCGGAAATTCATATCCGGCTGAGGCGTATTACTTCCTGCAGGAGTCAAGGTTCCTACCTGGGTCATAGGGGTGCCTGACAACACGTATGACAACGTAGATAGGAAAACTCACACGGTGATACCAAAACCAACCCCGTAGTTCGTTATACCTGGGAAGGATCCAGCCCAGGTACATACCTATCCCCACCTATGAGTGGTTTTAGACCTTTTTTGAATGTTCTTTGATCCCCGCTCTAGGAAAAGTTTGCCTCTTTGGTAGTATCTGAATTATCTCCAAGCACAATGCTGATAAGGATGAACTGTAAATGTTTCAAAGGTGTCAAAGTTATCAGTTCCTCTAACAATGCCTTCGTTGAACTTCCTGAAGTGCTTTCTGAAAAGGCATCGTCCTAAAGGCATTGCTCTACCGAAAGGAAGAGTTGTAATTAAGGCAATGACATCTTTTTGTGTTAACCCAGTCTGTCTGTGACCTCTCTATGACCTGGGGGAATCAAAATGGATAAATCGAGGGGAAATAGCTCCGTGGTCCAGATCAGTGGTGAAGGAAAGGAATGTCCGGGAATCTATCCATTTCTCGAATCCAAAATTACGATAGAGGAATCCATCTCCAGACACCACTGACATCCAGAAAGGTACGTTCCCATGACCCCATTCTCGGTCTTTGAGAGGAAAAAATTTATTTCGTCGCCTCGTCACCTGTCACCGTTTGAAAAGTGGAAGAATAAAATTTATTTTTAACCCGAATTCTAGAAACTACTATTATATCTCTGAAATTTACACCATGGGAAATGAAAATACAGCGTGTTCTGTAATAATTTTAGAAATGTGTAAGCACTCGATTTTAGAAATGAGAAATTACTGCTTTACGTAAGTATCATTATGCAATGAAAGAACATCTAAACATAGGTACGTGAAAAAAATAATATATAATATATACCTACAGGCTCTATGGTAGCTAAAATGTTTACAAGCCACTCGGAAAATCAATCGGAGACTTTTCCTCCTGATTTCCCCCTAGGAAACAGGGCAATTAGGAATGGAGGAGGGGGATCAAAACTGAAAAGGGATAGAGATATCATTCTGAATCAAACCTTCACGGATCGCTTCAAAGGAAAGAGTTCTATACTTGTGGTTCTATACCAACCACCAAATCTTGAGAAAGAAACATATATGTCCGCTGTTGAACAAAAGTATGGGACAGTAACATATTGCGAAGCATATAATAATAAAGGTACAGACCCTTGAACCAAAAACTCAACATCAGAACCAAAGGTCGTTCAAGTATAGGAATGGTAAAAATAAGTGAAGCTGAACAAGAATTCAAGGTATAGCTGTACTATAACTTTGGAGTGGAACCGCTGAAACGGAAATATTTCTTATTTTATGCTTCGTCCACTGAAAAACTGACTTAGTTGTAATGACTCAGCCAGCATCGACTGAACTGTTTTTTTACATTCCTAAAATTCGAAAAAGATTTTTTTACTATTGAATAAAAATAAACAAAGAAATTCCACAGAAACTTTTAAAGGTAAATCTTTACGTAGAAAAATGAACAAACAGTACATTTTTCTCCTCAAAAGAGGAATATCTTTACTTTTATGTATTTCTTTTAATTTGTCTGATACTCTTTTTATTTCTCCGTTTATAACAACTGTCTGGTTTACCCGTGACGTCAAGTACGAATATATCGGGAATAGAAATCGGAGACATCGCATTCTGATTGCGTGTAAAGGAATGGGTTGGTATAAAAGCGACGAGCCATCTTAAACCACAAGGGACCTCACTACCCCATCCCACTATTATCAGGCTCCTATCTGATACCAATCACTTTGCTCGTCTTTCAAGTTTAGCTCTTTAGACGGACACAGAGCTGGGTCACATCAGTTCGATCCCAATCCCATCAAAACCTTTTCAGATTCAACTCGGATATATTCAGCGTCTGGTGAAATGTATAATAGTGCTGTGTGGCGGCTCAGAAATGTAATCGTATTTAGAACGTCAAATATCAAATAGTTTATTCTATGACAACAGAACAACAAATAAATATCAGACAGTTTACTCGAAACTAGTCACAAAACCTTTCTGAAATTTTCCTCAAAAAATAAACCATATAAATACAAAATTTAGTTATATTTTGGATGGACGTACGCCATAGTGTGGGCCATAATCCTGCCTAAATGCCATGTGGAACTCCGCAATATGGACATTGGGAGGAAACAACCCCCTCCCCCATTTCCCCCCCCCCCCTGCTCACTAGCACTGGCAGATGGGCACTGCGGGTATATGGAGTTTGACCCTCCCCCACCCCTAAATGATCCATAAAGTGCAAAACATCTCTATTCGCACCCTCTACCGCTACAATGTCTGTTCATCCTACATCCTATCAAATATGAAAGCAAATAAAAATTTACGACGAGTACGGTACGGAGTTTATATAGGGAGCCATGAGATGGATGGGGGTTGGCCAGGTGCGCAGCATAAAGCACGCAGTTCAGCGTAACATAAAATAAACAAACTACCCCCACCCCCTCAACCCCCGGGATCCATCGTATTTTAATCGACCATGACATTTAACACGTCAGGCTTGTCAGTTCTAATGCCCGAAATAAATATCATCGTAAGCCACCATTTTGTCATAATATTTTAAGGTGGCAAAACTCCGGGATGTGTTCGGTAACTTTATTAAGAACCATTACCACCCTGACTGCGTTACCAAATTATCAAGTTAATGTCAAAAGCGATTTGTTCGTGAATAACTTGTGAAAATGAATGGATGGGAAACTTCCGAAAATTTTCGGAAAATATACTTACCTACCTTACGATTACGATTTTTGGAAAAAAAAAACATCTTATCTGTTTAGTTTGTTTTCTGCCAAAGGGATCACAGATAAATCTCAGAAAAACTTTTCTACGTACCAATTATCCTTTCTAGTGGACAAAAATTTAAAAAAAAAAAAAAAAAAAAAAAAAACTGCGAGGTTAAACTGGGTTTAATTATATAAAAGCACTGAACCAGCAACTTTCATATTTTATGTTTCAATATTTGTTTTTACTTTTCTGTGCTTGCATCAGCATTCTGAGCTTCTAAAAACTCGTAACGTTTGCAGCTGTTAATCCAATATTTAACTGTCAATAAATCTGCTATTTTCATTTTTTTATGTCAATGAAAATTAAGTTTATTCATTGCATTGGTGTAGAATTTTCCATTTTTACGAAATATGTGCGAAAGTATTGTAAAAAAATCCATTTTGAGTTTTTCATTACCATTGGGTGATCAGAGGGTCCCAGACCCCAAAAAAGCGGCAAAACCTACTTTCCCGTCCAGTGTTTTTCAAGTTCTTGAGCTTTTCCCCGAGCTGTTTCCTTCATTATTTGGTTCGAGAACATAGACAGCATGATTTAAGGCTTCCTGACGAATTATTATAAAAACACATAAGATAACTGTTGAATTCGAAAGACGTGCCGGAAAATTGGTGGAAACTCAGAAAGAAATCGATTATTTTGTAAGTTTTTCAGCTTAAGTACCTACTGCAGGAGTGCTGCAGCAATTGGATATTTTCAGCGATACGGCTCACGCAACCCCCCCATTTTCTCCTTCTCTGATAAGCGATTCCATAATTTAGCGCCATTCCATGGCTCCAAAATTTCATTTCTTAATTCTCTCCTGTTTTATTAACAAATAAGCGTCATGTCTCAACTTCAATTTGAACACTGTCTATCTTATCTACTCTAATGCTTTTTTTTCACGTTTTTTATTGACATTTTACTAGAGGAAATGTTAAAACGAGGTTTAAACACACAAAAACTATTCAAATAGACTTATTTCAAAAAATAGCTCTCCAACCACCAGTTCTATTTTCAGTTAAAGTCAAACAAACAAACAACTCCATAACAACATCAACAATTTACTTAATTCATCCGAACATTACTAATGCTCACGTGCAAAGTTCAGTAAGTTAGCTGGATGACAAGTAAGATAACCCAGCTGTTACTGAAACTTTCACGTAAAGGCTCTTAAAAATTAGGCCCAACAAACTTTGAAACTTGGAAGTTTTTATGAAAATTAATTGGTATGTAAAAGTTGTGAAAGGCAAAGGGAATGTACCCAAACTTATCTTGCCTGCAGATGTTTCTCTTTTTGCTAAAGTTAAGATAATATGTAACACTCAAATATATGGTTATTATTTATTATTTATTTGAAAGGTCGAAACCTACTTTAAAAATTCTACTGTTATTTTTTTTGGTGTCTGCAAAGTCGTTTTGTTTACATTTTTATTTCACATTTTATGAGGATACTATTGGATATTAAAATATTCTAAAATATAATATGTCTTTTCAAAGGCCGAAATGAACAGGCTGTGCGGTGATTAACTCGATTGTAAAATCACCACACAACCTGTTAAATTTCGGCCGCTAAGAGGCATATTAGGTCATAGGTACCTACTATTTTATAGAACATCCAATCCAGCAGTTTCCTCATAAAGTGTTCATAAAACACGTAAACAAATAGTTAATTTATTCGCCCTTGGACCCTAGAAATAGGAAATTTCAATGAAGTAAAATTTCTTATTATTTAAAGAATGTTACAGAGAGAAAATGGGGTTTCAAGTTCACGAAAAAAAACTAAAATTTTTCATGTAAAACCTACATGGAGGCAGCAGGCAACTTTGCATAAAAGAGAAAAAAAAACATTCAACGAAACGCGGGGAAATTGGTTGGCTACGCATATGACGTATGAATAACACCCCCAAAATGTAAAAAGCCAAAAAAGTATAAATCAGCGTGAAATTTGTCACACCCTCTATGGTATACGGCCTCCCTTTGCCTCGCAATCAGAGTAATGACCTTCCAATTGCAAACATCTCGTACATTGGCACATAAATTCCTTTTTACAAATCAGTTACAAAATACATGGGGGGCTGATTGGAGGGAAGCTGGTCGGTGCCTCATTAATGGAATAATTATGACTCATCATCAATCTACGTCACTTTGCACGCCATTAGTTCTTATTAAATAATTATTTTTAGTATCATCTACGCATTGGATACTTTATGTAAACAAGCTCCGCATTACTTTCAAAAGTTCCGGCTAGCTGTCTGTTCCACTTGAACATTCTCCTTCTTGGCTATCTATTTCACGTCTGACTCTCGTCATTTCTATGTCTGTTACTTAATTTCTGATGTTATGGAGACATATTATATTTCAGAACGTTCCGCAACATTCTAAGCCTTAATGATGTTGAATAGGTTTTTTCTCTGTGTGCTTACAGCCCCATAGCACCTCACTAACTAATCAAGTCCGATGCCATCAACATCAGCCGTGAAATCCTAATAAATCTTCTTGTGAAGCAAAAAATATCCAGCAGTGACCCACGTCAGTGGGCAGCCAGGTTTTATTTCGAAATGGCGAAGAGGATAGGGAGGGGATAAAGAGACACAGAACGTTAATCAGCAACCTGCCATCCAACGGTTCACTGGCTTCGTTTAAAGCACCAATCTCCCGAAACGAAAGCAAATTGTTCGTCCTCTACTTACTTAAATAAATAGTTGCAACCAAAATAAACGTTCGTTGGCGTTTTCGTTTGTTTTGTTGCTGGTGGTTTTTGAGCTATTTTGGAGTTATCCAAACAGTTAGGAAATTAGCTGTAAAAAGTGATTTGTAAATAGACAGAGCTTAAAATGAAATTTGTAGTGTGGATATTGGAAAACATGGAGGGGGTTTTCGGGGGGGTCACTACCCTCCCCTTTCCATAGCGTTGGTGTACGAGAAAAAACCCTGGAAAATTGGCTAATTTTTACAAATAAAAGTCTGGAACCATTTTTTTCATTAGTTTACTAGTTTATGGAGACATAATATATTTCAGAACAGATTCCACACAGTGAACCTTGTGTGAAAAGGCATAACATCAATCTCATAAAATAATAAAGGGTCCGACAACAGTCGCACTTAACTTTCTCGCCCCGTATGATTTTTTTTTTTTTTTTTTTTTTGAGGGGGGATTTTTTTGATATTTTTTTGTGGGCGTAATTTTTAAGCAATCCAAAATCGGTTGAAAATGACCCAAGAGCATCTATCTGAGATCACTTCTACCAAGTTTCATGGCTGTCATTCTATTACTGTAGTCTCAAATGCGTTCCGACCATTCAAAAACGTGGTTTCTCATTCTCAACTCATTTTCAACACTTTTTTGACAAAAACGGCCGTAATTTTCAAGATAACAAAATTCTGTTCGACAAATGTTTAAGTTACTTACTTTTAAACAAATGTACCGAATTTCATGACAATCGGTCAATATATGTGAATGGCGCCGAAAGGATCGAACTTTGGTCCAGAACGGCCGTAATTTTCAACCAATTCAATTTTAGTTGCAAGTGACCTCGAACCATCTACTTGTCAACACACTTACCAATTTTCAGTGTTATAGATTGAAAAGTGTACCGTCGGCGCTTGTCCGACTAACCAAAAACACGATTTTTGAATTATTTTGGCGGTTTTTTGACAATAGCGGCCGCAATTTTTGACCAATCAAAAAATCCTTGAAAATGTGTCTCGGCAGTAATCCATACCAAATTTCATCAAAATCGGAAGAACGGTATAGGCGCTAGAGCACTGCACGGACTGACGGACGGACGGACGGACGGACGGACGGACTGACGGACGGACAGACTTTTTCCAGAAACCACTTTTTTGGACTCAGGGGACCCCCAGGATCATGGGAAACCCAAAATCTCAATTTCGAAATTCTGCACGAAAACAATACTTTCTCGCCATATATGGCTAGCGAGAAAGTAAAAAGTAAAGCCTTCTATATGAAGGGAAATATAGGGAAATATATAGGATATATAGGGAAAGAACGAAACAAACTTGAAGAAATATGAAATTGGGTTGCAAGACAAAATACGAAAGTGTCCTTTTCCTAAACAAACGAAGCGGATACGCGATGAAAACAGTCTTTGGGGGAGTTGTTTCTTTTCCTGAAATATCACAACATTACCATAATATAGTTTCCCCATGAAAGCAAATCACGAAACGTGAATCTGAAAAACGACCCATAAATTTAACTACGTCACAACAATCCTTTTCAAAATTCGAAACCTCCCAGTCCATTAGGAGCAAGGGGTCGCCCCCTTATGAGCTAAAGTATCAATTACTGTCCTTCTTTCCATAGTTACTGAAACTGCAGTCTAATTCTGTTAGTACGAAGTGCAGTTTCATTTAATCTCATTGTGGAAATTTGAAAAAGTAGTCTCCAGATTGCAGGAAACTGAGAATTATCCTAACGGTAATTGGGGATTTCAGTATGCGCCAATTAATACAAGGAATGCACTATGACCTCATTTTCCCTTCGCTATTCCCCCCTTCAAAACTCCCCCTCTCCCCCGGATTTACTTTGCAACACCCCGCAGGCTCCGATACAACAATTATTTCGGCGGTGGGATTATAAAAGATCGATATCCCCCCGCGCTCGTAAAGATTTCCCCTCTAATTTGAACTCTTTCCCCTCTTTTCGTGCCTTGAGCGAAAATCAGAGGATTTTAGTTTTCAAAATAAGAGAGAAATAGATATGGGTTGCAGTGGTAGGAGGCAAAACTCCGATTTGATTGGTTCCGGAATAGTATGGTTTTGGTGGATTCATTTTCATATTGTATAAACACTTCTTACATTTATAATTTACCGGACGGTTTTGATAAGGATTATTAATTTTGCCCAGGGATGAGAAGGAACTACCACAGAGTATTAATTCGAAATAGAAGCCACGGTGGAACAAATCGCAATCAAATAAGACAATGACAAAGCGCATGGAGCTGCGAGGTTTTAGGAACAAAAATATTAATAGATATTAATAGAGAATTAATAGATAATAGATAATTAACAGAGAATTAATAGATATTAATAGAGTGTAGCTTTAACAGAACGCGACCGTAAAAATCACAAAAAAATAATTAAAAATATTGTTAAACTTTCTTTAGAACTTTTTCTGACAAAAACTATATGTTTGTCAAATGCCTCCTACTGAACATATTTAACGAACAGATTTATCTTACCGTATATTTTTAGCTTATGATAGGTGCAATCACACTATAGTATATTCTAAGAAGTGATGATGTGATGAAATAACCTTTAGCCGCACTTATTGCTTGAGCTCCTATGTTTTTACCCTTGGTGGAAATGAAAAGTTCGAAGAAGCGCTCACTAAATAAAGGCTTCAAAGAAACAAATTTCCACATTACTTGTGGCTCAAAAGTTACGAGCGCTGACTATGGGGAACAAACTCAATATGTGGAACTCTTTTGAACTAAAGGAATGGAAGAAAATGAGATTTCTGTCAGTGAAGGAACTCATACCGGCAGAAGGGCACCAGAATTAAAACCCAACTTATTTCGAACGTTCAAAGACTGCAAAGTTTGACGGCCTCGGGCGAAGAGTAAAATGGAAAATAAAGTTAAGAAGAAAAAATGAAAATCGAAGGGGGAGGCTGAAAAGAAGAGCAGGCAGTTTTCAAAATTGTATCACTGCCGAAATTATCCCTCAAATTGAAAATGTAGATGCCAAATCGAATTATTACAATAATGGAATTTTCAAACTTGACTTCTGGTAGAGGAGGGTTCTACCTGAGTGAGGGATCTCTATTGTGAACGAAAATCGTCTTTGGGACTCAAGATCTATAGATTCACCAGGTTATAGAACAGACTCCCCAAAAGGTGATCTATCAAGGTGCATGCATGGAGAATATTTTAGTGTAATGTTCGTAAGAACCTTGAAGTAATAATTGTGGAACCTGTTTCATTGGAAAGTTAGCGAATTTCGGGCCACATATCTTAGGAAACTTCGCTTAAAATTTCGAGAACTTCCAGAAACATCATAAAAGCCGTTTCTAACGTTAAAATTCTCTAAAACTATGTTTAATCGCCGCGCTTGCTATTGATACGAAAGAAGAAACTTTGTGTCGAATATTCTTGAAGATGTCAGAAGTAGATAATTTATTTTCAATACGAAAGTAAGGAAAAGTACTGTTGATTTTCCCTTACAGTTGGCTGCAAAATGTAAAATTCTGGTAGCTCGTAGTGCGTGAACACCCACTTTCAAATTACATAATGATGGTTTTTGCAGGCGAAGTCAAAAGTACATAAAAACCCAACTTTTTTTATTATTACATATTCATGGATTTCCCATAATGTACTTGAGTCAAGGGCTACTTCCCACAGAATTCTCAAACCTGTAAAAAAGGTTAACCGCCAAGGTACCTGGGTTTTGTGTTGATGACGACAGGCTGTATAGGCGTCAGGTGGGGGAAAAGTCCGGGAGGCAAAAGTATGATCGATGAGGGGGTGGGTTGGAGAGGGGAGGGGGTAGGAGAATAGCCGCTTAAACCTCATTATTTCCCCTTAATCCGCAGCCGGCAAAATCCGCGACACTTTTCATTTTTAATCTGCCACGCTTAAATTAAATTTTATTGGAGAGCCTGGGATAATCCACAACCACTTCTTCTGCTTGTATGGTTCTTGACTCAACGGATTCCGTGCTGTTGGATACATTGTGTCTTTTATCTTGTTGAGGAAGCCCATTTACACCGGTGAGTGAACCAACAATACCTCCCTCTACGTACTTGTATTACATATTATTCCTTGAAGAAAATTGTGATTTCCCTTTCGTTTTATTGTACAATTGCTTGTTTCATATTTGTTTTCTGAATCACGATACAGCTGATACATCTAAACCTTAATCGAAATAATTACCTCCTCATTCCAGCCTTTGTTCGAACATTCAGAACCTGAATAGCTCTTTTTCAATACCCTGCGAGAAAGCAAAAAACTAATCTGGGACAACCGGAACGACCGCAAATTTTTACCTTCAGAAAAATACAATTTGAACCGGAATGACCTGCGGAGCAAATGGCAAGCTGCCTAGTTTCATATTTTTCCCTAGAAATATAAAACGACAATGCCTTCTGAAATAAAAGGTCAACTGCTTTCGTGGATCGTAGGAACATACGGCCCACAAAGCGGCTGGCGAGGTGCCAGCAAGATGATTGTGGCGGCAGGGAGGCCCAAACCACCCCCTTCTTGCCATCTCTAACTCAGACCCTACCCCCTCTTTGCCACCCCCAACTCCAGAACCATCAGAATGTACCCCCTCCTTGCAACCCCTAAGTCGAGAACCATCAGAACCTACCCCCTCCATGCCACCCCTGACACCAGAACCATCAGAACCTACCCCTTCCTTGACACCACTATAGCTCCAGAACCATCAGAACCTACCCCTTCCTAGATACCACTAGCTCCAGAACCATCGGAACCTACCCCTTCCTTGACACCACTAACTCCAGAACAATCAGAACCTACCCCTCCTGGCCACCCGTAACTCCTCACCATCAGAACCTACCCCTCCTTGCCATCTTTAACTCCTCAGCACCAGAAACCTACCCTCGGATATCAACATCCCTATCGGCAAGGCTATTCCAAATTTTTCTTCCACCCACCCTATGTTGTTCAAATTCATTTGGGAAAAGGTTTTTGAAATCCGTTTACAGTTCTGAAATTTTAACACCCCACCCTCTATATTATGTCCTATGTACTTATTTATACTTTTCAGCTAACTGTGAATTCAATGTCAAGGTATTCAGGGGTTTTAGGTTTTTAGGGTATCTATAGGTATATTATGGTCGTTTATATCAAACAGTTGTGAACCTGTACATAGTTGTATCCCTTTACCTACTTCTTCTTAAACTTGCAAAGTCAAGATGCGATAGAAAAAAATATCTCGAGTTATTCAAATTGCGAATCTGAATAAGTTGCTCTCTTTGCATTCTGAGTTCCATCTACATAAAAACAAGAGTACATATTCAGGAAAATTTCAGTGTCAACGTCTGTTTTTCAATGAATTTTTCAGACCGGCCTTTTTATTTTTTAACACGGAAACATTTCAAAAATATTTCGGGAACAACCTGGTGCCTTGGAAAATAAAATAAAAATAACGATGTCAGGGTACTACAATATAACTTCTTGATTTAACATCAGTTAGTGCGAGTCAACTAATAATTTACTGAGTGATTTTTGATAGTTGAACACCTGAAAGTTACCTAATTGTACAAAATAACTCACCGCTGAGTGAACTCAAGAACCGTTTTGGAATTCAGCACGCAATTTGAGTTTCTGAAACAGATATTACTTAGGTACTTAACTTTAACTAGTAGGATGTGAGTCCTGAAACTACCTTAAAAGTCTATTCAGACATAGAACCCCAAAATCTACCTGACAATTTAACATTAAAAACTTTCTCCAACTTCGCGCATGCATACATGGGAGTTGCAACAATTCGGTTGGAGTATGGATCCTTGATGGACCTATAGGTGCACCCCTTTCAGATTTGTAAGATCTTTTAGTTAACTCTCGTACCTAGATTTAGCCAATAATTGAATCTTTGAAGGCTGGAAGGTATTCAGTGGTAAGCTCTATATTTTCTGCCGCGTTAAGGCTGTTGATACAACGCATATCCATACGTTCTCGTATATCCGATCAAAATGAATGATTGATGATACTATGGTAACGACAAATTTGCCCCATAACTTGGCTTACAAATTTTAATTAAGTTAAATTAAATATTTGTAGATTTGTCCATGGGGTACAATAATTCACTAATTCTAATTTAGAATTTAAATATAAGATCCCTGTTTACAGTCTAATACCTACTATAGGTTATGATTGAATCTATTTGTATTTATAGGTAAATATTATACTTGGATGTGAAATACAGACTCGTTGGCTTCTGTTAGTTCCCAATCTGGCCGCTAAATTTTCGGAGGGGCTGGAATGGCAGCTTAAGGGTCCGCTATAGCTGACGGTGTATTTTTTGCCGCCCATAAGATTAACATTGCGAGCGGCGATTCATTTTCAATGTTTACCCTTGGTTGGAAAGACACAAAATTTTGCCTGTACCTACCTAGCCCTAACAATGTTCTAGGGAGTGTCTGAAGCAGATTTCCCATTTTTTTACTGGTTTTCGAGATACAGCACTTTTCTTGAGGTATGCGATGCTAGCATTTGCAAAACAGTTGCAATAAAAGAAACCAGTGAGAAATTGGGAAATCTGCTTCGAACACTCCCTAGAACATTGTTAGGGCTAGGTACAGGCAAAGTTTTGTGTCTTTCCAACCAAGGGTAAACCTTGAAAATGAATCGCCGCTCGCAATGTTAATCTTATGGGCGGCAAAAAATGCACCGTCAGGTATAGCTTCCTCTTAAGGATGGAGGGTACTCACCCAAGAACTGCAAATTCCTCCCCATAAACGAAACATCCAGGGATCCTAACTCAGCAAAACATTAAAAAAAGATAACAATCAAAAAATAAAAATACAGAGTCTCTCTCCGAAAATAGATCAGATAGTCCAAAATTCGTCAGCTTTCAAACTAAAAACGAATCTTGCCACATCTTGACGTATTTTTGGGAGCAAAAAGGAAAACGAAGAGTAGTTCCTCACAGACTGACGTGAAAATCAGCAAACAGAATCCTCTGCGAGTTTGCGTTTGGTTCTTATCAAACTGTTATCACCCGAAACCACGTTTTATTTCCGTAGCTTTAGGCGGAAATAGCTCTGCCGCCAAGATGGCTGTCAATTCGAGAAGGGATGAATTCCGGGAAATGTGTCTGAATAGAAGCGGTGGTAAATACATTTTCACATCTTCAAAAATAAACTCGAGAGGCTGCGGTAACTCGGTTTATAAAAGGCGGTCGGTCATCCTTTTGGGAGAACACTCGAGATCTTTTCATACGAAGGATGGGGTAAACAAACGCTTGCATTATAAATTGGTAAATATAAGCATAGAAGAAAAGAACAGCACTTTGCATCATTTCTATGCAGCTCGGAACGTTTATTTTGTCTGTTTGCTATAGAACGCCCAGTTAGCGTACAACTCTGGCCTTATTCATTCTATGCGAGGCTGTTGGTTCCGGCTGTTGATGCAGTGTTGTTTGGTTACGTTTTTTAATTACAGATTTCTGGGAAATTCGCTTGATAGAATTTTTCTTTTCTAAATCTTAAGTCATATATATGTTCTGAAATATAATAGATCTTTTTAACTTCAGAACCTGGTTGACTAATTTGTTATTTTAAAATCGAGAGATTTTTGTAAATAAAAAAAATCAGAATTCACAATTTAGTTTCTGACGTTAAAAAGTCACATTATATTTCAGAACTTATCCAGAAAATATCCACACAACATTTTACACGATATCTTTTAGTGGAAAAATTTGGTATCATCTGTTTTATAGCGTAAAAATAAAAATTTGCAATCTGAGGTACACCCGACACCTGTCCAGAAGTTAAAATAAAAAACAAAAAAAACTGGGCAGCTGGACACTCTGTCAGGTACAAAAAGCGGACACTACATATCTCACACGTTTACGCGTTAAATTGCTAGGGTTTTAGGAAATGAAAAGCTCGCTGTTATGTTAAACGACAAAGCTTTCTCCCCAAATGAGAAAAAGAAATTCCAACAGACTCTGTCTCGGTTGGACTGTAATTACATTAATAAATTGCACTGCGTGTCCTGAGAGGTCTAGGTTCGAATCACAGTGTTTGTATTTTTTTCTGCAAAAAAAAAGGAGAATTCTCCCCAAATGAGAGAAAGAATTTCCAACTGATTCTGTCTCGGTCGGACACTAATTACAAAAATAAATTGCTGCAAGTCGAACTTGGGGGGCCGAGGGGTTATATCCAGCTTCTCATGAGAGTTCCTTATCACCCCAAAATGGGAGTCCTTTCCCACGGGACTCGTGTTTTTGTGCCAACAAATCTTCCGCAGTGAGCATCGGTCTCCGGTTGAAAGAGCCCCCGTGAATACGCTTTGCATTTGTTACGAGGGGCCACTAAAAAATCGGGAATGGTCAAATTCGAAAAACTTTTTTTTGGGCAGAACACCTTTTCATGAAGAACGACTCTTCCGTACAATACATAAACGTAATAAAAACTTCTCAAAACAGGAAATTTTACATTTTGTTTATTAGCTCAGTTTGTTTTGAGTACAATCCTCTTTTTTTGGAGGTAAAGTATGAATCGTGGATTTCGCCAGTTTATAAAGTTCCCTTTAAGAGGGCGCTATACCTGACGATGCATTTTTTTCCGCCCATAAGATTAACATTGCGAGCGGCGATTCATTTTCAAGGTTTACCCTTGGTTGGAAAGACACAAAATTTTGCCTGTACCTAGCCCTAACAATGTTCTAGGGAGTGTTTGAAGCAGATTTCCCAATTTCTCACTGGTTTCTTTTATTGCAACTGTTTTGCAAATGCTAGCTTCGCATACCTCAAGAAAAGTGCTGTATCTCGAAAACCAGTAAAAAAATGGGAAATCTGCTTCGAACACTCCCTAGAAAATTTTGTGTCTTTCCAACCAAGAGTAAACCTTGAAAATGAATCGCCGCTCGCAATGTTAATCTTGTGGGCGGCAAAAAAATGCACCGTGAGGTATAGCGGACCCTTAAGTAAACTGGATAGCGTTAACCTCCCTTTAGTGTGCCTTTCACCCTTCTGCCGATTGCTCCCTTGTCTTAACGCTCTCTGTCACCGAGAAAAACGCAATGAATTACAAATTCTTAATGTGATTGTATTGTTTAAAATACATTGTTATTATAACGTATACGGTAAAGACACATCGTAAAGCGAAAATATGTATAGACTTCCTAAACTGATATTCTGTAAGAAGATTGGAGGAGAGGTTAGAGGTTATTTGGTTTCTTGGTTCGACTCTGATGATATTGTGCCCCAAGGCGGGCGCAATTTGTCTTTTGTATCTACCGGATACAACCCAGTCCCCAATTTATGACTTTTCTCCTGATACGTTCCTTTGTTTTCTTATCACAAATGGATATCGAAACAAAATGAATAACCTTTTCCCCGTTTTCTGGGAAATTGAAATGATCCCCTTTGGGACGGAATCCTTTCCATGTCTGATATTTTATCCTTTTTGCCTCTGTGTATAATTTAAACTGAAATGAGGTACACGACTTTAGCTTCTGATATTTTTTATCATTGAAAGTGTATTCGCCGGAGGTTTAGGTATATATAGAGTGTCCCTTCAGTGAACCAGGATTTGAGTGACTTTTTCGTAGCTAAACATACAATAATGTTAATCTGTTCTTTAAATATGGGACACTATAAAATCCTCAAAGAAGTGTTGAAATCCAGCTTAAGCGCCGAGAGGTTAACCACTCCAGGAATCTCGTTGGGAATCTCGTTGGGAATCATTGGAAATCTTTATGAAATCTCAGGGAATCTTGGAATTTTTTGGAGTGGTTACCCCTTCGGGGTTCATCTTTCTATGAATATCATTGGGAATATTTGTAAATCTTTATGGAATCTTAGGGAATCTCAAGGAATCTCTTGGAGTGGTTACCTCCTCGTTAAGCGCTGTCGTGTCTGTAAATTCCAATTTATTACATTAGCTACTATGCTGTAGAGCAGTAGAAAATGTTCCTGTTCCTAGACACTGGAAATAAAATTTAAAAAAAACTCTACTTTCATTACTGAATCTCTTTGAAAAATCCTTCCTTTTAAACCCACTGTAGCTGACACCCCATATATTTATCTTTCTCGTACCCCGCTAACTAACCCAAAGAGTGCGACTTCCAGTTGGTAATATCTTAACCACACCTGCAAATGAGAGTTAACTCAATCGGGAAACCCTTAGCGACAGATATCCTGGTGCTGAAAGGTACAGCTGACCAAAAACGTGAATTGGGAGTTGATGAACGAGGGTATGTCTCCATTAGGATGGGATGCGCCCACTTTGATTCTGCAAACAATCAGCAAAGGGGGAGGGAACGAACCCCAATCAATACGGTCATCACCGATGGGAATGAATGCTGACCCAATTGCATGGCTGCTGCCGTGAGTAGGTATTTAACTCTATCCGGTTGCATAACAGGCACTTTTACGGCTGCTGACTAGTTTTAATTCAAAAAATAGTCTTGACTTTGTTTGCTGAAATCCGTATGGTTGTACTTGACTCCTCATGCAGAGAAGCACCTAAGCAGTTTAGTGGCAACATAGCTGGGTTTGACCATGCTCTGGTCAGGACCCACTCTAACCTACAGGCAAACCCAAGGGGGTAACCACTCCAGAGATTGCTTGAGATTGCCTGAGACTGCATGAAGATTTCCAAAGATTTCCTGAGGTTCTCAGGGACATTCGTCGAAAGATGCACCCCGATGGATTAAATTTCCAAGATTCCCTGAGATTTCATAAATAAGATTTCTAATGATTGCCTGAGGTTCCCAACGAGATTCCCAACGAGATTCCTGGAGTGGTTAACCCCTTAAAAATTTAGTTTTCTTTCAAAATATTTTGCGGAAAGATTGGGCCCTTACTCGAACTTTTCTCAGTTGCTCCGACATTAACTTCAAGACTCTGAAACACGTGTGAAGGAGGAAAAGGTCTCACAACAAATTTTGACTTTTTTCCCCGATACTGCGAAAAGTCACTCCACCGTTACCAAAGAGGCACTTTGCTCTTTACTTCAGCTTTATGTAAGTGACAAAGTGGTCGCGGGATTTCAACCTCCCTGTAACTAGTATATCCTTGACCCGTTTTGACCTTCACATCTTTCTTTGCACTGAAAGGCTGTAAAGAGAGCCTACCGAGGGGTTAACCACTCGTTGGGAATATCGTTGGGAATCATTGGAAATCTTTGTGAAATCTCAGGGAATCTTGGAATTTTTTGGAGTGGTTACCCCTTTGGAGTTCATCTTTCTATGAATATCGTTGGGAATCTTTGGAAATATTTATGGAATCTCAGGGAATCTCAAGGAATCTCTGGAGTGGTTACTCCCTCGGAGCCTACTTAGTATGGAGATGGGCCCAGCAACTAGACCTATACAGTTTCGGTGAGTTCCAACCACCACAGCCTTGAGATGCTTAACTTAACGTATCAAAGATCAAAGTTATCAGAAAAATTTTGACAGGATCAGGATCGAACCGGTGTTATCCGACTCTCCGTGTTCCTCTACAGACCAACTGTCTATCTTATTTAGTAATGAACTGAAGAGCAAAAAGCTCGACACGTAATAGAAAGCAGAGCCAAATAGACCATCCCAACACACAATACAACCGTGATTTTAGATTGCATGGCCGCGGGACTCCACCGTATCTTTTTGAACTAATCCCGAAGCCCGGCAATAACAATTTAACGGTCATCACCCTCCGAATCATCAAACGGAATTTCACTTACCCCCCAACTACTTTTATTTTAACGAGGGAGATTCGCATAGCCAACTTGGGAGCTCTTTTACTGACTTAGTTGGCTGAAGTTTAGATAGGCGCAATCTCACTGTCTCCCTCATTTCCATTTGCTGCTATAACCGGCCGTTAGAGCAGACTGAGAGCTAACTTTGTTGGGGAAATTTATCTGATTACTTAGGTACAATACCGGATGATCAATAGGGCCCAGTAGGGACGTCAGGGTAGATATCTGCTAGATAAAGTAATTATTATCTTTCTACTTCCTATTTCTAATTTACCTGGAGATCACAATGTCATTTTTTTTTTCCAACAGCCGTGGCACTAGATGTTTTGGTATTTTAAAAAACTCTTCAATTTTTCGAAATAATTTCTCTGGTTCATTTTAGATCGCTATCGGCTGGACAACTCACCCTGTGGCTAACAACAGGATAAGCAGCAGGCTGGTGAAAGGTAGGTAGTTTGCTTCTTTATCTGAAGGATAACTCTATATTGAACTTTTAGAGGACATTACAGTCCTGGAAAGTGGACCTTTTAATATGCAAGTAATAATTATTTTTAAATATTTTTTTAAAACCCAGAAAATGAAAATTTCCTCGAAAATTTCTATATCTACTTTTTGGGGGAATCGCGAATCATATACCTGAACTATGAACTATGATATTTTTCACTTTTTCTCCCCCACTCCAAAATGAGGGAAATTGTAAAATTCGGTTGATTGGAGCTCTGCCAGACGGGTTATTTCATTTCATAGTATTTACTTGAACGGTGCCGGTGATAAATTGGTAATATTTGATGTAATCATCAACATCATGTCGCAGTGGGATTAGCCAGCGATTCCATCATCATCTAATTGAAATTGATTGACACGATTCTAATCTACCCTTCAAAATATGGATTTGTTTTTCCGAATGATGAAAGTTTGATAGTCCCAAAAAAAAAATTCAAACTCTGGGAAACTCGTCTCTCTGGGCTAGGTACAAACCTTCGTCATAGTATAGACATTTTCTTCTAGAAGAGGACCTCTAGAATTAACCTACAGGTTTCTGTTTCTATAACGAACACCTCTCTATAGCGAATTCTATGTATACTCAATTAACAACATTTAAATATGAAACACTTGTGTTGCGCCTTAATACAGAAGAATTGTAGCACCCAGACATGCCAGACAGTCAATTGGTCATCCCAACATTACACTTCCCGCCTTGTATTCAGTAATTAAGTTAAAAACTTGACTATAATGCAAATTTTAAAGTCACAAGACGGAAAAGTAGGTCACCGCGTGCTTCCCAAGAAGGAAAAGCAGACTGAAATTCGAAAGGTGGAAACTTAATTTAACTCGTCAGTTTTTGCATTTTCCGGGATATGCAAGAACCTTCAGAGTTTTCATAAGGTTGTGAAGATTAATATTAGCTTTCGATCCCCCTTAAGGGTGCTCGAGTGTCACCGACCTTCCGCAATTACTCTTTTGTTCCGCTCGCTGTCGAACTAAAAGATGAAATTGCTGGTTCTTTAATCGTATTTCAAGAGTTTGAAGATAATTGAAGAAAATTTTCAGGTTGTTCACTCCGACTGAGGCGCCTGAGTTTAGTGTATTTTCTCAGGTACAGGTCTGTCACTTCTAGTGGCTCACTGTACAATGTTCTAAATTTTTTAACTGGAATAGAAGAATCAGCACAGTTAAGCAATCCGACCACCTAGCCGTGCCGAGGAGAAGTGAGGTATAGGGTGGCCCAGTGCTAGTGATCGTTCTCGTTTCCGATGGATTCCAAGAGAACAAAAGAGTGATACTGGATGTTATCCTTGTGGATTGGATAATTTCTCGAGCTGGTGCTTTTGCTAAAGCTCGTATCCAAGCAATATTTTGAAGATAAGCAAGGCAATAATTACCGGCGTTACAAGGAGTAATAAAGACGTCTTCCTTTCGATTATAAATGCTCGCCGGCATCCGCCTCCTCCTAGGGAGCATTACTTTTCCAAATTATCGCTTTGTATTTTGCTTAAAAGGGATTCCTTGGAGTCAAATTCGCTGGGAAGTCGTAAATTATTTCAATTTCCTTTGCTATGGAGAGAAAGTTTTGTTTCTCGGCTCAGCGCTTTAAAATCTAGTCCATCACGTGCTGTCATGGTACCTTCTCAAAAGTAAATACCCCACGGCATAATACAATACCCAGTCACTTTGGAGAAATCTATTCGAGGGGTTAACCACTCGTTGGGAATGATTGGAAATCTTTATGAAATCTCAGGGAATCTTGGAATGTTTTGGAATGTTTTGGAATGTTTTGGAGTGGTTCCCCTTCGGGGTTCATCTTTCTATGAATATCGTTGGGAATCTTTGGAAATCTTTATGGAATCTCAAGGAATCTCTGGAGTGGTTACCCCCTCGAATCTAGTGGAAATGTTTTTAGATTCTCAGTTACAGATTCAAGAAATTAACAGCACTTGGGTTGTCAAACACTGAAATAAGGTACTTATTCCTAATAGCATTTTTTATTAGAATGACCTGACCACCAAATAGAATAGAAAGCAGGATTTGATTGGGTTTCCCAGATTTGGCCCTGTAAATATTTGCCGTGGGGTCGAAGACCATTGATACAGTCAGGCTTTCAGCTCAGCAAAGTCATTTCATCTCATCAGCTGATGGAGTCGGATGTGACCACAGATGGGTTATTCCATTCCAAGGTTCATGTATTACATAGGTTGTCTCTTTGCACACAAATTAAGGATCCATTACGAAGATCCCCATACTCTTGGCTAGTTGATGGTGCGTCAGCATTTGGAGCTGATACGCTGTGATTGGTCACTGTGATCAGGTAGTGAGGAGAACCTTCTTCATCTTGAAACCTTCAGAACCTATGTGCCTTGATTTCGGGCACCATCACCGCAGCTTAGCCTATCCAATGATGTTTTTCGAAATGCCGGCGGATTAAACACGCGGTTTTTTGCCCCAAACCCATTTCCCAGTCCACCCGTGTTCCAACCCTATTGATCGGGGAGTGCTTACACAGCAATAGGGTCTTCATCGCACTTTTTGTCCTCTATCCCTGTCCCGCTTCCGCCTCCCCCCGGCACAACTTACGTGGGCGCAGTTCAGAAAACGGATCATCTTCCGGTTCATCTTTTTTCCCGTGATATTGCTAGGTTTCCTCCATAGGAAAAGCTCTTTTGGCAATGGATCAGCTTTAAGGTCGACTACACGTACTTGGTTCGCAATGCTACGTACTTCAAGCCCTACTCCGAAGGTACAGGGCGAGTGAAAAGTGTTTATAGGGGGATGTAAACCTGAGACTCTTTGTCGTGAGGTAGTGTTGTATTTTTGCATGAAATGGAGTAATAAGCCCACAGGAGCGATTTTAAACAGTCAACTACCAGCCCACATGCTTTTTTGACAGATCGCGAAAACACAACACTACCTCACGCGTAATATTTTTTTGTAACGTTTCGGATTAAAACGGTATGATTTTATCGTCACATTTAGTATAAAAGCTTGATAAATGTTTGTACTATTTACCGTAGCCATGTTACATTTTGACAATTTTTATTTCACTTACGGAAGTGGGTAATTTCAACAGCATTCCTCTCCTTTTTCTCCTGTAAAAGCTAAACATAGTGTCCTACTTTCACTCATTCGTTTCACGTTCAAATCGCACACTATGTTTAGCTTTTAGAGTAGACACAACCATTGCGATATTGCAGTTATCAGTCTCCGGCAGTACTAATATGTAAATATTAGTTTTGTCGAATATTTACTTTCTCACAGTGGTTTTGGTGGAGTTCGTCGAGAATGTATATACAGCCTTAACATCAAGTTATTTAAGGACGTAGTAAGTACGCACGTACGTAGTAAGTAAGCACCTACTACGTCATTTCATACGGATAATTCTACCTCCTTTCAGCAGCGGAAGGTTTTTTACAGCTGAATGCAACCTTATACATTTATCGATCCCAAAGGAAATATGTAAGAAATAGTTGGGATGACCAACTGACTGACAGTTGAACTAATGCCTCTCGGGTGTTGGAACGTGAAGCACTTGGCGTGCGGAAAACCTTTCGCGTTCGCAGAGAGCCGTTCGAGGCGTTCGGTCTGACGCTTGGGCGATATAGGGCACTCAGCTTGTCACTCCTGCTCCTGTTATTTATCGCCTCAATTACCTTTATTGCTGACGTAATTGCCGACACCTTCACCTTGGATGGGATCCCCTACCTTGCACCGTTACCCAGGAGTGCCCAGGGGTGGCCAATAATTGAATATGTTACACCTTAATTACATAAATAAATTACAAGTTGTTAGTAGTTCCTAAAATGTTCGTAATGTGAAATTTTGAGTTTGAAAAATGTCCCATCGAGTAATTTTTGGTACCAAAATCTTTTTATTGACAAAAAAATACTTGACTGTGAAATCACTATTTTAAACTAGTAGGTACCTATCTGATCAGAATCAAATATCCTCAGGCTACCAAAGCAGATTTTGGAAACAATTATTAATTTTCTACATTCAGCTGTATTTCGGAGATTTTCACCATAATTTAAAATTCCGTAATTTTTGGGTAAAACATAACGTAATTTTTGTCATACTACATTTTTTTAAACTCTCTGGCCATCCCTGTGTGAGTGGGTATATGGAAACGAATGACCGGCATCCGCGTTGCCTTTATTGAATCGCTGATCGACGGCTTTCCAATCCCTGGTAACTCAATCAGGCCCCTTGCTCAAAGTGTTCGAAAAACCTTCGCCCTTTTCCAAACGGCTGCATTTTTGCAAACGGATTGAAAATATTTGCTGCTGAACTTTTTTTGTTATTTTCGTTGTGCGGAAATTGTTGTTGACAGTAGTTATTGTTCCATTTGGGTGGGGATTTGAGGTTGGAACTTCAAAGCTTTTTGTGTTGTCGATGTGGAAAAAAATTAAATCTACCTCGTTTGTTAGCACTAACAGTAAAAAAATTGTATAAAAAAAAAAATGGACCACAAGAAATCGGAATTCTCCTGAGGCAAACATGCAGAGGCAATCTGCATCGTGAAGATACAAACGTGTTTTCATCAACTTGGGATGGTCTAGAGAAGGAAGAAAGAGGGGATGTCGATATCACTTGTTCAAAATGAGGGTACGAATCTCCCAGGACCGGGCCCCCCACTGGGGCCTCTGTCGGCCCCGCTGGGCCCCTCTTGGGCCCGACTAGACTCCCGGGAAATCAACGACCCGATCAAGGCCACATCGTGATTGTACCATTCATTCTCTCATTTCCATACCATGTGAGTTTCCTTAGGTGCTATGTACCGGATTGCCTTTTCTTAGGTACACTTAGTTTTCATCAGTTTTTTTTTTTTTTTTTTTTTTTTTTTTTTTTTTTTTTTAATAAATCGATTGCGGATAATTTTTTTGGTACTTTCTTACTTTTCCTGGAGTTTCGAGTATCTCACAGTTTCCCACCAAATAACCGAACGACAAAATTGCCTTCTCGGCTAGAGAGTATAGAGGTCTCAGAAGATGGAAATTTCTACATCTAGTTCCTACTAGGTATAAGTGGGTTTTTTTTTTCAGGTAGGTACCAAAATACTGATAGGTTTGTGTAGGTACCTAATTAATTGAAAAAATTGGTACAAGGAGACTCCTGTATAAACCCCACAAAACCCAGCTGAAGGCTTCAAGATCATAAATGTCTCATACTGCCAAAAAATGTCTTATATCGAAAGAAAAATCATAAAAGTGCACCTTATATTATTCATCACTTCAATTCCCTATTACCAACTCAGCCGAGAGCAATCTATTTTACCACAGAAAAAAAAAATCCAAGCAAGACATAAAAAGGAAAACGGAACCATACATCACGCACAAAAGAAACACAAAACACATTTTGATGGAACTCATGTCCCTCATTCCAACAGCCCCCCCAAATTAATCTCAGTTGTGTTATGGCTCCGTGGTAAGGGGGCCCTTGTTTCACTTAAAGCCCAACGCAATATCCACCGTCCTTTTTCTCAAAAACCTTTCTGAAATTGGCCTCATCTCTCGCTGAAATTATTTTCCAGCGAGATGGTTCTAATGTATAGTGTACCTACTTCTTTATGCGTTAATTATAATTCCTCATACATAACAATGAACGGTTTATACAGGGTAAGGTAAAGCGATCCCTCTTTTGTTTTACCTTTCAGCCATGTGCCTAGGTGAGTTATTGCGTTACTCAAGCTCTTGTGACATGGCAAAGGTAATTATCTTTTGACGATACAGGTGGCAAGCTCTACATTTTACCCGTCTTAGTTCATCTATGGAGTCAGCTTACTTCTAGGTTCAAGGACGGACATTTCTGTACACTTTATGACGAATCTTTTGGATATTTAAATGTTCTAAAAAATAATGCGGGCAAAAATTAACATGCTGGGTTGTAATTTCACGATCGAGTGATATTTGTCAACAACAAATTTGCCAGAAATTATTCAATCGTAAAATCAGAACTTTTAAATGTCCAATAGTATCCTCAAAAAATTTTGACACGTAAAAATTGGCGGGTAAAAATTGCACGGTATTTCGGAATTAATAGCTACTCATCAGCTTCTACAGAAAATAATCAAAAAAGGGGTCATCCTCCTAAAATCTGAGGCAGTTCAGCTAATTTTCCAATCAACCCCGAAATCTGGCGACCTCATTCCGAGAGATCAGAATTCCCTTATTTAATCACGGCGCCCAACACAAACCCAATTTTGGAAGGTTCCATCGGAATGGGGGGGGGGGTCCTATAAGATGGAGTGGAGAGGGAGGTGCGAGGGCTGGATCAGAGGGTAGGATATCAATAAGTGCCGGGTGGCCGAACAGTTTGATCAATGTGTATCCCACCCCTAGCTGCTGTTTCGGTAACTAAGGTAATCTGCACCTGCTCCCTCAGGCAGACCAACGTAGACACTGCTGACGTCATCGAACCTGTATGTCAGACACTCAGTTATAATATAAATCGCTGAATATAGCGAAAGACTTTTACATTTTAGTTAAAGGGCGTCTTCTCAGTCGTGTTTACGTTTTTATGAGAAAAATACTAGTGCATATTTAAATATTCTGAAATATAATATGTCTTTTTAACGTTCAAAATTTTACGATCGAGTAAATTCGAGTAAATATCGAATATTATATGTTCGGTCTAAAGCTAAAGGGTCACGGCACAATTATTTAAGGGCCACTATTCGCTATTTTTCTACGTTCCGACTTCAAACTTTGTGAGAAAACTATCGGATATTTAAATATTCTGAAATATAATATGTCTTTTTAACGTCATTACTCATGAGGCTATGTTGTGGTTGTACGATTGAGTGCATGATTTTTGTCTCCAAAAAAATTGTCCAAAATTAACCGATCGTGAAATCACAACATAGCCTCATGAGTAATGACGTTAAAAAGACATATTATATTTCAGAATATTTAAATATTCAATTTTTTCTCACAAAGTTTGAAATCGGAACGTAAAAAAATAGCGAATGTATATTCAGCCTTAATACGTGGATGTTTTGTATGGTTGTTAGGTTACAGCCCCCCTGCCCCCCCCCCCCCCCCAAGCTAATAAGCCCGTAGCAGGGGGAAAAACGCGTAGATATATTTTCAGTGTGCACACATACGAATATAAAATATAAGCATGTTCATTCGTATGTGATGGTTGGAGTATGAATGAAGATTGGCTTTCCAGCTGAGTTAATAACAATTCGCCTGAGTTGGTTCTGGAGAATCATGGGGGCTCCGCTTGTAACTCAGCACGTAAACCACTGGATAATTTAAATCCAGCTCACCGAAACTTCCTCCCAAGGGGAGGCAAACTCAGAAACTGACTCAGGCGCATTCTGAAGTGAGACTGAGACGCATAAGTGATACTCTCTGATTTCTAGTACCTACCATCGAGGGTCATAAAAAATATACAGGTGTGAAATTTCCCTCGTAAGTAGAGGTTACGTTAACCTGAGTATAAAAAGTCTAAGCTGCTGTTAAAGTACGCTGAGGATTGTTGAAGTAACCATTAGGGAAATGTCATGAAAATTGTAACGGTTGTGAAGAGGATGATGGCGACGCTTAAGGGCTGTGACTATTCAGTGCAGTTTATTTAAGTTTCTTAGTACCATTTTGTCGAGGAGGCAATATTTTGTTCTGATACATATGATGGGTTTTAACATCAGATTTTTTTAAATTCATGGGATCACAAAATATAGGTAATTTGTGTGATAAATGTCCCCAGTCATCTCTCTCTATAACGAACGTTGGTACCATATAAAATTGCTCATCATAAAGATCAGGGTTCGTTGAGAGCAGCCTAAGATGAACGGAGAAAGAAAGCTGGAGCCTCGATCCAAAAAATAAGTAAAAGAAGTAATGGCGAATGCTCTTATCCGCCCAGTCATGGGCAATTTCGCATTTAGTCTCATAAAAGCAAAAGAAAAGTCAGAAAGCTTGGCCATGATGTCGTGATCTTTTTGACCCAGATGAAAAACAGCCCTGCTTAATGTAATTAATTTCGAAGAAGTGACGGGCCACGTTTGTTTATGGGACGTTCATTCGGCGTGTGATGTCTCTGGCGCTGTTCCAGCAGTGCTGTCAGTTTTGAGGTCTATAACCTCTTCTGTTATCCACTCTGTTGTTTCAGCTGTAAGAAATTCACAAAGTGCTGCACATTGGCAATATCGGGTGAAAAGGAAAAACAGTGCCGAAATTTTTAGAATGCTTTCGACGTGACTCAACAGTGAGTCATTGGTGACAGTTGTCTACTCAACTGTATTTAAGACAGAACATATATTCGCTATTTGTTTTCGTGTTTACTACTTCTTTTGAACTTTCTGAAACATGAAACCTAGGTCCTTAGCTAGGTCAAGATAGATATAGATATAGATAGATAGATGTAGCTAGGTCCGGCTACATGTCCACCAGGATATTGCTGAAAACAGTATTGTTATTCTATGGGTTACTATTGTATGAAAATGTAAACGAAAGAAGAGAATATAATACACGTTTATTATTATTTTTATTATTATTATTATTATATTATATTGCAATGTTCTGAAATATAATGTGTCTTTTTAAGCTGAATATACATTCGCAATTTTTTTGCGTTCGGACTTCAAACTTTGTGAGAAAACTATTGAATATTTAAATATTCTGAAATATAATATGTTTTTAACGTCATTACTCGTGAGGCTATGTTGTAATTTTACGATCGAGTGATTTTTGTCACCAAAAAAATTGTCCAAAATTAACCGATCGTGATATCACAACATAGCCTCATGAGTAATGACGTTAAAAAGACATATTATATTTCAGAACATTTACTTAAATATTCAATAGTACCCTCATAAAATGTGTAGTAGAAACGTAAACAAAGACGACTGCGTAGATGGCCTTAAACCTTGAAGTCGAGTACTGTGGCTGCGGAGATCAGCAATTTTGCCGCAGTAACAGCGACAGTGGTCATCACCATTTCCGAACAATGATTCAAGTTTGGTTCGGGACGCGTAAGTTTCGGAGTTTGGAGTTTGGAAACAAGAAGTTGGCTTTGATCGTGGTCCAAGAGATGCGCCGGGTATCGTTCAAAGGGGACCCCTCCCCCCCCCTCCCCCTCCCCTTCCCCCCTCCCCCGCCACATCACTTTCTCTCTCACGGAGATTTCTTTAAATGTTTTGTTTTTCTTTGAATGAGAGTCGTTTCTATGCGACAGAGCGTTTTATTTCGACTCCAGTCTGTAAATAGTTATGAAGATTCTCTAAAGTCTCGGGTTTTTTTCGTTTCCAGTGTGCTGGAATGGCTGTCAAGACAGCGTAAAATCAAATAGCCGTTTTAAGCAAAGGGTGTACTATAAACATAATATGATGAAAAAAAACCTGTTCGTTAAATCTGATCGATAGACACCTAGGGAGACAATATAGTATATACTTTAGAGTCAGAAAAAAGGTGAAATCTAGTCGAATAATATAGTCAGTAAAATATTTTAAAAGTCCAGTTGTCCTGACAACAATTTTCAGTCGCAACCACATTACCGGTCATAGGCAAATCACCACTTTCCGACGTATGGTTTTTGATGGGCCAACCTTATTTGGCGTCAGCGTGAGACCCTCTTTCACATCCAATCAAGGCTCCCTCTCGAATTTACCGATCTGACTTTTGGTGTGCTCTCCGATAGAAAGTCTTGGAAGTTAGGGGCTGGTCAGAGGGCAGAAAGGCGGAAGGGCCGACCCGTGGGGTTTCAGCCTTGTTTCATGTTTTACCAAGGCAGCCCGACCACTTTCGAAAGTAAGGGAGCCTGATAAACTAATTAGAGAACCACCCCTAACATGGAGCCACTAGGTTCAGCTTGAGGGAAAATAGAGGAAAATTCCAGAACCTTTAGAGTCCTTCAAAAATCGCCAAAGGGAACCAAATTTTTATTTTTCATATTTGCATAGTTTCTGAATTTTTTAAAACTATTTTTAATATAACCAAATGCAGGACTTGTGGCCAATATATTTTCTTCTTGTCGCAAAATGTTCTGTCTCGTCGCAGACCCTTCCGCTTAGTAACTTCTGCGGTGTGGTTTGCTTTGGTTGGAGTGCTGCGACCGCTATAGGACAATTCTACCGTGCGTCCCCATGCAACCACTGCAGTCTGGCTATATAAGCCCCAAAGGACGCCACAACTTAAGGCTATACATCCATATAGAATGCAAGCCGGGAGTTATTATATGAGACACCCAAAATTTCATACAAACATTACCTTACGTATGTAAATATTACACTGTGTTCTTTTTTTGCCATATCAATATCCAACTGCTGTCTTTCCAAAAAATTTCGGAAACAGAAGTAAGTTTCAATGTCGCCTGAAGAGGAAAAAATCTCGGCCTGCCGGAGTTCGAACTTTCAAACTCGTCGCATGTGGTTTTTATTTTAAAAAATGTGCTTGCCCCAGTAATCTTAACCACTTTATAATAATCGTTACTTTTTATGAAACTGACGTCAGAGAAGCGGTTTTCGGACGAGGAGGAACAAACAGAAATAATAATATGAAATTTGAATTTGCATGTGGGCGAGAGGCATGGGCAAAACCGATGACCATTTAGATAGAGTATAGAGTAGAGCAAGGGTGCTGCAACTCATCACATATTCCCTTTTTCCATGCTTCCCTTTCAAAACTATCGCCTATTATCAATCCAAAATGTGATCATCTGTTTCACTTTATCGAACAAATTTGAAATTAGAATTTGGAAAACGGTGATGCATTTCGTTTGGATTCAAAATTATTATAAAAGCCGATCGCAGCGCTGTTTCTTCCATTGATTGTTCAACCATCTCTATAACAACGGTCAAGAGGCTTTTTAAATTGGCTCGCTATAAAGAGAGCTCGCTATAGAGAGGTTGCCACCATTGGCGTCGGAAGGGGGGTGCAGGGGGGTGCAATGCACCCCCCAGGAGTTGACTGTGCACCCCCCAGAAAGTTTTAAAAAAAAATAACTACGAGTATAAAAAAAGCCTTCATAATTTACCATAAGGTAATAGGAAAAAATATTCAACCCTCTCCCGACAAAAATCTAAAGGGCACATGCACCCCCCAGGAAAGTGGTCTTCCGCCGCCAATGGTTGCAACTATAGATGTGTAGATATGTATATTATCCTCGTACATCTGCAATGTTCAACGTCTCCTGTGAAATGCATACACTGCATACACTATGTTGTGGTGGTTCGGAACCCATCTAAAACTGCAGGTCCTTATCGTGAAACTTGGGTAAGTCTCGTAGTCCGCCCTCCACCCCTCTCCTACTAATACTAAGTTCCATGGCAAGAAGCTATATCTGGATCACAATTGGTTCAAAATACGAGGGTGAATCCCAAAGTTCCCTCTGTCAATCGTATTGTGGAGGTTTCCATTAAGCAGCTATTCAGTACATTTTGTAAGGGATTCATGCTTCAGTGCATGTGTTCAGAAAATAATAAATAGGGTAGAATTCTCCCTAAGTAATCTCCCTCTGAGCTCCCCTCCCTAGGGACCGGATGTAAGAGTCTTCCCCTAAAAGTAAAGAAAGGTAGAGTAGTTCAAAAAGTAAGCAGGTAAGAGATTTTTTATTCGAGACAGTAATATTATTTTTTAGTGGCCCCTTATATAAAATGTAGGTTTATCAATACATTGTATTTTTTTTTTTTTGTTCTACGAACTATAGATTCCGTTAGGTTACAGATTTTGATGGAATTTTCTTCTAAAAAAAATTATAAAAATCCCAAGTCTCGTCTTTGTGACCCGGGTGATAATAAATCCTCATCCTATAATCCACAGTTAATCGCAAGATATCTTAACTTGACGAAGTAATTATGAAAAGCTAGACGTTACACTGTCAGTCAACAACTTAGGATTAGTGTAAATCCTCACATTGAAAACCGCTATTGTAGTGAGTTATTTGAAATCATTCGATTCTAAGTACGTACCTAATATTTTACCTACAAAGCGATTACTTCGCTTTTATCTATGATAGCTCTACACTACAAACAGCCATTCATTCGCATTCACGAAAGTGTTTTTGTTTACCAACCTCTCCAGATTATAAACCTTTGAGATCAACTTCAACTCCTGAAAACCCCTCTTCAAATATCAACCCCCACAGGATAGTCAGCACCACCTACCTGGTTCAGTGAAGAAACAACAAAACGCACGCACTATTCCGCAAAACACTGAGGAACATACACAGGGTCGCACAAGACGAACGGACTCTGACTGAGGCGGGAGCGTTCGCGCCCCGTTCGCTATCCGTTCGGTCAAAAAATCCCAGGACGCATGCGTTCGTAACCAGCCGACGCCCGAACTCCCCCGAATCATAATTCTATTTCATAGTTTTGATATTTTTAAATTCTCCCCCGGTACTCTTCACACCAACACCCTTTGCAACACCCTTAATCTGTCTTCTCTGATCTGACAAAATGACACTGAAATCTCACCAAGATTTTTGGTTATTTATTTTTTAAGATAGATGGTAACTCAGCCAGATACTACACGGGTAATTCTAGAGGTCTCTCAGTTACGTCAGTGAAGTAATCCCAGGTTCCTGATTGGTTTGCTAAATGTCACGTCAATGGAAGTCCGTCACATTTTTTGATCTAAGCAACCTCTTGTCTAAATTTTAACCATATAGTTTATAAAACGCCAGATTGAAAATTGCGGAAGCTGAATCTTTGGAATCCCGAATGGAGTGACTTTTCAAGGTAAAACGACTTATTACATTTTAGAATAAAGGAGTGTTCATTTTCGTTCCTATATGGGGTCCAAAAAAATCTTGAAATAATCATCAAAAACACTTCGACAAAAAAAAAAATATATTCACAATTAAAGGTCCTAAGTATTTTGTAGAGGGATGACGTGACTTATGTGTACAAGCTGGGGAAATGGGGGGCTAATGTAGAGTGCGAAGATGTTCTCTCCAAGGGGAAAACTATCTAGAGGGGGCCGGGGTTGTAAATAACGCTGCTTTTCGGAAGAGGGACTGAGAGGACCTGTCGTATTTCACAGTTGATGGGGGCAACCCCCCCCCCCCCCCCCCCATGGCTATCACAGTTAACGCCCGAATGGACCCCCTCGAGTTTTCTTGCCCCTCGCTTATCTTTCCATCGGTTGTCTCGTCTTTTTCTTTCCTGAATGCTATTGTGCTTGTTATCTTATCTTACAAGCTATTTCCGAGGCCTATTCGGTGTTTCAATTTCAAATAAAAAGATCATTTCGAGGCAAATCTACCCACAAAAATTTGATTTTCTTTTATACCGGTTTCCTTGGCAAAATCTCTTCCAAAAAATCATGACCGAAAATCTTGACTCATGCGTATTGTATAGTGGAGTAGGAAGAGACCCATCTATGGTGGCACTTCGAGTCCATGCAGAGGGATGCTGCAAAAAACTAAGAAAAACACATGCATTTTCTTGACCCCTAACAAAATTTCCAGCAGTTTCCTTTGAAAAGTGTCGAAATCCTTTCTGGTTTACTACGAATATTGTCGATCAGGCAATTTTTCTCTTTGCCAACCCCCTTGCCATTGAGTTACTACAGGATGGGAATCTGAAGTTTTAGGCTGGTTCCGAAAACCATATAGCCTCGATCTACATGAATGCAATTTTGAGCAAAACTTTGATGGGATGTGGATTGAGTCTATAGGACCCAGCTGTTTGTGCTCCTTCACAGAATCACAATTTCTCAGTTACAATTACAAACCATCTTACTTACAGCTTACAAAATTTACATCCCAACGCTAGAAAGGCGGAGGAGTTTATCCTCTAGTTGAATTAGCAGAAGAACAAAGCCTCAAAGGGGAATGGAACAAAAAGTAGCTAGAGAGAATAGAGGCTTGACGAACCCCAAAAAGCCAGCCCAAAAAATTAGCCTTCTCCATAAACCAATCACTTAAGCCCCTGGAGGGGGAACCATGCCTTTTAGAGGGAGGATGTTCAAAATGGAAGACAAAGATTGGTGCCATTGAAAGGGTTGGCGGTGACCGCAAGGGGCGGGGGTGTGGACCCAGACACTTTGCAAGCTTCGTAAATTCGCTGGCCAGACCCCCCCCCCCTCTGCAACCCACCCTTCAAGCCCATCAATTACTACCCCTGTTGTGTTGCTGGTCCAAATACACCTTACAAGCCTCTTACGCAAATTCATATCCTGTCAATTGATGATCTATTGTCAACGATGAAAATGGTTCTTGAGGTCATGGCGATACTATACCTACTTCTTGAAATAGTCTAGTTGCAGTACTTTCTATATACAGCTGCTACTCCTTAATGCACATGAAAATCCGCCCGAGCGCGAAGAAATAGAAGAGAAGTAGCGAAGAGAAGGAAAAGAGAAGAAGTGGGTCGCGGATTTAGCTGGCCACCTCTTCTGCGGTTTCGCGGTTTCTTTGTCGAAACTACTATATACCACCTCATTCGGAAGTTTCAGTAATAGTCTTTTGGTCACTCGAGTATTTACTCTCGCTTTCCAACTCAAATGTTTTTTACAATCTTATTCATTCCTTTTTTTTTCGAATTACCAACTTATAGTCACGTTTTTAGAACAAACAACCAATGGTCTTCTGGGAAAGATGGCATTAGAGACACGGGTTTTTGAACTTGCTGCATTTGAGACTGAATATAGGTACATTTACTATTTGTATATAGGTTTAACATATATTAATATAGGATAATTATAGGTACTGAAATATTTTATGTATTTTTCAGGTCGCAAGTTTCCAATATTTTGTTGGCATTAATCACTCAGTTAATTTCGAACGTTAAAAAAACATATTATATTTCAGAACATAGCTATCCTAGTTAAAGGTGCAGAAAAAACGTAAACAAACAAGAATGTGCGATCGCACTTAAGAGGACGCTATACCTGACGATGTATTTTTTGCCGCCCATAAGATTAACATTGCGAGCGGCGATTCATTTTCAAGGTTTACCCTTGGTTGGAAAGACACAAAATTTTGCCTGTACATAGCCCTAACAATAATCTAGAGAGTGTTTGAAGCAGATTTCCCTATTTCTCACTGGCTAGCATCGCATACCTCAAGAAAAGTGTTGTATCTCGAAAACCAGTAAAAAAAATGGGAAATCTGTTTTGAACGCTCCCTAGAACATTGTTAGGGCTAGTTACAGGCAAAATTTTGTGTCTTTCCAACCGAGGGTAAACCTTGAAAATGAATCGCCGCTCGCAATGTTAATCTTATGGGCGGCAAAAAATGTACCGTCAGGTATAGCGGACCCTTAATAACAGTAAACAAATTGAATTGAGTAGTCACACCTCCGTCGAAAATGACAGAATTGATCTTCCGAAGCGGATATGATGATCCAGTGTCTGTTTACCATTGAAATTGATATTTGCGCGTTTGCGTGTATGTAGAAGGCGGGCAAACAATTGAAGATGACACAGGCAGTGCGGTTATACAGTAGGTATACCGATCACTCACCACGTACTGCGGTTAAATCGCAAACCGATCACTCACCAACTACCACCCACTTCTTTTCACGCTCCGCCTAAACGTTTTCGTGCCTCACGCAGTATTTTTCCGGAAACGTATGTTAAAAAGGAAATTACTGTGGTTGTTGAGGCGCGAAAAGGTGCAGAATATGCCGCAATTCTTTGAAATGTGCCTGGAAATCTAAAATTTGAAAATTCTGAAAGAGCAATCTTTTGTGATCATTTCGGCAATTTTTGTTTTAACAGTGTGTAGCTTTTGTGTAAAACCGGTGAAAATTACCCTTAATGAAGTAGAAATAATAAATTTAAAAGATCACAACTTTCTCTCTTTGTTATAGCGGATCGGGGGACCCTGAGGTTTCCCTAAACACTCAGAATGAAGCCAATTATGCCACCCCAAATTTCTTTTCTTTTACTTCATGGCCTCTGCCAGGTATTCGAACCTCAGTCGCACAACTTTTCCCACTGGACCTCAAACAAAAACATCAGAAGCTTTAATTTCCGATAGCAATAAAAGAAGCAAAAAGGTAAAGGTGAGAGAGCAACCTTTGAGCCTTAGCCAGCCCTTAGGTCAATCAGGGGGATGGGGACTGTGATGGAATTTGATATTATCCACAATATTTTGCCTCTTGTGGACAGAACAGCCTTCAGCTTTTTTCCCTAGTCACGAAGTAGTAATATAAGAATTGCGATGCGTAGTAAATTCTGTAACCACGTATGAACCGCGTTTAAAAAAGGAATGCGATGGTATGGCAGCCTTAACGCGGTGTAAGGTTGAAATGGGGGCCTTTACGAGCAGAGAAGTAGCCCTTTATGGCATTCTGGGGTCGGCGAGCCCCCATTATGTCCGCACTATACCTGATATACAAGAAAAGGTTATAGCGCTGAGACGTCTCTCTGTTTCCTAACTCTGCAAATCCCATTTCGACTTTTTATCCCCCTGTGAAACTTTGGAAACTTTGAAACAAGCCTCCTTATCTAATACTCACCGATAGTTTACAGGCTGCAACGGCTGACTTTAGTGCACGAAGTCTTACTTGATTCATGTTTCTATGGACTCTTTACAGTTTCTCCAGGGAAAGTGTGACTTAAGGGTCCGCTATACCTCACGGTGCATTTTTTGCCGCCCATAAGATTAACATTGCGAGCGGCGATTCATTTTCAAGGTTTACCCTTGGTTGGAAAGACACAAAATTTTGCCTGTACCTAGCCCTAACAATGTTCTAGGGAGTGTTCGAAGCAGATTTCCCATTTTTTTACTGGTTTTCGAGATACAGCACTTTTCTTGAGGTATGCGATGCTAGCATTTGCAAAACAGTTGCAATAAAAGAAACCAGTGATAAATTGGGAAATCTGCTTCGAACACTCCCTAGAACATTGTTAGGGCTAGGTACAGGCAAAATTTTGTGTCTTTCCAACCAAGGGTAAACCTTGAAAATGAATCGCCGCTCGCAATGTTAATCTTATGGGCGGCAAAAAATACATCGTCAGGTATAGCGTCCTCTTAATCACCGAAGGAGCTTTTAATAATGGAAAAAGATGGCAGGAAAATCAATATAAAGTACAAGAACTGTTGAATTTGATCGAAATGTATTGTGTGCTGAGGGCCCACAATAGGTCTCCGATGTTTTTAAGGTAGTTGGACTCCTGAGGTAGTCTCACTGAGAGTGACGTAGGTAATCGCGATGTTGCCACCCAGTCAGTTAGTTCCCGTCACCTTCTACA
The DNA here is from genome assembly GCA_950004255.1 of Mesopsocus fuscifrons. Taxonomy (NCBI): domain Eukaryota; kingdom Metazoa; phylum Arthropoda; class Insecta; order Psocodea; family Mesopsocidae; genus Mesopsocus; species Mesopsocus fuscifrons. The sequence goes on along the minus strand of OX465374.1, from coordinate 4,592,107 downwards.
GACGAGTGAACATCAGTTATAAATGAATCTTTTTCCACCTATGGATCTATCTTAAAGCGAAATGGGATGACTTGATCTTCATCAGGTAATGAAATTTTAGGTTCATAGATTGCCGATAGGGGAGATTTGTTAATCGAGGGAAGAGCAGACTGAGCTGAGTCGGAGGCAAAGTCCTTCCCTCAGGTTCGGTAGGGTGAACTTTCCAAAATTAGAAAAATAATTGATCAAGCAATGTTCAGGGTCTGACGGTCCGATAAGATGGATCCTTCACCTGTCTATGTATCTATATTCTCATCTTCGTGGCTTGGGTACTTTTGGGAGTACGGAGTACGGGAGATCTCTCCCGAGGAAACTTATCCTTTTGAGTTATTCCATACCTTGGTTATGATCTCTTCTTGGGAGAAATTATTCAACTTAATCCCTGGTATGTGTTCTATAGCCGTGGGGAGCACTCCAGAAAGGAACTTAATTATCCCTGATATGTGTTCAAGCTACGGCTATCAAACATCCTGGACATACTTTCATTGGGACCTACAGTTTAAACTGGGCGTAGTCCCACCAAGTTGACACTGTTCCAATATCCACAAAACTTAGGTTTAATCTGAAGTTGAAGTTGAAATATCAGGAAACCTATATCGAAGGTACTCAACAGCTGGTACTGGATTTTTGAATTTGAAGGGAAAGAAACAGTGAACACGTTTGACTGAACAAATAAACGTCACACGCACGGGAAAATTCATAAATATATCTAAAAGCGATGGATTTGAATCTCAAAACGAAAATGAAAACTCATTTCAAAACCCGTCATATCAAATCCTGTATACCTACTCCCGGCGAGAGGAGTCGAAAGGAAGGGGGAAGAAGATTTAACCAAAATGAGGATGAGGAGAAACAAGGGATGAAGAGCAGGGGATAATGATTGAACGAAGAAGTAGAAGGATGAATTCTTCATGGACGTAAAGCTGAGCAAAGTGAATTTGGTTCGGACGCCGGGGACTCATTGGAAGCTGAAGCATTAGCGCTGAGATACTCGCGGGCTGACAGCTTCCCTGCTTTATTCATAAAACAATCTATAACCCTCCTGCCTTCCTTTCTTGTAGGCACGGCCTAAACTAGCCGAGGCCTCACTCGCACGCGCGCTCACCCACGTCCCGTGCCCCAAATTTCCGTTCTCCGTGGTGGGCTAGACAAGAAAGTATGTATTTTCCGAGGGGTTAACCACTCTAGAGATTGCTTGAGATTGCATTAAGATTTCCAAAGATTTCCTGAGATTCTCAAAGAGATTCGTGGAAAGATGCACCCCGAAGGGTTATATCTAGAGAGATTTCACAAAGATTTCCAATGATTGCCTGAGATGCCCAATGAGATTCCCAATGAGATTCCCAACGAGATTCCTGGAGTGGTTAACCCCTCGGTATTTTCCCTGTTTGTTTACGTTTCTTATCCACGTAACTACGTATGGGATAGTTATATTTTTGTTCCAAAATTAGAGAACCAAAAAATCCCTGAACACACCATATAAGTAATTGCACCCTTAGCTTTTTAAATATTTCCATCTAAGTTTATGTTATCAACCTAGGAATATTGGTGTAGGTCCATACTTCAAACTTTTGTTTCCCAACAAATATATTCAGTCAGCTAAAGTTTGTTTGGATTTTCTTTATTTTTATTTTCGTCTAGCGTTTTGTTTTGGACATAACATAGCTTCTGTAACTGATTCCTTAACTGTGCGGTAAATAACTTTTTTCGTCTCACCCTTTTTTACAACGACAAAGTCAGCAAAAAATAAACACAGAACCGAAAGGGGTTTCTAGACCAGACGGGTGCAAAATAACAATAACAATGTATAAACCTGAATCCCAAACTATCTTATCTTTTGCAACCCCACGTCTTCAAACTGTTTTCAAATTAGTTGTAATCTTGTAAGCTAAACTGGCCCCTGCGTAAGTCCGAGCTATCGAAAGGGTAAAGCCGTCTCGGGTGGGTCTGACAGGGGGGCGAAACGCTTTAGTGACGTTAACGGCTTTGGAGCTCTCGTGCACTCTCGCAAGGCTCTCAACCTCGAGAGGGCATTCATCATAGCAACGTAATCTCTTCGACATTTTCTATTCTCAGCCCTCTTCCCCCGAACTTCCCAAAAAAGGATAATTTCTCACATTCTCAAGTTCCTTCAATATCTTTTTTTTTACAAGAGATACCGCTAACTTATCTCTACAGGAATCGTTGTTTGGTGGCTAATTAATTGATTGGACAGGGTTTGTTGTTCTGTGCCTATTGTCCAAGTTTAGTACGTGCTGGATTTTTTTATGTGTAGCTTATGAACTGATACCTATCTGACAGTCAAGTATTTTTATTAGCTGAGGGTTGGGGGGGACAAGCCCAGCAACTAGACCGTTTTCAAGAACTATCCATTGTGCTCAGCTGGCAGCACTACCAAATGCCAGCTCCCCAGCCATCGTGTAAACGATGGGGACCTACAGTTTTAGGTGGGTTCCGAACCACCACAGCCTCGATATACATTTCACTTGACATGCTGTACATATCAGAGGTGAATGCCGAGCAGAAAAACTTTTTGGTAGGACCGGGATCGAACCGGTGTGACCCGGCTCTCACTGCTCCTCAAAAGTCGACCATTTAGTCCACTCGGCTATAGAGGACGTATGACAGTCAAGTAAGGATAGTCAAGTGTTCCCATGCATGAAAGTGGCACCCCCGGCACCGTTTCAATCTGTTGAATAACGGTAAAGAGAACTTTTGGGGAACTTAGTAACTACATTAAAAGAAATCTTGAACATTCTTCTCACTGACTTCAATCTCAATGGAAGAGACAGGTGTAACTGGCAGATAACTTCCCTTTATTGAATCCCCGTTCTACCAAGGACTTCAGTATAGAGTTTGGATTGAGTTATGTTCAGGTTACTGTACGGGTGTAGTCGACACTTTGTGAGTTACCCTGAAGTGACTGCGGATTTCTGTTTATGCAATAATGTGCATTTAAGAGAAATAATCCCTTTTTATACTCCGTTATAGATAGCTTTCGTTACAAACACGTACCTAAGTGAAAGAAATTTGTAACCCGCTGTCAAATGAACTTAAGAAAATTCTCTCCCTATAGGCACGGGTAAAAAATCAAATTGATGTTTAGGAGAGGGAAGAAGGGTGGAGACACTTTTCAGTGGACCTATGCTTCGGTGCACAAACCATTTCTCAATATTTTTTGTCAAAAAATTCCGACTTGCCTCCTAAAAAGCTCTCAAACACATTTTTTGGAAGATAGCCAGAGGGAAATTGTGATACATGTCCAATACTCGAGCATTTTCTTCACCAGGGTTTATTTTTACCTAAATTATGGCAAAAATTTTATTTTGGAAATATCTTTATTATGATTTCTGGTGAGTTATTCTCAAAAATTCCCTGCAGTTCTAAAAAAAATTATATATTATTTTTTTTCTTAGGACCTTTAAAAGACACAAATGAAACAGCAGTTGACTTTCAAGATTGAGGACTGGGGTTAAAAATTTCTGGAGGTAGCGTGACTTTTGCAATTTTTTTATCTATTAGTATTTCGAAGTTCGAGTGAATTTCCAGCTCGGGACTTTTTATGAAAATTCCAGCATCTAACCTTTGTTGGCAAGGACAAGGCTAAAAATACGTCTATATTAAATAGACCTTTTGTACTCTAGAGTCAAAAAAATTACAATATACATTCTTTTGAGAATGAAAATAGTTTTTCTGAAGCGTCAAAGGATGTGAGCTGTGAGCTCGGTACATACACGGCTGAGGTAAACAAAGTGCTGACGGGGTTTGACTTTTTAATCCTCCCCTCCCCTTGGGCCCCTCATCCCGGTAACTAATTAGTTATTATAAGGTATGGAAATGAGAAGGTCCGTCCAGGCCTGAGGGGTTTCAAGTCAATTTATTCCAGTGGTCAGCAGGAAACAACGACAAGCAGCAAGCCAGGCTTCCATATTACCCCCCTACACTGGAAAGGACGCATTTGGTTATCAAATTAGACGTTCCAACTTCCTCCACAATTGTGTTAACTGTAGAAAGGTATACTTGCTTACCCAACATGTTTAATTGTTTATGTTTAAAAGGGTTTCCTCTTAGTTCCAAAACTTTTTTTAATTGCGTAACCAACTAAAAATGCTTTTTCTGGTTTTTAAAACTTCCCGTTTCACGCTCATGGTTAAAAGTTGGACGGTCTCTCTTTGTAACGTAAAAGCATCTAATTTTAACCAGCAAGTTCTTGTTTTAAAAAGTTTCACTGAATTATTTAACTAAAATACAATTCCTTTCTTCTAAAGTATAGATAGACGTTAGGAAAATAGTGCCTTTTGACGGCTACAGGTACCTATACAATACAAGAACAGTAGAACCCACTCAGTATGGACAGCCATCTGTTAGTAAAAGTTTTAGGTTGGTTCCAAACCACCACAGCCTCAAGAAAACATTGATCATGGCCAGGATCGAACTGGTGCAACCTGCATCCTGTGTCACTCTAACGGCAACCGACACTGTTTTATTATTACACTAACCTCCAGTTAAATTTAACCTACCCGTAGGAGGATCCCATACATCAAACAAACTGGAGACGTGTTTGAGCAACCGACTGTGACGACTGGCGGCACTAAGGCTCCTCCTGAAATAGGACCATTCCTCCAAAATATTCAGGTTCCGTTTGGATTGGCTATGTTTGATCAGTTGAAAACAAGGAAATGAACGTTTTCTTGGGGTGGGGGACGAGGAATCAGCAGGGGGCTTCCACACCGCGAGTCCCGGACTGCAAATTGGTAGGGAGAACTTTGAGATTTATTGCTGATCAACTGGGATCTCCTTTTAGACATTCCTTTCCTCAGCTTGTTTCAATACCCCTCCTCTCTCCTCCTTTACAAATTTTCTTTTACCTTTTTCCTTCTGGGAGCCTTTTCACTTTACTTTTTTTTGGCATTGCCTGGACAGTCACTCTATGACCGCAGTGGCCTATCATATAATAACCCCAAGAAAGCTTCAAAGCACTAGCATTTTTTTTAAGAGAGGACTATTTCTATTGGAATAATACCTTGTTTATAATGCAACATTTAAGCATGTACCTGATTCCATATGAACTTGTCTTTCTTCTCCTGTCCCTACATAGTTTTCTAGTACGCCATCTCCCACAGTCATCTGAAAACTATAGTTATGACACTGTGGAGTCATCTCACGGAGAGCGGCAGAATGTTCAGACGCTGATATTGATTTCAGCAGCATTGTCAACATTGTCCGACAGATGTCGAATACAGAGTGAAATTCCTGTTGGCGGGCTGATTGTTTAAAATATTTAGTAAAGCATTATAAGTTACTTTCAGTAGATCTTGCTGACAACCTATCACTGCTTACTCGTTACACTTTCCTCTACTTTTATGGGTATATTCAGCCTAGTATGGGAGTAAGAAACAAAAATTAAGTTAACACCTGAAGTTTAGGAATAAAAAAATGATTATTGTACGAGCGTATATACGTATACTTTCTACACCTGGTACTCTCAGCAATTAACATTTATAACCTACGAAAGTCATGAAAAAATATAACCAATCCTCACCGTATGAGAAGTTTTCAAACTAGAGACATCTAACGGCGTAAGTTGGAACTACACGAAGTGGTTAGCTGAATCAGCAACAAGTTTGCGGAGCTTCTGTAAGATGGCGTACATGTATTGAAAAATTCTTTTTCTAGCTACCTGATTTTCTCCAGTTTTCACTGTATTAGTTTGAACTAATCTACTCCTTCCAATATGTACAATAGTTCTAACAATTATCTTTATAATAATATGTTTATTATTGTTACCTATTCCTTTTAAAAAATTAATTATGGTGTGTATCCTATTTGTAATATTGGTAGGTACCTAGGTCGCTGAATGACGTATGGGGAAATAGGTATACCTACCTAAGAAAAATCATATCGTAACATAAATGAAAATTCTCTAAAATTTTCTGGTACGAGAACATGCAATATCAGGATAAGGCCGAACGAAGAACTCTGTGCCTCGCATTCAGGAGAACTTTTTCAATTTTAATTGAGTTTTTTTATCTGATAGAAGTCAAGTCAAAAGCCCTTTCAAGTTTCAAGTATGAATGAGAACATTGGAAGACTTACATTTTCTATGTTCTGCAGACAGTGAAGTATTATTCGTATTCAGAAAATAAAATTGGAGAGGTCGATTTTTTCAGGATTTGAAAAAACTCAGAAAAGAACTTTTCTGTGTTTCTTTATACCTTTGGTTTTTGAAGTTTGTTGAAGTTGTCCTTGAAGTTTGCACAGTGAAAAAATAAACACTGGAGGACTATTGTACCTACACTGTTGTATATAGCTAGCAAGGATCTTTTACCCCTTAATTTTTTTTAGGTAGGTTGGTAGGTACTTACTTATTCGTAGGGAGGTTTTTTAAAAAGTTATGTATTTTTTTTTTAACCAAAAAAATCAGTTTTCTGAGGCTTTTTCTCTTCGGTTTGTATTATGTACCTAAACATCATTTTGTGAACAACTTAGTTTCGCAGCTTGCTCGTAGTAGCGTCGTAGCTCAGATGGAATTGCAAAAAATATGATAAATTGATAGCTATCATCGCATACGGTAAAATTGAAAATTTGAAAATCACAGAGGTAGTGATGGTTTTTGTTATGTTACTACGAAAGACGACACCATAACTAGATACCTATAGCACGTGCCGAAAAAAGAGAGTTTTACTGTCGATCTCAACGTTTATATCACATACTTTGGGATAAAACTATCCATTGAAATAACTGCAAGCCATAAAACGTGAGGCACTCAACTCCTGTATTGGAAAGAAAGTGGAAAATCCGGGAGAGTGTGTGAAGCGAGCGATCCAGTTAGAAGGTCATGGATGTAATAAAATGGGGATTGAAGTAGTGAATAATGTATGAAAATATCGGGTGGATGGGAGAGATGGAAGACTGAGTAGAGGGAGATAAAAACCTGTGTATGCCATGTAAAATATTAGCGAGGGAGAATGCAATATCACAGGCCGGATCCCTGGAGAGAGAGGCCTTCCAAGAAAATAAATAAATACAAGACAGTGGCTTACTTGGGAGACAACCTCATGTTTTGTCCACCCGACTTCGCTACACTCCTCCACTTTTTATAAGTAATCCTAAGCACAAATTCGTATCCTCGAAATTTTTTGCCATACCCAACCTAACCTAACCTAACAACAGGATTCGTTTATGACTGAATGAAGAACCCGTGGGGTTAACCACTCCAGGAATCTTGTTGGAAATCTCAGGCGATCATTGGCAATCTTTATGAAATCTCAAGAAATCTTGGAAATTTCAGAAGTAGGTATTTAACCCTTCGGGGTATGCATCTTTCCACGAATCTCTTTGAGAATCTCAGGAAATCTTTGGAATTCTTCATGGAATCTGAAGCAATCTCTGGAGTGGTTAACCCGCCAAGGGGTTAACCACTCGTTTGAAATCTCGTTGGGAATCATTGGAAATCTGTATGAAATCTCAGGGAATCTTGGAATTTTTTGGAGTGGTTACCCCTTCGGGGTTCATCTTTCTATGAATCTTTGGAAATCTTTATGGAATCTCAGGGAATCTCAAGGAATCTCTGGAGTGGTTACCCCCTCGGGTTAACCCCTCTGAAGAACCCTGGAATTATAAGGGTAGCAGTAAGAACATGGCATAACGTGCAATCAAAATCCGTCTTTTCCTGTTCTTGTTCTTTATTCGTATACTGATTTATACGTATCTCAGTACGTTAACGCTGCTGGCTTCCCCCCTCCCCCCCTCCAACAACGCAGATACCAAATAACGGGAATAGGGAGATTATTACTGGACAAGTTCAATGCATGGACTATTTATTAAGATCTACATATTCCCGAGGTTGCCTTGCTTGACTATGACGGAGAGAATGTCAGAATGGAAGTCCATTACACCAACCAATCAGAGTGTTTAAAAGTCTTGAAGGTTAAGAGCTCTGATTGGTCAACGTGATATGACGTCATCACGAGACCATAGGTAATATCTAAAACGAGAAACCTCCAGAATTTGAGACCTTGGGACAGATTCCCAAGTTGAGGCTGATCCTTGGTTGCAAGGAAATTGCCTAGTACTTCGTCTTACCAAAACTCAAACTTGATGAGCTTACTTACCGTACTTGTGAGAGCGTTGAGCCCCTGATGGATTAGTGAGGAAGGGATGGGGGAGGGCTCGGGGGTGGGGGGTTGGAGAGGGAGTGGGGGGGCTTAAGACCACGCGGAAAACAGCCCCAGGTTAAAGTTTATTTCATGGTCTCGCTCACGTTCAATGCGGGTTGTAAAACGTCATGTCGCAAATTATTTCTTACTATTTCAGTTTCTATTTATATTTTTAATGTTTGTCGTACACTTATTGACCTTCCGTGAAAAAATTAATTGAGTGAGGTAGGTAGGTCTAGAGCGTAAACATATTTGGCTCATCCACTGAACATCCCTAAAAGAACAAGTCAGACTTTTACCCAGAAATTTCTGAAATCGGAATTTTTTCTGTGTCAGAGCGAAACGTGTCCAAAGAAATGCAGTACAAAAGTAGAGAATTGAAGTATAAGAAAGCGTCAGTGGGAGTGCAGAAGTCGAGTGGTTGAATACTTGGGAGGGTAGTTATGGAATAGAGAGCTGGGGGTCGCGCCGCTTTGCATTCAGTCAGGCTCTCTGTCGGGTTTGCAGTTTTCCTTCCTTTATATGCTTTGACGCCCAAACCCCCGCAAGGACTGTTAGTTTAGCAGGTTCTATTTTGAAACAGGGTCTCACGGTGACGTTACTCATGTCAACCATTCAGGATACTCATTAAGGGCTACCACTTCAAGAAGTATCCCTCGTGTTCAGCTGGAAAAACTACCAAATACAATTCCTGTAGTTAACACAAGAAGGACACCTAAAGTTTCAGGTTGGTTTCAAACCACCTTACCTCCAATATATATGTCTTACATTTCCCTTATAATATTGAATATATTCGACCAGAAAAACCTTGCTAGGATTGGGACCGACCCAGTGACAACTAAAAACCGAGGATGCATTATGGAATTCTATCGATACAACCTCTGTAATTTGTATACCTTGCGAACACCGGTCGTTTGGATATTGACTGCTTGTATCTCAAATCACGTCGTTCCTCTTCAGCATTCTTTCGGTCCCCTCTTCCGGCCCAAATCTATTTGTTCGTGCCGATTCCCTCTTTCTCCAATAGGACAGATATTAATTTCTGAACGACCCGATTGCTGAGCACGAGTTTCCTGTGGTTTTTTACCAAAAGGTTTTGTGACCACCATTTTCAGATTCTTCGGTTTTGGGGGCTTTTCGAGTTAGTATACTGGTTTTGAAAAGATTTAGATCTCTTCTATAGATAAGTAGTGGTTTTGGGTCCAGGTACAAAAAAAAGTATCTGAACCCTTTCAAGAATTATTCATCCTTGTGTTAGTAAAGGATGGTGTACCAACATATTTAGGTTGCTTCCGAGGGGGTAATCACTCTAGAGATTCCTTGAGATTCCCTGAGATTCCATAAAGATTTCCAAAGATTTCCAACGATATTCATATAAAGATGAATCCCGAAGGGGCAACCACTCCAAAAAAATTCCAAGATTCCCTGAGATTTCATAAAGATTTCCAATGATTCCCAACGAGATTCACGAGTGGTTAACCCCTTGGTTGGTTCCAAACCACCATGCACAGCCTGGTCATTAGGGGTAAATGCTGACTAGATAAACTTCGACATTTTTGGGATCGAACTGGTCCGTGACCTCAGTGCTCCTCTGAACAAGTTCATCCAGATCACTCGGTTATTAAAATAGGTAGAAACTACTAAAAACGTAAAGAACAGAAGGAAAAGTAAAGAAAGACAGTGAAGAATGAGAAAGTGGCCAAAAAACTCAATTCGTTGGAATTCGTCTTTGATTGTCACGTCGGAACCGTTGTCAGGAGAACCGAAGAGAAAAACGAAAGAAAACGGAGTGAAGGGGTCATAAGAACACAATCGACCCACAAGAGGTCTCTAATAAGGAACCAAGTTTCTTGTTGGAAACCAATGAAACCAAACTTGGCAAAAAGTGTCTTTTACCAAAGGAAACTTTCGGAATTGGTTGGATAATGAGGAATCCAATGATGGGGAGCCGAGCCATGATCCTTCTTCCGAGAAACTCTCTCTTCCTGTCAATCTCCAGCGTAGTTATCCAACCTGAACAGAGGATGATACTCGTATGTCCATGTCCCCTTTAAAAGATCTGTTGATTGTCTGAAATTTAGTATGAAACAGGTATGGAATAGGTATAGAAATAAAGGGTCCGACAACAGTCGCACTTAACTTTCTCGCCCAGAATGATTTTTTTTGTTTTTTGTTTTTTTGAGATTTTTTTTGCGGGTGTAATTTTTAAGCAATCCAGAATCGGTTGAAAATGACCCACAAGCATCTATTTGAGATCACTCATACTAAATCTCACGTCTGTCATTTTATTATTGTAGTCCCAAATGCGTTCTAACCATTCAAAAACGTGGGTTCTCATTCTCAACTCATTTTCGACACTTTTTGACTACAACGGCCGTAATTTTGAAGATAACAAAATTCTGTTCGACAGATGTTTAAGTTACATGGTTCGACACAAATTTATCAAATTTCATGACAATCGGTCAATAAATGTGAATGGCGCCGAAACGATCGAACTTTGGTCCAGAACGGCCGTAATTTTCAACCAATTCAATTTTAGTTGCAAATGACCTCGAAGCATCTATTTGTCAACACACATACCAATTTTCAGTGTTATTGATTGAAAAGTGTACCGTCGGCGCTTGTCTAACTAACCAAAAACACGATTTTTGAATTATTTTGGCGATTTTTTGACAATAGCGGCCGCAATTTTTGAGCAATCAAAAAATCCTTAAAAATGTCTCTCGGCAGTGATTTTAGACACGTCCATACCAAATTTCATCGAAATCGGATGAACGGTATAGGCGCTAGAGCACTGCACGGACTGACGGACTGACGGACGGACTGACGGACGGACGGACTGACGGACTGACGGACGGACAGACTTTTTCCAGAAACCACTTTTTTGGACTCAGGGGACCCCCAGGATCATGGGAAACCCAAAATCTCAATTCCGAAATTTTGCACGAAAACAATACTTTCTCGCCATTATATGGCTAGCGAGAAAGTAAAAACTCCTTGTTGCTACAGCTCTAGATACCTAACAAGGACCTCTCCACACACAAGGAGGTGATTTAGCCAGAATCAAGCCCAAAAGTCAAGTTTTCCTCCAGCCGGTGAAGAGTAAAAGCTTTTAAGGGCTAGGCAGGCCAAGTGCTGGGCAAGATTCGCATGGAAAAATCTCGAGAAGTCGACAATAGATCTTTCTCCCTCTTATACTTCATAACCCTGCCGTTGTGGTTGAGGTTGAAATTGTGGTTGAGGTTGAGGTTGAGGTTGAGGTTGAGGTTGAGGATGAGGTTGAGGTTGAGGATGAGGTTGAGGTTGAGGTTGAGGTTGAGGTTGAGGTTGAGGTTGAGGTTGAGGGGAAATCACGCCCACCCCATCAATGGAATACTACATATAAACTGATTGTTAATATTTTACTGATAACCAGAACAATATGACCACAAGTCCGAAGTAACTTGAGTGAAGACTGTTCTTAAGAAAAAAAAAAATTAAGTTCCTTCAATGTACATTATACCTGGGATTTTTTTCTGTGCTCAACTGAAAATCTCTATTCAGAGTGAAAAGAAGGAAAACAGTTAATCCCTGAAATCCGCTTGTTAGTCGCATAGAAAAGCATTCGCTTACAATTAGTGAGAGCCTTTGACAGGATTTAGCCGCCTTTCAGATATCCTTTGATAGTCGTTTGACTAATGGCGAAACTTCAATGATGAAATTCATCGTTGGAGCCTTTCTGGAATTTAAATAAAGGGGCCGAAGTTTGTTCTATCGTTCTAGGATCAAATGTTGCATCAGAAGAAAAGTTTATTCTCTAAAGTTCTCTGGTGTTGGTGCCAGAGGTCCATCATAAAAATGAAAAAAAAAAAAAAAAAAAAAAAAAAATCGTATTAGTAATGGAACTCGTTCGTTTTTACTATTCGTTACTGTCCAAGAAACGTCTAATGTTTACGTTTTCACTTGTTTACAAACAAAATGCTTCGATTTCGTGTTGGGGGAAAATGAGGGGAGGATGTTGCCAAGGGCTCCACCTGGTGAAAACAGTAGACGTCAGATGTCGAAAAAAGAAAAATGGATCGGTGGAAATAGAGCAAGCCCTTCAATCCACGCCTTTGTCCTGTCGCATTACCCCAAAAAAATAGCACCACTTCTACAAGTCCCAAGAAAGTGATTTTTCTTGCCCTTAAACCGGTTTGGTTTCTTTTTTTTATTTTACTTATACCGGATTGCAAATGCGATGATCAGCTCGGCGGTTCTTATCTTCAAGACAAGTTCTTTATGGGCGGATATGTTTTTTAACGTTGGGGAAGATGCCACGTATTTTCCAACAGATGCTGGAGCCAAGTTTTCTTGGCTAGGGAACATTGACAAATGATTACTCTCCTTTCCTTCTCCCCCCCGTCGTGCGAGCGCTTTCTCAGGTTTCTACCCACCGTTGCTTACTTCTCCTCTGTACCTAGCCCTAACAATGTTCTAGGTAGTGTTCGAAGCAGATCTCCCATTTTTTTTACTGGTTTTCGAGATACAGCACTTTTCTTGAGGTATGCGATGCTAGAATTTGCAAAACAGTTGCAATAAAAGAAACCAGTGAGAAATTGGGAAATCTGCTTCGAACACTCCCTTAGAACATTGTTAGGGCTAGGTATAGGCAAAATTTTGTGTCTTTCCAACCAAGGGTAAGCCTTGAAAATGAATAGCCGCTCGCAATGTTAATCTTATGGGCGGCATAAAATGCACCGTCAGGTATAGCGTCCTCTTAAAGTAGCCGCAAAACTTATCCTGTCGTTAAACGTTCATCGGAAACACAAAAAAATGGCTTTCACAATAATATTTAACTTTTTTTTATTTATGGATTCTTGCACTTGATGATAGGTAACTTGGGATGTGATTGGTGGTAGGTATTTGTCGTGGCACGAGAATTCCGTTGCCTAAGGAAACGTCAACATTGTTTAGGTGTATGTTTCAACAATTTCAAGTTAAAAATTGAAAATAAACGTGAAAAACCCCCTAATTTTCCGGATTTGATTAGACTACAACCCCTGCCTGTTTCGCACCAAATGAGTCGAAGGTATGACAGTTATCGTTTTCGCTAACGCACGGATAATCTACTCGAAAGCTAACGATAAGATAAGGGCGCTAAAGTCAGGATACTATAGTCTACATAAAGTGGTGAAATCCAGCCTTATTGGTATAAAATTCTAAAACTGATGGGTATTCCATGTGCCTGTCTTTAGTTAGTGATGCGATATTTGTCTCTATTGAGGTCGCGCCTACTGTACTCGGCAGCAATACATATTTTTATCGCACATATAGCCAGATCCGATATCTATGACAGCTGTTGACATTCAGTAGCGTTGATGCACTGCACAGATAAGGTTAATTAATTTTCTCGTTTTTTCCTCGTTGGAAAACCATCGACAGGTTTTTATTCCATTAGTAGGTGTACACCCACTTTTAAATTACTTAATCATGGTTTCTGCAGGGGCAGTGAGAAATACCTGAGAAATGTCCCTATGTTTCAGTTTCAGTACCAAATCCAAGGAATTTGGGAAAACTGGCAGACAGACAACCTCTTGAATTTTCAGATCTTGATGCGAGTTGGATGGGGGGGGGGGGGGGGGGTCCTATAGGAGTATAATGAATTACTCGTTAACCAAAGACGGGCCGCTACGCACGTCATAGCGAACGCGATAATTCGGAGGACAAGGGTTGCTGTCATGTTTTTTGCGTCGAGCCGAAAGTTATAATTTGCTGAGCGGTTTATACCAAAACAAAAGCCTCCACTTCGGGCAACGCCATCAATTGCTTCTAAGCTCCAACTAAGCCGGAATTATGGATGGAACGACACGCCAACTCCTATATCAACAGTTGTAAATTCCAAATAGTTTTCTTTGTCGCGTTATCCAACGTCCCATCATCGGATTTCCCTTGCGAGGCCCTAATAAATTACTGCTTACAATAATTAATTAAACTTATTGGCTCAATGGAAAAACGAAATATCGAATGGAAGCTCCGATGGCGATGGCTCCGTTCTCGCTCCAACGACACGATTCCATTTCAAAGGGATTATATGAGACTTTCTCTCAACTTGTTATTTGAAAGAGATTTTGTTTTCAATTTTCTTATCTTAAATGAGATTACTGTCTCTGATTGTGAAAATCAAACTTTCGAATTTCCAAGGGGAGGCGAATAAATTAAGGTGGGGGCCATGGGTTGGAGTGAAAATTTAACAAGAGGCAAAATAATTATTGAAATTTCAGCTAATTTGATTTCATCAAATAAAATTTGATTATTTTATTTATTTTGTTCAAATGTTTTGTTTCGACGAACTTTTTGAGTTCGTTCCGTCATCGCCCATTGATGGATTTAGTATCAAAGAATGTGCCAAATTGTACGCCCTGAACTGTATCCTTACAAGGGTTGTATAGGTATTACTTGCTTCAGTGATTGGGACACTATATACTTTATATACTCCACCCAAACTTAAATGAGGTTTTTGAACAGACGGAAATAAAGCGGCTGGATTCAGCCGAAGCCTGCAGGAATTTCTCCGTGAATAAGATTAAGTATGGCACTTAACCTGAAGCTTAAACTCTGTAGTAGGTACGTTTAATCCAGCCCAAAAGACTGCGGCACAACATGAGAGTTAGCATATTCTTGAGCCTGGGGAGTAGGAACTTTTGAAAAGCCTTCTAGGTACGGAAGACCCACGAGCCTGGTGCAAAGTTTACACATTACACTAACCGCTATTATGTCTTTAACGGCGTTCCTTTCCATTTGTGTAAAATATTACCCTAGTTTCTTACTTTTTACGATCTTCCTTCATTCCGAATTCCATCGTTGAGCTCCCGCGGTCCTGGCTGAGCCTCGTTATACAATTGCGGTTTTTTATGAGTTTCTCCTACTATTCATCATCATGGGAGCCATGGGAGAAGTCGTAAGGAGTTTAGTTCTCATAGTCTTCAGTCGTATACAAACTATGCCCCCGGAGAACTTGGGAAATGGAGAACTTTATGGGCAACATGAAGTATTGAAACACATGATGGTAGCTTTTAAAATATTAATATTTATAGTTTCAACTAAAAAATATAGAGTACATTATTGTATACAATGTCTTACGTCCACCGATTTCTCGAAAAGTGCATTCAACCATTTTATTTTAGCACCGAGTGGAAATTTATTTTATACCCCCTATTGCAAGAAATTTATTATCTTGGGTCGGGAACGTCTCGTTTCTCTGTTTGAAGAAAAACCTGCTCCTTGTACTGAATCATTTTTACAGAAGTGGGGTGAAAATGTCGATGTAAGGGTTATGGAAATTTGAAGAATGAACTTACGAAAAAAACAGCAATCAAAGGATAAATATAAAAAAAAGCAGGAGTACCTACCAATTTTAACGTTAATTATGACCCCCTTAAATCCTCCTTGATACCTTGTAAGCTTTATTGATTAAGGACACAAAGTGATAAGGAAGTAAACGGGATTGAACTAAGAAACGGATTGGAAACTTGAATTTCCCGCCACGTTTCTCGAAGTCCGCCGAGTTTTTTCATTTAGATGGATTAGCGAGTTCGAAATTAAAACTGGTCTGTGGGTCTAGTGGTGGTGGGCTCGGACTTTTCCTTGTGGGTAATCCGGGTAAACTTTAACTATTCCGTTAGCCACTTCCGGACCTCTTTTCAATTTCCGTTGCCTTTTCCTATTAAGCTCTACCCGCCAAACTTGGCAACCATTTGTCTTTTGCTTCGTGCAGATAACCATTCTATTGTTTTCCTCCATTTCAGTTAAACAGTTGCTTAGCTTGAAATTTTCTTCTTGGTGTACACGTCTATGTTGCACACTTCTTAGGGTGCGTACTCGGGTTAACTGTTAAACTCTAGTCAGTTTTTACCGTGCAATAATTGGAATTTAACTGGAGTTTAACGTTAACCGAGTATAGAGGGACGCACCCTTATGTGTCTAATGCCAATTTTTGGCAGTTTGGGTACAACAAAAACGTAACATGTAGCTTTCAAGACCGCAACATTGTTGTGATGAATATGTCATTTTTCGTCCCAAAATCACTCGATTTCTCTACACTTAAGAAACATTTATTTAACTCTGAGTATATCCTGGTTATATGCTGGCGTTAACTCGATGTTAATAGGGAGCTATAAGAACAGGAATAAACCACCAGTTTCCTTCAAATCAGAGGAGTTGACCGTTGCAAATTTCCCCCAAACCTCAGGTAGGTCTCAGGTTTACCCAAGCAGTTAAAGAGAAAGCTCGCTCAGATCACACAAAGTTTTCTAGGCACGTCCTATGAAATCAGGAGGATAAACGCCGTTATTAAATTTCACACCTCCGACACGTGACAGTTTTCAGAGATTTCAGGGGTGCCGGATTTCAGAAATCAATTTGGATTCACCTTTCCATATCCTGAAACCGCCGATGCATGCTCACGGCTCACCCTCTTATGAGATTTCCTCCCCTGTGAATCACTCCTACCCCTTGTGAGTAGCTCCATGTTTTCGTTTTTACATCCAAGAAGAATAATTGTCGTGACTGCAGTAACTATTATGCCATTTTATCTGAGAGACAAACTTGGAGTTCAGGTCTTTATTGATAAATTATTAGAAGAAGAATGCAGAGTTGAAATTGCACGTAAAAAAAAATATTTTTACACGTGCCAAAAATTCAAATTTGCACGGGAAAAAATTAAATATTGCACGTGCAAAAAATCCAAATTTGCACGTGCAAAAAAGTAAAATTTGCACGTGCAAAAAAGTAAAATTTGCACGTGCAAAAAAGTAAAATTTGCACGTGCAAAAAAGTAAAATTTGCACGTGCAAAAAAGTAAAATTTGCACGTGCAAAAAAGTAAAATTTGCACGTGCAAAAAAAAGTAAAATTTGCACGTGCAAGAAAGTAAAATTCGCACGTAGACAAAACTCAAATATGCACTCAATTTATTTTTATGTTGTAAAATGGCTTCTTACCTACTGTATAGGTATTTTCCTACAATTTGCCATGGCCCACCATTTGGGAAACAGAGTTCTACACTACAGTTACCCTTAAAAATTAAAAACGTTACTTCTCTTAAGAGATATTTAAAGGTCTCTCATGAATGAATGAAAGAGAACAAAATCAATGTTAAAAAGCAATGAAGAGAAGCGAAATATTATGCAGGACTAAATAGAGGTCTCGAAGCTGTAAGTACATCAGCATTAAAGCTCAGTATATTGAATCGAAAATTCGTATAAAAGGAAGTTGTGTGCCTTCCCCACTTTCCCCTCCCCGGAAATTAAACCAGTTTCTTATTTCTCACAGAACGCAGCGAGGGGAGGCTAAAGAAAAGTATCAGTTTTCCCCAACAAAGTCCCTGGTGCCATACTCTGATGGGCTCTATTTGAAAAAAAGCTATTTCGAAAATTCTTTTGAGAAATATTACATAAGTAATTAAAACTCAGGCTGCGGATTTAATATTTTTTTAACATCCGCAGGTTCGTTGTAGTGGAACAGAAAAACACATGAATAGGCACTCAAATTTGTGGGTTTTGGTTTTCCACCATGTCTAGCTGGCATCACTACCCAATACCAGCTTCTGACCCATCTGGTTTGTACATGAAAGCAACCTACAGTTTTTTGGTTGGTTTAGAACCACCACAGCCTTGATGTATTGAACAAGTTAGAGATGAACACCAATCAGGAGTACTTCGATATGGTAAGTTCTTCATCCGGATCATGTTTTAGACATTTTCTTTTATATCTCGCTGAGAAAAAAAAAATTGAAAAAAAACACAGTTTAATTTACTTATTTGCCTGAGTGCAGACTTGGTAGCGTTCTCTAAATTGCAAGTTAATTTCATTTTAGTATGCGTAGGTAAATCATTTTCCGGAAATGAAAATTTAACAATTGTCGAAGTTGTTATAGGAAAATTGATGTATTTCTCATATGGGTCGGAACTTGGAAGTCTGAGCGGCATATTCGCAGCACCAGATGGCGCTTTCAATAAAACTGACGAAAGCTCTTTATGGCCCCGGCTCCATGATTAACGTCGCCGTGTGCTTTTAATTCTTTCCATGACTTTTTGTTATTTTCCTTTGTTTTATGACTGTACCTCAGTTTTAATGCTTCATCTACTCTTTATTAGTTACCTCATTTGAGTAGAAAATACAGTGGAAAAGAGAAAATAGAACCTTACGAGGGCTTTGTTTTTCTTATCTTAACCCATTTGTTATCTTCATTCATTTCTCTTGTAATGGTTTTCTCATGCTACGTATTAGTCCGCATTTAAACTGAAATAGTTTCTACGTTTTCATATCTACTTTACTATTTTTTGAATACGTAAATACCGTTCATTTTTGCGTTGCTAGATCACTCCTCAGAACCTCCCTACAGAACCTCCCTAGAACTTACCTAGAAACCCCCTAGAACCTCCTTAGAACCTGCCTAAAACCTACCTAGAACCTCCATAGAACTTCTCTAGAACCTCCCTAGAACTTCCCTAGAACCTCCCTAGAACCTACCTACCTAGAGCCTCCCTAGAACTTCCATAGAACTTTCCTAGAACGTACCTAGAACCTCCCAAGAACTCCCTAGAATCTCCATATAGAACCTCCCTAGAACCTGCCTAGAACCTCCCTAGAACATTCCTAGAACCTCCCTATAGAACGCCCTAGAACCTGCCAAGAACCTCCCTAGAACATTCCCAGAACCTCCCTATAGAACCCTCCCTATAGAACCTCCCTAGAACCTCCTTACAGAAAATTTCAACAATAATTCATCCCTTCAGTCTATAATAGTCTTCTTAACTCCTTTAGTTATCGAAATCTGGCGA
Source organism: Mesopsocus fuscifrons (assembly GCA_950004255.1). Lineage (NCBI taxonomy): Eukaryota > Metazoa > Arthropoda > Insecta > Psocodea > Mesopsocidae > Mesopsocus > Mesopsocus fuscifrons. The sequence goes on along the minus strand of OX465374.1, from coordinate 4,573,108 downwards.
CGGCACTGTCTTCACATGCAATAATTAATTCAAACATATGCATACCTACTGTTCTTCAACTATATATCTCCCTAAACTACGACTGTTCCTCTATTGACTATTGGAAAAGAGAATCCCCTATATTGAAATGGTATAGAGCCTCAGCTTATGTAAAATGCGGCAAGTCTGTGAATGGATTTTTCAGATTCCTTTGTTTTCCATTTGAATTGTGATTGCTCTTTTTCCTTATTCTAATGCGAGCTAACTCTAACTTTACACTCTGTTTGCCCATTCAGATTCCAACTTCTCTTTTCTTACCTGGAAAGGCTTTCAAAGTTAACAAACTCTGCTATGTTCCTTTTAAAACTGGGACAGGTTTCGATGGAGTTTTAAATAGAAAATTACGGTTTTTTTTAAAATAATTTTTCAATTGTGCCAAATTAGGTTTTTTGGAATCGAAATAAAATTCGTGGGGGTTTTCCCATGTAGGAAGATACGATCTAATAACTACTGTAAGAGGGTGGGCTTGTGATGTGGCGATAATGTAGATACACACTTATCGAAGCAATTCCGTTTTCAGTTGCTTAGACACTCTACCGAAGTTGCTGATTTAATTCTCGCTTTTCCATATCAGACTTGTACCTGAAATACCCAAAATCAAAAGAGAACTGAACTACCTGTGAAGGTAAACTCGAGTTACAAACTCCTAATTAACTCCCGGAATTTCAGCACCTTTTACCACCAACAATAAACCTCCACTTTTGGATTTAACCCCGGGAGATTTCACCTTAGATGTTTACCCAGACAGCACTATGCAATTCCGGTGCCCCCCTGCAGTTGGGTGGTGCCCTAATTGCTTTTGCCGGCCACCATTTGGAATGTCACCTCTCTGTGTGGCAGCCCGCAAACTGCTGCTACTGAAGCAAGTCATTTATCACTAGTGGTCAGCAGCTCTTTCATTACTTAAACAGCCAGATAAGTCACCCTCGGGGTCACAGCCTCGTTAGCCGAGTGCTCTAAATGGTTGACTTTGGATGACAGTAGAGTAACACAGGTTCGATCCCAACCGTATCGAAATTTTTCTGAATTACAAAAGTACCCCAGGTTTATTTAGAAATAAAGGGTCCGACAACAGTCGCACTTAACTTTCTCACCCCATGTGCTTTTTTTTTTTTGGATTTTTTTGAGATTTTTTTGCGGGCGTAATTTTTAAGCAATCCAAAATCGGTTGAAAATGACCCAAGAGCATCTATCTGAGATCACTTCCACCAAGTTTCATGGCTGTCATTCTATTACTGTAGTCCCAAATGCGTTCCGACCATTCAAAAACGTGGTTTCTCATTCTCAACTCATTTTCGACACTTTTTTGGCTACAACGGCCGTAATTTTGAAGATAACATAATTCTGTTCGATAAATGTTTAAGTTACATGGTTCTACACAAATTTACCAAATTTCATGACAATCGGTCAATAAATGTGAATGGCGCCGAAACGATCGAACTTTGGTCCAGAACGGCCGTAATTTTCAACCAATTCAATTTTAGTTGCAAATGACCTCGAAGCATCTATTTGTCAACACATTTTACCAATTTTCAATGTTATAGATTGAAAAGTGTACCGTCGGCGCTTGTCCGACTAACCTAAAACACGATTTTTGAATTATTTTGGCGGTTTTTTGACAATAGCGGCCGCAATTTTTGACCAATCAAAAAATACTTGAAAATGTGTCTCGGCAGTAATTTTAGACAGGTCCATACCAAATTACATCAAAATCGGATGAACGGTATAGGCGCTAGAGCACTGAACGGACTGACTGACGGACTGACGGACGGACAGACTTTTTCCAGAAACCACTTTTTTGGACTCAGGGGACCCCCAGGATCATGGGAAACCCAAAATCTCAATTTCGAAATTTTGCACGAAAAAAATACTTTCTCGCCATATATGGCTAGCGAGAAAGTAAAAATTGGCTACGTATACCACTGCACCACGGACAAGGGCTCCATCTGTTCGATTTCATTGAATGGTTGACCTCTCATCGGAGTTTTCCATGTGCATGCTTTTCCGGACAGTCACAGATACTATAAGGCGAGGGGTTAACCACTCGTTGGGAATCTCGTTGGGAATCATTGGAAATCTTTATGAAATCTCAGAGAATCTTGAATTTTTTTGGAGTGGTTACACCTTCGGGGTTCATCTTTCTATGAATATCGTTCGGAATCTTTGGAAATCTTTATGGAATCTCAGGGAATTTCAAAAAATCTCTGGAGTGGTTATACCCTCTCGCTATAAGGGGAAGTAAAAAATTTCCATTTGAGAAAAATCTACTGATATTTGGTATTGAACGCCCTGGGCAGTGATGACATCAGAAGCTTCTGGGTCTCTTTGCACTACCAATCACTTCTGCAAAAACACTCACCATCTCTCGAAAGAAATTTGATTTCTCCTACACGACCTGAAAAGCAAATATTTCCCAATTGCAGAAACTTTTTGGCTCGTATAGGAAATACGAGGGAGATAAAAATAAATAAAAAAGATTTGGAGGGGTTTCTATTGCCCCCGAGAAATTCTTCAGATAGAGAGTTGACATTTCGAAAGCAAACTTCAGCCTCCTTCAGGACCAATCTTTTATTGCGATAACAGGAAATATATTAACCCACAATGGATTTTATTGTGAGACGAAAAAAGATTATCTCAATGGCGCATTGAAGTTTTCGAGCTTATTATGGTCATCATACGAGAAAGGGAGGATGCGGTATTGTCCAAGAATATCGATAAAAATATAATAAGTAATATCATGGAACGAGGGGTTAACCACTAAAGGAATCTCGTTGGGAATCTCAGGCAATAATTGGAAATATTTTTGAAATCTCAGGGAATCATGGTAATTTCTGGAGTAATTAACCCTTCGGGGTGCGTCTTACCACGAATCTCATTGAGAATCTCAGAAAATCTTTGGAAATATTCATGCAATCTTAGGCAATCTTAAGCAATCTCTGGAGCGGTTATACCCCCTCGTCTTGAAATTTTGGTGATTGATTTCCTGCCATTGACCGAAATCTTTCAACCTAAAATAAGTCAATGCAACTTTTTTCCACCAAATGAAAAATATTACCTGTGCTGGTTCTCGAACTCAGAACTCTCAAGCTAAAATTTGACACCTCTCAAGCGCATGGAGTGAGGTCCTTACACCTGTTCACCCCTTTCCCAATATTTTGCCCGAGGGTGGAAAAGTTTGAGGGTGAGGGCAACATTATCAGCGACGGGTGGATGGTGTGTATCTGTTTACTAGTTTGAGAGTCCTCGGGGGTGGTTTGGCCTTTCGGGCGCTTGGGGAACACAAAAGTGTAATTAGGGCACGCTGACACCGCAAAAACCCGATTGCTGCTCTCATCGAGCCTTCCGACCTCAGCCTCTTTCATTTTACGAAGTTTCTGCTATTTTCTTCTTCATAGAAAATTCATCAGAGTAGTTACTTTTTAACGGTAATTATATTATTTCACTATAGTAAAGCTCTCATATTTCTACTTTCCCGTGGATAGGTTGCATACAAGGGGATAACCACTCTAGGAATCTCGTTGGGAATCTCAGTCAATCATTGGAAATTTTTATGAAATCTCAGGGAATCTTTGAAATTTTTGGAGAAGTTGCCCCTTCGGGGTGCATCTTTCCACGAATCTCATTGAGAATCTCAGAAAATCCTTGGAAATCTTCATGCGATCTCAAGCAGTGGTTACCCCCTCAGTTACATATATCACGCAAGTAAAAGCCAAATAGTTAATATGTTTTGTTTTTTACCAACAATAATGTTGTACATAAGATGTGTTCGTACAATGAGTTTGACCGACATTTTGTTCACCTGACTTTCAAGTACTAATATATTTTCCAGTCATGTGATATTTGCCCCAACTGGGGTATAGCCATAAACGTGAGAGCAGTACGGATTTATTTGAGGGGGTAACCACTCCAAGGAATCCTTGAGATTCCACTGAGATTCCATAAATATTTCCAAAGATTCCCAACGATATTCATAGAAAGATGAACCCCGAAGGGGTAACCACTCCAAAAAATTCCAAGATTCCCGGAGATTTCATAAAGATTTCCAGTGATTCCCAACGAGATTCCCAACGAGCGGTTAACCCCTCGGATTTATTCCTCTGGCACTGCAGTACCGCCTACAAATCGTTAGCATTTGCTAGTACTCTTTGAAACGATTTCAAAGTCGAACCAACCATAGAAAATACCTTCCAACTAAGTGCATTACTACTTTATTTTCTTCAAAATAAATCAGTGAAAAAATAACTGAAAAGCTCGGTTCATTAGATTTATAAACAGAACGTATCAATACGAACGAAAACGGTATTGAATACTCAATGAATGAAAGTAAGTTATGATGGGAATTGGCATGAAACGCTTTGCTTGCATTTTCACTTATTTCGTTTGCTCTTTTACTTGTTACTTATAATGCAGAACACTGATTGATAAATTATTCAGTTCCTGAATCAGGGAATTTATTTTCTTATCTCATTAAATTCTTGAAAAATTGGAATAACAAGCTTCCTTTTCATGACGGAAGAAAGAACAATTTTTAGGAATTTCCACTTTTCTAAATTCTTAAGGAAATCTTGAGGTCGCAATATTATTAGGTTTGATCTCACCACTTTTTAAAATGTACGTTAGTGCAATTGTACTTGTTATAAGCTGAACACAGGATTCGTTAAATACACTTTTGTATACCTACCTAGCTGAGGGTTGGGGGGGGGGGGGGGACAAGCCCAGCAACTAGACCGTTTCAAGAACTATCCATTGTGCTCAGCTGGCAGCACTACCAAATACCAGCTCCCCAGCCATCGTGTAAACGATGGGGGCCTACAGTTTTAGGTGGGTTCCGAACCACCACAGCCTCGATATACATTTCACTTGACATGCTGAACATATCAGAGGTGAATGCCGAGCAGAAAAACTCTTTGGTAGGATCGGGATCGAACCGATGTGACCCGGCTCTCACTGCTCCTCAAAAGTCGACCATTTAGTCCACTGGGCTATCGAGGCTGTCTGGATACCTACCTACTTCAAAGAAGTTACCAACACCTACTTCTAAATGATATTCAGTATCATTTTTCGGCAAGCTCCTGTTCGGCTTCGGCCAAACTTCAGTGGTGTTACACCAAATATATACCAATACCTATGACGCAGTGCTCAGTAGCCACAGGCTAGAACACACTAACTTTATGTTATGATATTTTCCTACATATTTATAACTAAAAGTTAATTCTAGATCACAAAGAATAACATACAAAGAGAAGTACTGGAATTACCACACAAAGCGCAACTCCCGGCTGAAACATGGAGAATCAGAGGTTGGGATTAGTATTTTAATTACTGGAGCTTATACTCAGATTTCCCTACATATGAAAACTTTTAATCGCGCTCAAAAGAAATGAAAAACAAATCGCAATTTCTGGTTAGCAATTATAACCGAGATTAGTGCTGAGTCCGAGGACAAATCCATGACTACCATTTATGCGATTCCTGATGGTCGATATTTAAAAAAAATCGCAGATGTACCGTGAACTAATGAAACTAATTAGATATCGCATGTTATTTTTATTAAACCCTGGTAACGAGTGACTCAGTCTGCTAAATAGCGTCAACCAAGGGGTTAAAAACTCCAGGAATCTCGTTGGGAATCTCAGGCAATCATTGGAAATCTTTATGAAATTTCAGGGAATCTTGGAAATTTCTGGAGTTGTTAACTCTTCGGGGTAGAAATTAGGTACATCTTTCCACGAATATCGTTGAGAATCTCAGGAAATCTTTGGAAACGTTCATGCAATTTCAAGCAAATCTCTGGAGTGGTTACCCCCTCGGCGTCAACTTAGAGCCCGTGGTTTATTTTGAAGGTTTCCCAACGGGAAGAGAATCATAGCCATGGTTGCTTTATTTTGGTGTTGTGAAGGCTAACAAGAAAATCTCTACCTATAGTCAGATGTTGAGAAAAAGGTTTTTGCAGTCCTGAGGGGAAGTTTTTACTTTTTGAGCCTGGTTCAAATTGCTCCAATATAGAATAATTTACCCAGATTTTTATAAGAAGGTTCGTTTTTATTAGTAGGTACCAAGTTTTACCCTACAAAAAAGTATGTCAAAAAAACTCTGAAGTATCACAGAATATGGGAAATCCTCAAAACCGACCCGTTTCATTTGCTGAACCCATGTTGTTTTTCTCAAAATTAATTTATCGTCTGTCTCTTTACCGACGCTGAAACCAGGGTTTCAAGTAACATACATTAAAACATGGCTGTGTGAAAATAGGAAGCGGTGATGTGGAAACGAAGGGGCACAAAAAAGGACTGAGAGAAGACCCGAGTTTTCAGTGTAAGGTTTATTTATCAGGTTATGTTTTGCTGTCGCAAAAGGCTGACAGGAGAGTCCATCATTACTCATGGTGAAACCTACCAATGTTCACTGCTCATTTCCGGAACTGTACAATTTTCGCTGACACTATATTTTGAAATCATTTTGGGGTATAGGGGTGACCTGCCAGTTAGACACAAGAGTTTGTTTGAGCCCGTATGGTCGAATGCACATGCACGTTGGAGACCTACAGTCTTGGTGGGTTTCAAACCACTTTCTGCCAAAAAAAAATTAAAACGTTACCAAGCGAAAAAAATTGTATCTTGGGAGAAATCACGACTTTATCACTCACTTCGGCGCTTCCTTCAATTTCCCGTTCCCACGTCAAAATCTATGAATATTTTATGTAAATGTTTGACAAATTGAATTTTACAGTAGGTATACAGTATTAGTGCTCGTTGTAAAATTTAGTTCTTCAGCCCAACTGCAATGTGTGCTGCTTCCTGACGCAACGGAAAATGTATCAAATAACGATTCCCAGATTTGTAACAGTGTGCTCAGCTCATGGTTCTGTTGCTAGGACTTCGGACTTGAAGCTTTTAGCGATACATAACCTTGAAATTTCACAAGGGGAACAACTCCTGAGATTGCCTGAGATTGCATAAAGATTTCCTAAGTTTTTCAACAAGATTCGTGGAAAGATGCACCCCGAAGGGTTAACTACTCCAGAAATTTCCGAGATTCCCTGAGATTTCATAAAGGATTATAATGATTGCCTGAGATTCCAAACGAGATTCCCAACGAGATTCCTGGAGTGGTTAACCCCTCAAAATTTCAGTTCATGTCTCATAAAAGTACAAGGGCTCATCGAAAAAAAAAAAAAAACAGAAAGATTTCCCAACCCTATACTACTAGACTAAAAATAAATAAATAAATGTTATTCTACCTTTACACTACGACCAAATTTTTTTCGAGAAACCAATTCTATGGGGTTGTACTCGTAACATGCTGCAACTTGTCGTTTCAGTGCTGAACATTAGTAAGCACATCCATGACGCAAAGCAGCAAAGGAGAACAACAGGAAGCTGGGAATGAAAGGGATGAGGAGGGGAGTACCTCCACCCCCTCCCCAATTTCACTGTTGCGGGATTTGCGGTATTTAGACCCACGTGCAAGCACTCCAAATACCCCCGCTAATCAAAACATACAGATAATATCTACTCGTATTCAAAAATGAAAAAATGAAGTGAATATACACATATCCCGCACTTATTGAAATTCAGTATTATCAGCATTCTACGTACCAAAAATACGTACCTGAAAAAAGGCAAAAAATAGGCTCAAAATTGGATCACAATCATACACAATAAATCCAAAATGAAGTAAAAATCAAGCTTACAATTCGGAGCCAGAACACGTCAGCTTCAATGCTGGAAACCTGAAATTTGCGAAACTTGACGAATTCTTCGAAATTTGAATAAGTTAGAAGGTACCTAAACCTATGATGAACACGTCTCTGCCTTAAAGGCGCTTGACAGTCATTTGATTTCCATTCGCATAGAACTTGGGCTAGACTCCGGGAAACCCTGACAGCTAGCAGCTATGTTCTTTGAGACTTGGCATCGTGGGAGGGGGGGGGGGGGGGGGGGGGGAGGTACGTACCTTTACGCCTTTCCCTTTTCGCACGCCCCGGTGAAGACTGGGAAAGTTTGCTAGACTGATTTCCCTTCGTGAAAATGTGGAAAATTGGAAAACGTTTTACTTGATGAGATGTCAAAAATCACTCAGTTTAAGAAAAACCGAGCTAGTTTTATTTTAGCGTAGGTAGGTATTCAGACATTGACCTACTTCAGTAAAAATACCAGCTCCCCAGGCATGTGTTTGTCCCCGATAGAGGTCTACAATTTTAGGTATAGGTTCTGAACGACCTTATTACCCTCGATATGAACAGTGATCAGAAAATTTTGGTAGGATTGGGATCGACCTCATTAGTTGCTTGGTTAGGACAGTAGCTCCAGGATATTTCAATATTGCAGAAGCTCCAATATACTGTGAAGTGGTTCGTTAATACCAAACGGAAGGCATCTTGCTGCTCTTGTCTATGTTGTGGGGGGAATGTGGTGGCGGCTGTAGCCAGTATGGAAATGGCGGTGCAGACCACACGCTGTTTTACATATGATATTAAACGGGAATGGGAACGATGATAACCACGTCTAATGTATCCCATTTCTCACTAGTGCTGTCGCCCGCCACCCCCGCTACAGTACCATTGATTCTGCTATATACATCCTTTCCTCTTACGGATCCTGTATATTATCTGAAATTCCGGAACCCCTTTGATATTTCGTACACTCTACTCATGTACCTACTCAACTTCTTTACTATTAAGGGGAAATACACGTATTTGGTTCGCAATGCTACAAACTTTAAGTCCTATTCCGAAGTTGTTACAGGGCGAGTCAATAGTGTTTATTGGGGGATATAAACCTGAGACTCTTTGTCGTCAGGCAGCGTTGTATTTTTGCATGAAATAGAGTAATAAGCCCACAGGAGCAGTTTTAAACAGTCAACTACCAGTCCACATGTTTTTTTGACAGATTGCAAAAACCCCCCGCTAAAATTTTTTTTTGTAACATTTCGGACTAAATCATTTAGATTTTATCGTCACATTTAGTAGAAAAGCTTGATAAATGTTTGTACTATTTCACGACGCCAGTATAGTGTTGACAAATTTTTAGTTCACTTACGGAAGTGGGTGATTGCAACACCATTTCCCTACTTTTTCTCCTGTAAAAGCTAAACATAGTGTCCTATTTTCACTCGTTCGTTTCGCGTTCGAATACCACACTATGTTTAGCTTTTAGAGTAGACACAACCAATGGCGATATTGCAATTACCATGCAGTCTTCATAAGTATGTACTAATACGTGAACATTAACTTTGTCGAATATTTACTTTCGCACAGTGGTTTTGGTGGAGTTCGTCAAAAAATGTATAATGGCCCTTAATGCTGAAATATTTTTTAATACTTTTTTGGGTTCCTCTGTAACTGTTAGAATTTTTTGCAAAGTTACCCGTATAAGACCAACCTACCCATCCTCCACCTGTGAATTCTTTCAAGTTCTTCTTTCCTTTCATATAAATTAGTATAGATATAAGCAATCTCCTTCCTTTCCCATTTATTCCCGCATTTTCCTCCAAAAAAAAGTAGTTGAAGCATCTCCTCACGTCACCAAAGGATGGCAAAACCAGTCTTTAATACACCTTTTTTTCTACTTTTTCATTTTCCTTTTAATTTAAACTGTCTCCTTGTGAGCAAACATTTTTAGTCGTTGTGAATGCGAGTCGCATTTTGTATGCATGAACTGACTGGGATACACATAAAGAGACCACTCGCTTGCCAAAGAGATGCGAAGGAGGATAGAACGGCTGAACGATTTAAAAATATCTTAACAAACATCGCATACAACTTGATTTTAATGAAAATTTCTCTTTGATGAAAAGAGGACTTTGAGGGTAAATGTTTACTTACCTCGATGCATGCAAAGCCTCGGTGTTGTCTCGCGCTTTGTTTCTCACACCGCCTGCTCACAATACGTTCCATGTAAGCCCGACGGGCAAACTTCGGAAGTGTTTTCATTTTCAAATTTTACCTGTAGAGTAGACGAGAAGGTTAAGGCGCCACCCTACTATTGCTAAGTGCAAAATGGCATTAACCTCAGGTTAAACTAACTCTACACCTGACCTTCGCTTATGGACGTTCCTCTCTACAACACTCTCCCGTAGTTGAAAGCAAATCTGGAGAAAATCAAAAAAATAATTTTAAGAAAATGTTCAAGTTTAATTATTGGAAAGGCTTTTTTTATAGTTTGGATAAATTTCTGCTGGAAAGCCAGGCTTTTTATACTGTTAAGTTATTTCGTAGGTAACTCATCGTCACTCTTAATACGTAGGTAAGGTAGATACTAAGTGAATAGGTACCCGCTTAAAATTACACATATTGCCGTACAATGACGGAGAAAACTAAAATAAAATGGAGACTCAAGACTCGAGAAAATAACAAGAGCCTCTAAAAGCACAGCTTTATTTTTTGGAAGTGTTTACCGTCGAAAAATTCTCTGTTGATAATGTCGAAAATATTCCATTCACGTTGGACTATGACCTGAAAAATGCAGGAACAGAATGTAATATTCTCTTGCACTAAGAATTCCTCTGTAATCAAGGCAAACGAGAAAAAAGAACTCATTTTTCTTCATTAAAGTGAAACAGTCTTGCCTTCAAGAGCAAAAAATCAGGCTCTTAATTGCCTTATTAATTATGGATGGTCTAATTAACCTGTTGTTTATGAAGGGGGGCGTTACCTTAGACCTGCTCATTTTAGGGGCGTTTTTGATTGACCTCGGTCAAATATTTAATCAGATAAGTATATCCTGTTAATGGGACATGAAAGTCCGATGCAGGGGTTGTTGATCTCAATCATGTCCGACAGTCGACTTTTCCCCCGGCCAGTAAAGCTAGGTACCCGTAAAAGGAGCAGAACCAGAGCAAGATTCGCCAGAATAAATGTCACCAACTTGGGGATAGACCCTTGGTCCCGTGTCTTCGCAACACAGTGTCCTGCCATTGTGCTACTTTGGCCTATAATTGATGATAAAGAACTGACCAGTAAAAAAGAAAGCTTACTGTTACTGTCGATAAGAAAATTTTTGACTAAATCGGGACTCGTTTCTTCGGAAAACCGTCTAGACTAGGTAAATCGAGGCAGTTCCTTTCAAGGTGCATTTCAGCATTCCTCTAGAAGGTGACCTTCGAAGTAACTCAGCAAGAATTATACCGAGTTGTTCGATTATTTGGCGCGAAAGAGGGAATCGCGTGCGGTTGGAGGCCGTAATCTTTGTGTGGCGTGTTCGCCCTATTCTCCGATCATTCATACGCCAGTGCTGACCGCAGTCTGGCCCTGCTTACTTTTACTCTAGTAACTCGCTGTAAACTGTAAAAATATTAATTACTTCCTCTTCCATTTTATATCACTGATACTTTGACACGTAGTTACGGCATGTCGCAATATACGGGGAACCCTGGCTGTGTCCCACAAAACAAAATAGTTTTCTGATTATTTCTATACCTTGTTAAATTCCCAAGAAAACCGAGGGTTTGTGTACCTATAATGTAGAGACTGTATAGGTACTGTATATTCTGCATCTAAAGGTAGAATAGTCAACAGTTTGCTGACGCCTGGGGGCGAGCAAGATCATTAGAGGATAATAAATATTCCATTGCGCTCCAAACAGATGTATAACATACAATAAAGCGATAGGAAAACAATAACATGATAGCAGTGCTGATTTGCTCGTAATAATGTCCATGCTATCAGGTTTACTCACCAGGGCAGCACTTTATTATATTCATTCACAGGGGAGTTGGATTTGGAGTACCGTGAGATGCCAATCTGCGAATTATTCAGCTGGTTTATAGCTATAATACCTAGGTATATATAGGTAGGTACCTGTTATTCCTATTGATCATCCTCATTTATGCCGAGTCTTTGGCCAATCTGCTTCACCATGTCTACCTACTATTGTATACTCCTCAATTTCTGGCAGTTTGTTTCTTCACTTTTTTTTACTTTCTCGCCCGTATGTAATACATGGGCTGAGAAAGTTATGTTATCGTGCGAAATTTCGATTTTGAGATTTTCATTGCAAAAGGCGTTTCAGAGGTCCTAGATACCAAAAAAATGGTTTTTAGGTCATGTCCGTCCGACGTACGTACGTACGTACGTACGTACGTCCGTTTGTCTGTAGCGCGGCTACAGGTCACACCAGTCAACCGATTTGGCTCAAATTTGGAATATAGATGTCTAAAATCAGTTCCGAGATAGATTTTTAATTTAATTTTGATTACTCAAAAATTGCTCCCACTATTGTCAAAAAAGTGTCAAAAAAAATTCAAAATCGTGTTTTTGTCTACTCAAGACGCATTTCACGGTACGGTAATAAAGTTAGAACATTCAAATTTTGCAGTCGTGTTCCCAGATAGATGCTCCAGGATCATTTTCATTGTTTTGGAGATGGGCCTAAAATTTGGGCCAAAATTGGCCCATACGTGAAAATCGTGGCCCCATGAACAGTATTAGCCGGAATTTCACAAAAATCCATAAACTTGTGCTTAATAACATTACTTAAAGGTTTGTCGAAGAAATATTCAATCAATTCAAAATTGCGGCCAATATAGGCAAAATAAAGTCAAAAATAGGAAAAAAAACTAGAATCTCGTTTTTGTCTACTCAAGACGCATTTCACGGTACGGTAATAAAGTTAGAACCTTCAAATTTTGCAGTCGTGTTCCCAGATAGATGCTCCAGGATCGTTTTTATTCTTTTTGAGATGGGCCAAAAATTTGGGCCAATATTGGCATTATCGTAGGAAAAATTTTCCAAAAATGGAAATCACGTTTTTGATTGGTTTGGTCACATTTCCAATAACACTAATCGACGGATTTTCTTGAAAATTGGTGAAAGTGGTCTCAGATAGATGCTTCAAAGGATTTTTCAATAGATTTTCATTTACTTAAAAATTAAGACGGTGACACGCAAAATAGAAAACATATACTTTGCGCGTCGAGCGACACTTCACTGTCTGATGGATATGTTTGAGATTCGGTATGCAGGTGCCTAAAAGTATCGCCCATTGTGAGGCAAAATACTTTTTAGAAAAAGTTAAAATTCTGACAATTATTTACGTAAAAAAAAAAATCAAATTATCGATAAAAATTGCGAGAAAGTCAAGTGCGACCATTGTCGGACCCTTTATTTACCTTCATCTATATTGGTGCCAGAAGTTTAGTCCGCTCTGGAAGAAATTGCCAGTAGCTGAGGGAGGTATACCAAGAGGGAGCTATGGTCAATATTATTTTTTAGGAACATATCTTTTAGGTTCAAAATCCACTCAGGATTAAATCTGGATTTTCTGATTTTCCTTTTAGAGATTTTCTTCGGCCCAACTCACAATAATGTTAACGTTAATTTCAGTAGCTGCTAAAATATGCATTGTCTACTTAAACAGTTTGAAAATTAATTACTCATTGTATTCCCATGCTCTCAGAGCTAGAAACCCTAAAATTTTAATAAGCCAACATTAACAAACATTCATATTACTACTGAGAGAAACAAAGGGAAAACCAAAACCTCAATGACAGCTGCGAATGCTGAAATGCTATTGCTTTCATTTTCAGCAAACCGACAGCCCCAAAATGAACTGGCAGACAGCGCGGCCGCAAGCACAATTTATGACCCTTCCCCCATTTTTAAGTTTTGGGTATTCGAAAAGGGGGAGATGAAGTGAGCGAGAGGTAATGTGTTTCGCCAAGTCAGTGGCAGGGTGAGAAATGACGGGTCTGTCGGCTTGCTTCGCGATTTCTCTTGCGCCCCGGCCGCCTATCGCGCTCATATATTAGACCTCTTCATCTAGCACTTCACAATCTGCTTCTGCATCTAAACTTTGGAACCCTGCCCATTCTCAAAAAACTCTTTTGGGATAAATGTACTCGCTGACTGTAAGCGGTTTCTTCTCTTCGCTTACTTTTTCAGCTTTTGATAAGATTTTAACTTCTCAGGCTACGATGTTGGCATAGCGGCCAAGCAGGTAAGGAACCCGTTTATCTTTGTTTTCAGTCCAGTCGCTGAAAGTTTTGCTAATTTCTCTGAAAATATTCTATTTGAAGCAGTAAGGACACGACTCACTGACTAGCCTCGTATAAAAGCTTCAAAAATATTGTGGAGTCCTTCCCAATTTTTTATGCCAAAGCACCCTTCCCACCCAATTTTGGAGTTGGGGCTGCAAATCCCTTGCCTACGTGTGTTGGGGTGATAAGGGGCTATAGCTGAAATGGACAAAGCTGACGTAATTCCAACCCGAACCCCCGCACGTGCCGTATGACGGCATAGTGCACGTGCGCATCACGGTGGTGTTTTGCAGCGTGAATCAGAAAAAAAGAATGCCCGCTCGTTCTGGGAATTTTTTTGATTTTCGCTGAAAAAGAATGGTGAAAAATGAAGTAGAGTTTCAGTTGGTTTATTTCTTTCTAGGAAGTGTAGGTATCGAGAGTTCTGAGATCACCCTCTTGAAAGGTGCGTGGGACCCTTTGGAGTGGAGATGAGGAGATGGAAAGCAAGAGGTACGACAATGGTCGGAATGGTCGGAATGGTCCTCGGAGAAACTTTTAGACGAGATAACTAGCATAAGGAAGACTCCGCGAGTATTTTGAGTACCCACATGACAGATTTTGCAAACCTTCAAAAACTCAACCCGGTGGGGGGGGGGGGGGGGGGGGCGGTCGGAAATGCTTTGAGATTTTTGACCACATAACTCGCTTGAGGAAGTCTTCCCAAGTATTCTGAATACCAACATACCATATTTTGTGAACATCAAAAAACTGACCACTTGAGGGGTCATAACTCGGAAATTTGAGGTTTACCAGATATACCGCTAATAAGGTATTTTTATCCATAGTATGCACTATTACCCCTGAGAAAATAAACGAAATCGTAGGTGCCGATTTTGAGAAAAAAATTAAAAACCTGATTTTTTGTGGTTTTTGGGGGGCCGAACCTCCCAATTTTCACCAATGGAAAATCAGAAAAAAGGTGTCAGTGCTTTATTTTTTTTACACCCGTGTACCAAATTTGAACAAAATCGGTCGTACAGTTTGGGCTCTGGCTCTCCGTACATACACACACACCTAGACATACTTACAACGTATAAAAATGATCTGCCCTTTGCATGGATAAACTCAAAATCGATTTTCTGCACGATCACAATACTTTCCTATATACTTACTTCGTGTATATGGGAAAGTAAAAATCAAGAGTGGCTTGTGGGTAATTTTTGGTTATGCATACAAGGAGGAGGTGTCCATTTTGAACAGTTTGAACCAAAAACAGAAAAGCTGCTGTGTATAGTGGAATCAATAGTGATTGGTGTGTCCAAGTGCACCCAACCAATGTCTAATGGATTAGTCAACCGGGAGGGAAATCTTTCCCATTGTTACTCTGTATCATTTTCGGTTGAGTAGACCTGAATGCTCTGTGATTCAAAAGGTTTCTTCATGCTTTTCACGTGACGAAATCTGTCGAGGCGTCAAGTCACCCACTTTTCCGATGTACGACGAACTTTTCACGAAAGAAATTCATTTATGACATTTCATTTAAAATTTTCCAAAATAAAAGTTTTTACAGAAAATTGGTTTGTAATTTGTCTGGTCAATTTTGTAAATTTAGCTTTGTTTCTGTTTGTTTGTTACTGATTACCGAAACAATTCAAATACCTAGTTATCTTCCTCATAAAAACATACATTAACCGTCTATAGTCTAGAGTCTAGAGAATTAAGGTATAGCCACTAGCAGGAAGTCGGGAGTAAATGAACCCCCCATCGCCCCCCAAAATCCCCCCTCGAGTCCTCCGGGAACCCTCTGCCCCTGAACTTCTCACCCCTCCTCGTTTCAGCAGGACGTCAGCTTCAATACCTTGCTCATTTGAATGCCAATGTCCTGTAATCCGAAACTATTGTACCTACATCGCGTTACAGACACCCTATTACTCTTCCAGAATAACGAAATCCGAAGCCCCTTCGAACGGTAAATTGAAATTAGCGCGATAATAACGACCCCGATGAGGCGGTCCTGGTCCTGGAGGTTTCGAAGTACCGTTAGGGTCACCTCTAGACACATAAGTTTCAAGGTTTTTGCAAATTTCAGAGAAGTATAGTGGAGAGTAAGAAAGTTGACCTCCAGTTAGCCTAACCATAGGATATCAACCTTGCTCACAAATTCTCATCTGTGCCTGTGTACCTGTGTAGGTAGGTACCAGAAAGGTGTCAGATAGAACCATTTACCAATAAGACTGGGACATACTGATCTTGATAGTTATAAGCATGAGGATTCATATGAAATGCATTAAGGGGAGCCGCAAGGCCTTAATACATAATGGTATGCACCCTTAGAAAATCAACTATACCCTCCCATTAATAATACAGAATGCATCATTGGGACGGCAGGCACGTAATTATGTATGGTGTAACTATGCATGACGGATGGGAAGCTATGGCGCGTGCACTTCACGGCCATTAAACCTACAGTTATCTTCACCCCTTCTTGCGTGAGTCACTCTTTTAGGGTTAATCTCAGATAACTTAACTGAGAAAAAGTTAAGTGGCTGTTATGAGAACTTTCGACTTAAAGTGTCACCTTCCTTGAAGGGCGTAAGGAGATCAGAACCACTGGAGTTATGTTTTCCTTCTTTATAGAACACAGGTGCTTAAAATTCGTGGCACCCAAAAATAATTTCCGCAAGCTTATAGCTGGAACAAAATGACATGTTCCGGGGAAAGCAGGTCGAATGCGGTCCATTAATCAAGTCTCAGCGATCAGCGATCCCTGATCCTGTTTTCTTTTTTGCCCCAGTGGGAATGGGAAGCTCCCTAGGGTTGCAGGATGGAACGAAATAAAAAACGCCTCGACGACAGCGCTCCCCCCTCCCTTTCTGATAAAAACCAGCCACGGTATGATGCATTGTTCTACCGGCGGCACCAGCCTTCCTGTAGGTCGCAGCAGCTTCCGTTTTTGTTTTATCTCAGATAGGATTTCGTTGAACCAAACAGCAGTCTCATATCTTGTTTGCTTATCTTGTAGGGCAATATTTTAGAGGAACGAAAGGTGGGATATGCGTACGAACAGGTACGGACTACAGACAACAGGGTGTCAGGTTTCCAGTGATGCCGTCAGACTGTATAAGAAATTTTCTTAAGGTCGACTACACGTACTTGGTTTGCAATGCTACGTACTTCAAGCCCTACTCCGAAGTTACAGGGCGAGTGAAAAGTGTTTGTAGGGGGATGTAAACCTGAGACTCTTTGTCGTGAGGTAGTGTTGTATTTTTGCATGAAATGGAGTAATAAGCCCACAAGAGCGATTTTAAACAGTCAACTACCAGTCCACATGTTTTTTGACAGATCGTGAAAACACAACACTACCTCATGCGGAATATTTTTTTGAAAATTTTCGGACTAAAAAATGTATGATTTTATCGTCACATTTAGTAGAAAAGCTTGATAAATGTTTGTACTATTTACCGTAGCCATGTTGCATTTTGGCAATTTTTATTTCACTTACGGAAGTGGGTAATTTCAACAGCATTTCTCTACTTTTCTCCTGTAAAAGCTAAATATAGTGTCCTACTTTTACTCGTTCGTTTCGCGTTCAAATAGCACACTATGTTTAGCTTCTAGAGTAGACGCAATCAATACGATATTGCAATTACCAGTCTCCGGTTGTACTAATATGTAAACATCAGTTTTGTCGAATATTTACTTTCGCACAGCGGTTTTGGCGGAGTTAGTCGAGAATGTATGGTGGCCGTTAAGGTCATGACGTTCTGCAAGACCCAGGGGTCCTCTATCTTCTATATAGTTGCTTAGCAACGAATTATTGGAAAAAAGTTTTGTATAGGACACTCAACCAATTTGTGACGTTAAAAAAAATTTATACTCTAAGGCTGGATTTCACTACTTTATCTCGTAGTATAGGGTGCAGAATATAGTGTTTACTACAGCGTTATCCTATTGTTAAGAAAAGTTAGTGGCTTCCACCATCCTGACGATAGCACCCTTATCTTATCGTTAGTGAATCCGTGCGTGGGCAATAACAATAACTTTCATACCTTATTCGACTCATATGGGACGAGAAAGTTAAGTGCGACTGTTGTCGGACCCTTTATTTAAAATTACTCTGATAACAGTGATAACTACAGACGATATTGCAACGAGCCATCTGAATGTAGGTACTTCAAACTAAGCCATTCTCCTCCCCCACCAATGAAATCCATAATTTCTCCAAGGACCAAAATGAAACTCCCTACGTCGTGCTCGATGGATTTCGAGACGGACTGATTCGAATGGAAAGCCTTCTGATTCAAGTTGCTACTGAAGGAGCTATATCACAAATCCCTTTCTTTCAGTTGGCAATCATTATCTAAACAATGCTACCAATCTTCTTTACCGACTCAAATCCCTTGGTGAATAATACATAAGAACCAAAGGAAATATTGGAAAAATTCAAAACGTCACGAGAGAGACAATGAATTGAGATAGCCACATGTCAGAATTCTGAAGTCTGTTTCCTTATACTTAGCTTACACCGGAAGTCATTATCTTAGAGTGTTTTTCTCAATCCCAGCTTACGCCTGGCGTCAGATTGCCGTTGTTACTTGTGACGATTTTTTTTTTTCCAGGGTTCTTACCTCCTCGTTTTCTTCTGCTGAATTTTCAGTAAACATTTGAATTCCTGAGTCAGGTTTACCACTGAAAATCCGTAAAATTTCCATTCCTTTACTAGCCTGATGCGTTCTGCTTTGATAGTAAGAGTAGTGATGGATTAGTGGTAGTGGTAGATTAATGGCAGTGGTAGGTTAAGAGGAGGACCTGACGATGCATTTTTTGCCGCCCATAAGATTAACATTCCGAGCGGCGATTCATTTTCAAGGTTTACCCTTGGTTGGAAAGACACAAAATTTTGCCTGTACCTAGCCCTAACAATGTTCTAGGTCGTGTTCGAAGCAGATTTCCCAATTTCTCACTGGTTTCTTTTATTGCAACTGTTTTGCAAATGCTAGCATCGCATACCTCAAGAAAAGTGCTGTATCTCGAAAACCAGTAAAAAAATGGGAAATCTGCTTCGAACACTCCCTAGAACATTGTTAGGGCTAGGTAAAACCAAAATTTTGTGTCTTTCCAACCAAGGGTAAACCTTGAAAATGAATCGCCGCTCGCAATGTTAATCTTATGGGCGGCAAAAAATGCACCGTCAGGTATAGCGGACCCTTAATGGCAGTGGTAGGTTAATGGCAGTGATAGATTAGTGGTAGTGGTAGTGGTAGTGGTAGTAATGTCTCGGTTACTTTCAAAGCCCCTTAATTTGTTCCGTCATGTGCCACACCCAAGACACAATATGAGGAAATCAAGGAGCGAGAACCGGCTAACGGGCAGAATGCAATTAGTTTGAAGATTATGAGAGAGCAAGATGTAAAGTAGCATGCCCACGAGTGGGAACCCCCCCCCCCCCCCCCCCTTGCTCTCCCAAGGGGGGAGACAGTAACAAAAGTCATCCCACTAACTAGTGTGAATCAGAACCGCCAACAAAGTCCCATAAGCCTAATACATGTTTTATTTAAATTCGCATCAGTTGGGGATTACCTTGCTCGTAGAAAGTGAGAGCCAAGACGGGAAAGTTGGGTGGAGTTTTGCACTGCTTAGACTGCACTCATTACGTGCAAGATTAGCACTGGGCCGTGAGCGATGCCCCAAATTGGGAAATGATGCCATCAAAATGCAGAGCCACCTTCGCTCCAAATCCAAACTCATCTAACTATAGTGATGGGAAGAATCTCACTTTCCACACTGCTGCCTCTCAACCCTTTTTTCAACAAATTCATCAACTTCTACGAAGGCAAGGGGGTTAACTTCTTATTTTCAGGCTCTGGGCCTTCACTTCTTCTACCTACGAGTAAGAGCTTAAATCATTCTGGGAAAAGTAGTTTCACGTTAATACTGGGGTTATAGTGAAACAAATTTTGAGTTCCTTCGCTTCATACAGGATTCAACCTATCTACCTGAAACGATGTTGATACGCGGTTTACCTTCACTTTTTGATCGCAAAATTTGTCAGAGGTCAAAGGACCCTTCACCTGTATTCAGGTTTGATAACCGACACATTTCAACCTTATTCTTCTTATAGGGCCCTTTTTGAGAAAAGTTTCTCTAAAAAAATTTCCCCAAAAAAGCGAAACTGATACTAGCCCGACTTGGTTCGTTGTAAATTTTTGATCGCCTAGTTATTGATCGGTGGTTAAAAAATAACAAATGCCTCAGCAGCAACGCCCGCCGAAGGCTGTTATATCTCCGGAAACCGGCCATTCGCCCCCAAAAACAACACCAATACTTTCTAATCGAAAATTCTTTTGATACCCTCTATAACTTTACTTATTCGTTCCATTCCAGTCTATTTTCGCGCCCTCTGCGGTCTCTGCTCTCCAATATTGTTGTTGTTCCTACGTTATTGCTTTCTTCAACGCCAGATTCTTTGCTTTTGATGGCTCTGGTCCTTTCTTTGAAAACAACTTCTCTGCCATTGCTTTTTTATTGGGGCCACTTTCTTCTTCTTGCAATAAAATAGAAAATACATTGGAATTTTATTGAACTTCTTGGGCCCTTAGCTTCTGGTAATCGAAATCTAGACGCTTGATCAGAGTTATGGTAAAGTATCGTTGTTACTGGAGCTTACAAGAACATTACTAAAAAATGGCACCACAAGACTAGAAAAATGTAAACGACGGTAGAGGCAGGAATAGGAATCGAGCCTACACCTTCTGATTGCCGGTCAGGTGCGCTACCACTAAGCTGACGCAGTTCCTACCAGCTTCCATTATTTCTTTACCTTACTAGGTCCTCCAAATGACAAGTCCTATTCCCTATTCGAGCTATCATTTGGATTGGAGTGCGCAATATCAGGTACGTTGACGCTTCTTAAAGCATACTTTAGAGCGATTGCAATTGTCACAAGCTAAACATACGATAAGGTAAATCTGTTCGATAGCAGACACTAAAGTATATACTTTAGAGAAGTAGTGAAATCCTCCTGATAGTTGTTGTCCTTCAGATTACAAGTAAGACTATCGATTTCCCCTCTGCCCGCTCCAATTAACGCCCCCTACATTGCTGACTGCATTTACGCTGGAAAGCATATTGCATATCCGCCGGAAGTTCGAGTTCCTGGCTGTCAGCGTCAATGTCAGGGTAAGAGCAAGAATGCGATAACTTGCTAACTCCGATAACTTGCAGAATGGCTCAGTGTACCTAAGTCTTAAGTACACCCTGTCTCCTCACTAATACCTGCTGACTTCTGCTTCCTCAAGCCACCCCTACCTGTTAGTAAGCTAGTCCACACCACGCTAATTAGTGTCCAAGGGGTTTGACGGGCTGACTCAGGTCCTGAGAGGTCCAGGTTCGAATTGAATCGAATTTCTCGCTTGTACTGAAGCTTGGGCAGTTACTATCTCTGACTATAGCCAACCTTATAATAATAATAATAGCTGAGGGATGTGAGGGACAAGCCCAGCAACTAGACCGTTTTCAAAAACTATCCATTGTGCTCAGCTGGCCGCACTACCAAATACCAGCTCCCCAGCCATCGAGTAAACGATGGGGACCTACAGTTTTAGGTGGGTTCCGAACCACCACAGCCTCGATATACATTTCACTTGACTTTAGCCAACCTACTCTTCCTCTAAATTTTTCCACCACAGATTCTCTGCATGGCTTTCTACCAAAACCAATTTAAGGGTCCGCTATACCTGACGGTGCAACTTTTGCCGCCCATAAGAATAACATTGCGAGCGGCGATTCATTTTCAAGGTTTACCCTTGGTTGGAAAGACACAAAATTTTGGTTGTACCTATAGCCCTAACAATGTTCTAGGGAGTGTTTGAAGCAGATTTCCCATTTTTTACTAGTTTTCGAGATACAGCACTTTTCTTGAGGTATGCGATGCTAGCATTTGCAAAACAGTTGCAATAAAAGAAACCAGTGAGAAATTGGGAAATCTGCTTCGAACACTCCCTAGAACATTGTTAGGGCTAGGTACAGGCAAAATTTTGTGTCTTTCCAACCAAGGGTAAACCTTGAAAATGAATCGCCGCTCGCAATGTTAATCTTATGGGCGGTAAAAAATGCATCGTCAGGTATAGCGTCCTCTTAAAGCCCAACCTAACCCTGTTCCTACTGTTATGGTCTACCCAACACTACTAACGAGGTATAGACTAATCATGAAATTGCAGGCGAGAACTGATTTATTTCCAGTAATAGCCCCAAAAACTTTTTTTGTGCCTATCTCGAATAAAACCAATGGGAAAAGTTGTTGGGAGAAGCAGTTTCGTTTTTGTTTAGTGAACGGTTGGCTCATAAATCACGTAAGTCTTTCTTAAATATTTAACCCAAGCTAACCATATTTTCGTCCCATTAATCCTCTACCCAAACTTTTATTTTTCCAAGCGCCCATAAATAACTGTGGTGGTTAAAAATACTTGTAGAGTAAGTTCATTAAGCGTGTCCGTGGGGAGTAACACCCCCTGTGCTTTAGGGTGCAATGGGAAGAGGAAGGGGGTTCAAAGCCTATATTTCTCTCTTTGGTTCCTTCTATATTTTTCTCTTTCGACTTTTGGTGAGCAGTCAAAGCAAATATGCCATTCCCTTTTTTCCTCATTCCAGAATATGCAAATTTTTTGTGTTATATTATTATTTATGAATATGCCTTGTACATATATGCCTTTCTTTTGCAGGTATATATTTTGCTGTGGAAGTTATCACATCCCTCACAATTACAGTGGCCACTCTCTCAACGAAATCCTCTCTATAACGAGATATTTGACAAACGGTCGTTATACTGAATTCCAGCTGTTGTCGAGGGGGTAACCACTCCAGAGATTCCTTGAGATTCCTTGAGATTCCATAAAGATTTCCGAAGATTCCCAACGATATTCATAGAAAGATGAACCCCAAATGGGTAACCACTCCAAAAAATTCCAAGATTCCCTGAGAATTCATAAAGATTTCCAATGATTCCCAACGAGATTCCCAACGAGTGGTTAACCCCTCTCAGTTGTTGTTATTGTCGAGTAGCTACAATAGCTGAGTGTCGATACGTGTGGAGGAGAACTGAAAGTTCGAGGTCCGCTCATAGGTTCAGCATATATCGAGGCTGTTGTGGTTCGTAAACCATTAAAACTGTAGGTCTCTATCGTGTACTACGACTGAGGAACTAATTGAGTGATACCTACTTGTTTATAATGCTGTAGTCGTTATAATAAGAAAACAAGAAATAAATTTACCTCGCTGACAGATTCAGAAGTCGAATGATAAAAATATTTTTTCTCGGCATAATTGGTCTAATTAAAACTGCTCAAGAAAGTTTTATTGGAACGTGATGGGAGTTTCCTAATAATAATAATGAATTCATAACTGTGACTTTGAGTTGTACCCCACTTCACTCTCTCAATATGACAATTCTGTGGAGCTTACTCGGCTTTTGAGTACGGTCAAAGTGCTCTCCATTTTGCCCTCAAAACCTATGCCTGTCTTTTTGGGAACCGACATGGGTTCATGTCGATTATTTAGAAGTCAGCAATGTATGTGTATGCTGGTAAGAACAATAGGTTCGAAGGGGTTCAGAGTTGCCCTGGAAATAACCGGCTTGTTGTTCTGAAAGTTCAGAAAGGAGCAGAAAAAACTGCTCCCCAGTCTGAACCTGAATATTTTCTATAAAAACTGTTGCGTCTATCGTAAAATGGTAAGGTTACTATTGTAATGATTTCGTACCGATCCACTATAACCGAGAGACGTAGACAGGAAGATGAGACAGAGGGAGAGAAAAATGGCCAAAAAACTAAGAATCACGTATTTCCTGTTTTGTTAGAAGGTCAAAATTTCACTAGACGTTAGCCCGCCCCAATTCCTAAACTGTAAATTAGTTAGCTGTTATTCAGCAGAAAGTTGACTATCTCTCGGGTCAGGTTCTCAAAAACTATTCCGCGAAAATCGCTGTTGACAATCACCTGGAAATCTACCTATGGAAGTTTCACGTAGCTATGATGTCAAACCCGCCTTGACGTAGCTTCGTCGCCGCGGTGACGGCAGCGCTGAGGTTTTGTTCGCAGCACAAAAGGCCGGAATCACATTGCCAGGGTGCTCATAATAGAAAGAAGATCCTAGCTCCCACTCTCACCATCCACTCAGCTTCGAGCGAACCCCCTGAAAATCCCACTACGTCGTTTATTTCAATTTACAATTATCTTGGAATGATACAAGGAGGGAGTTTGGCGGATGCAAAGGGATAGAGAGAGGTGTAAAGTGTGTCTTTGCACTCACTTTCACGTGCAGACAAGTTACCCCGTTTTTAATTGGCTAGAACTTTTGTTCTAAGGATGAAACTACTTTTGAATGTTCTGTAGCGTCACGTTTTAGTTCAAATATCTGTGCTCTGGACGAGGAGGTAATCACTCCAGGGATTGCTTGAGATTACATGAAGATTTCCAGGTTAGGTTAGGTTAGCTTAGGTTAGGTTATATTATGTTAGGTTATATTAGGTTAGGTTAGGTTAGGTTAGGTTAATTATTAGGTTAATGATTTCCTGAGATTCTCAACGAGATTCGTGGAAAGATGCATCCCGAAGGGTTTACTATTCCAGAAATTTTGAAGATTCCCTGAGATTTCAATGATTGCCTGAGATTTCAAACGAGATTCCCAGTGAGATTCCTGGAGTGGTTAACCCCTTGACTCTGGAAAAGTAAGTATCTCCACGCTAAAGCCGTTGATCTTCGTACTACTCCACAATCCTTCCCTTGCACGTGCCCATTTCTCATTAAAGCACGTGCACTATTCTTATGGTTGCACGTGTATATATTTCTAATCACGTGCCTATACGTGCACTTTTCTATTCACGTGTACACGTGCATTTTCTTTTGGAACGAACAACACATGCAATAGATATTTAAATTTTTGTAAGTCGACATGCATTTTTTACCCGTGCAGAAGGTCTATTATGCTTTTCACAGCCAATTTATTCTCATCATCGTCTAAAACTGGGTTAAAAACAGTAGCGACTATTTTTCACCCTTGTCGAAGGAAATACAGTTTTCATAAAATCCGTGCAGCAGTGGTGACATTGTGCCGAACGTGCGGCGGGGAACATCACTACAGGGTGGGGGAGGGGGTAATGGCACCATGTAGAGCATCGGTAATGATAATGGCATTCCCTCAACCCGACGTGATCGTTTCCGGAGACGGCATTGTGCTGCATCCTAGTGTTCCACATTTTTCCACGGCAGGAAGTTTGTTATGTTCGCCATTATATGTCGCCATGCCGTTCCAATGAGAATCGTAAAAATTTATATAAGTTGATGCGCTTGATGCTAGTGCTTCGACAATCGTTTCAAGTTAGAAGAAGTGAAATCTCGAGGGGTAACCACTCCAGAGATTCCTTGAGATCCCCTGAGATTCGATAAAGCTTTCCAAAGATTACCAACGATAGTCATAGAAAGATGAACCCCGAAGAGGTAACCACTCCAAATAATTCCAAGATTCCCTGAGATTTCATAAAGATTTCTAATGATTCCCAACGAGATTCCCAATGAGAATCCTGGAGTGGTTAACTCCTCTTTGCGTGGTTGTTCACCGAAACAGAAATTGAATTTTTTCATGGCCTAGTAGAAACGTTCTTATTTCCGTACCTATAAACCAATTTCATGTAAATCTGTGACCTACCTGCATACTAACTTACTTTATTGTCAGCGAAGAGGAGGCATAGAACAAAGCCCCAAGTCAGCACTGAACAGTCACGTCTGCTACTCTGTTTGGTATTCATGGGCACTTGCCTGCCCAATTAAGCAGCCAGGTCACTCTCTACCTTCTGATTCCCACCCTCCTTCATTTTCAGGACAAAAACCAGCCCCGAACCTTCCTCTTCACCCATGCATATCTCTGAGTCAGCTATTTCAACCTCTGACGATGTGATAAAACTGATTTCTGAGTTTGTTTGGGGACCTCTTCGCCTCATTGGTATAGACGTGCTCCCTAGAACCGGAGCGCGGAGCAGCTTCACGTCGCGCCTTGTCGGAGTGGTCACTGGGGCTGGGGGCAGAAGATGTCCTGAACGTACGATTACTTTTTAAAGCCACATTTCCTATACACTCCTGATGTCTGGTGTCATCATTCTTCGGTGTGCCTGTACCATTTAGTCTGTAAGGTTACCCTAATTACCATCCTGAATTCTATGGAGGTGTTACCTGCAGGATGTACTTTTAGTGTCAGATACGCTCGACGAGGCCTAACCGACTGAGTCACCAGCCTATTGTTCGTCTTGTCAGGTCATTGCGAGACATCCGCTGCACTTAACCTACCTCGTACTCGGACTGAAATTTGAAGAAATAGTAGGAGTAACGCAAACAACCTTACCGCAGATACTAGAAAAGCCGCGGAATTTTCATCAGGTTTTCTGTTTTTCATCTCCTTTTTCAGACTTCAAGGATCATTGGTAGGCTTCTCTCAATCTGACTTCAGTTCCAACTGTATAAATTTGAAATGCCATAAGCTTCGAGTATACTTTTTCCCAAATTTGTTTTTGCTACCTACAGTCTACAGTTGCCTACTTATATAGGTATATCTACGTACTGTACATTTCTGCACAATATACCTAGGTATTTAGTGTCTTCAGAGCCCAGACGTGAATAGCTAAAGATTTGGGCCGAAGCCGGAGCCGAAGCCGAAGCCGAAGCCACGTTTAGTACCATCAGTAGAACCAAGAAGCGTTAAATTTGTATCGAAAAGGATTAATCTTTTTTGCCTACGTTAACATAATTTGAAATACTGACGAAATTTTTGAAAAAAGGGATGATTACTTCCTTTGAAAGGTAGAAAAAAGTAAGGGATGGTAGGTTCGCTGGGATTTGCGGACCTTCTTTTCATTTCCTGTTTAGCAAACAAGGTCCTGCTTTGACCACTGGCTGGGGAACGTCCAACTCAAAGCGAGACGAATTTTAAAACTTCGCACTTTTATATTTCTCTTCTGTCTGTTAGCTTCTCAGTTTACATATAAACATAAATTAGGTACCAAAATAGCCATCCCTGAAAGAGTCATGATATGTACTAAATAATCCATTTCCCAGTGCTTATTAAAAATGTCTCTATTATTTTATAGTGCGAAAGATGAGCTACGCCACTTTCGCACTGTTGAACTAAGTGAACCTAAGAAATATAGGTATTTTTACTGGTACATGGCTGTAGGGAATTATTACTGAGAAAGGTAGTATTTCTCCATTTGAGGCTGAGACAATTTTTTCGAGTTTTGTCAGTTGTTTACAACTGCCTTCAAATTATTTTCTCTCCCAAAAGGGGGTAACCACTCCAGAGATTCCTTGAGATTCCCTGAGGTTCCATAAAGATTTCCAAAGATTCCCAACGATATTCATAGAAAGATGAACCCCGAAGGGGTAACCACTGCAAAAAATTCCAAGATTCCCTGAGATTTCATAAAGATATCCAATGATTCCCAACGATATTCCCAACGAGTGGTTAACCCCTCCGGAAACGTGATAATAAAGAAAATCACTAAAAATTTTTTTAGTCTTCGCTTTTTGGTGATTAGAGGTGAGAGAGCGGGAAAAAAGCAGGCAATTTTAACTATTTATAGAAGAAGAAATGGACAGTCGGCTGCTAGACGTCAAGTTAACGGGAACTCCAAGATATTTGGGAGGATTTCGGGTGGAGTAAGCAATGCATCAGCTTGCGAGAAACTGGGTCGGGAACACAACAGCAGGCGAAGGGTTTGATCGGTCTCAAATTATTCCATCCTTCGAGCTGAGAAGGGGGGGGGGGGGGGGTCAAGTAGGAGAAAGCATCCAAGAGCAGCTGGCGCGAATTCGCAATTTCAATAAAGGGCCAGGAGGTTTGGGGCTTGCTTCGCACCCCGTGGTCTGCGCCATTTCAAGCTCCTTTGTCTCTGGTAACGGTTATTTACAGGTCGTTTATAAAAATTAAAAAATCTTTGGGGTAAATTTTCCTCCAATCTCAGAGTGCGGATTTAAAGCGGCCTAGTTTTCACGAATGCCGCAGGAGATTGAAATGGGTAAGACCAGTCTCACCAAGACTTCTCTCTCGAATTGTGTTAAAAGTTTTTTCTACCACTGTGAACGGGCGATGTCAAAGTCCTCTTCACAGAGAAATACTAAAAAAATTGGAAATTCACTCCAATGTATCTGTTTTCTTTTTTTTTTAAAGCCCCCCCCCCCCCCCCATGGTTGGAAAATAACTTATTTAGCAACAAATTGCAAAGCTGTACTGTGTTCTCTCAGTCGCCTTTTTATTTTTATAAATTTTTTATTCTAAGCTCAGTAACTGGAAAACACTCAGACTAGTCAGGCACCCATCAGTCACTACTTAGTAGTCTTCGTCTGGGTCCTCTTGATCCACAGCTAATACTAAAAAAAAATTGATACAGCTTGGTGAAGGGCAGTGTCCAGCTGTTCCTCGCCAAACCCGCACTTCCAGTTAGAGAACTGAAGGTGTTGGATTTGAAATTTTCCGATAGTGGGGTGCCGTCTTTAAATACTGCCTGCATGTTCCATTGCCTAGCATACAACGGTCACTCTGGTACCTGTACCTAGGTATAAGTCTATGGGTGGGGGCAGGTGGTGAGAATGAAACCAATGGACCACCCTGCCACAGAGATCAAATTTCGGTAACAACTGGTCTATAGCCACCGTAAGAGTCTCGTCGTCCGGAAGAAAAATTTCGTCCCAGCAAGAACACCTGGCCAAGAATTTCAAAAACGATTTGACACAGTTTTCCGAGGGGTTAACCACTCGTTGGGAATCTCGTTGGGAATCATTGGAAATCTTTATGATATCTCAGGGAATGTTGGAATTTTTTGCAGTGATTACCCCTTCGGAGTTCATCTTTCTATGAATATCGTTGGGAATCTTTATGGAATCTCAGGGAATCTTACGGAATCTCTGGAGTGGTTACCCCCTTGCAGTTTTCCTGCGCTCTTATGATGAATGGGATTATTTCCAACTATAGACAAAATATTGAATTCTGATGACGTACCTTACGTCTGCAGTGTATACCTGTTACTGTTAGAATAGTATAAATAACCAGGTTTCATGCAAGAAAGTTTAGAGTTCTTGAGAGCTTTGACTTCCAGTAGATTTTACTTTTGGATGTAATTGAATTACTTCTCGCATCGTTAGCTAAAGAATAGTGAAAAAAGGATTGGGTATAGAAGTGGGTTGAATGTTTTAACCTGATTCATCTAGATTGCTACGTTTCAGGTTGAGCCAGCCAAGCAGAAGAACGCTCCGCTCCTCAATTATCCTGAGGAGAACATTTCTCTCAAAGAAACCATTTTTCAATTACTTATATCCCCTTCTCCTCCTCCTACCTTTCTATCCGTAATCCCATATTCCCCATTCCTGAGCCTTTGATGTCGTTCGAAGGCTTGACATTTTGAGACGATTGACAGGGTTTGCAAGAGTTTTCCAGGTCTGTGCAGTCTATTGGAGGAATCCTTTTGTACAATTCCTTCACACGAGCCTACTTTTATATTCGCTTATAAAGTAGGTTCTATTCAGGCTTCTTGAACACAATGTAGCTCGAACATATTTTAGGGAGATGTTTCCTGATTTACATCGTAAAAGTATAAGTGCCGAATAAGGAAATTGGGAAGCAGTCTCATTTCAAAATGATGATAAAAACGGAAGAAAAATAGAACAGGGAAGAAAAACCTTGAAATAATTTTTTGTTTGCTGGTACTTAAGGGTCCGCTTAACCTGACGATGCATTTTTTTCCGCCCATAAGATTAACATTGCGAGCGGCGATTCATTTTCAAGGTTTACCCTTGGTTGAAAACACATAAAATTTTGCCTATACCTAGCCCTAACAATGTTGTAGGTCGTCATCGAAGCAGATTTCCCAATTTTTCTACTGGTTTTCGAGATACAGCACTTTTCTTCTTATAAAATTGAGGTGTGCGATTCAAGCATTTTTTGCAAAACAGTTGCAATATAAAAGAAACCAGTGAGAAACTAGGAAATCTGCTTCGATGGCGACCTACAACATTGTTAGGGCTAGGTACAGGCAAAATTTTGTGTCTTTCCAACCAAGTGTAAACCTTGAAAATGAATCGCCGCTCGCAATGTTAATCTTATGGGCGGCAAAAAATGCATCGTCAGGTTAAGCGGATCCTTAACCTATAGAACGCTTGTGAAATCGACCCAATATCAATTAAGGGATGTTTGCCAAAAAGTTCATTAGGGAATCACAATTACAGGCTAAATTGGTAATTAATGCTTTGATCGTCCAGTGACCGACTCAACACCTATAATCTACGTATAGTTCACAGTCACCTACTTCAGGTGTCAAAAGTCAGTTACAGAAAAATTATTAAACCATACTCGGTTAACTGTTAGTTAAACCCTGTTAAACTCCGATTACTTCATGGTACCCGAATTTTAAACCTAGTTAGAGAGTCTATACTGCCGGGAAAAAAGAGCCCACAGCCTTTGTAAAAAGAAAAATTCGTAATTTTTTGCTTAAAAATGTTATAGCAGCAATGAAAGGTTTGAAAAGGCTCTAGGAGGGAATGGACGGATGGGTTGACGGTTTGCCAAACTGCCATGAAGGCTGCGATAGATGATGGATGCCCCAATCTACCGCCCGGAAATGATTCGGTAAACGCGTTTAAAAAATTACCGCGCCATCTTTCATCTTCAACGAGCCGCCAAATTCACGGTTTTGCACCTCTTTTTCAGTTTTAAGGGCGTCTACGCGGTCGTGTTTGTTTACATTTTTTCCTACACGTTTTATGCCGATAGTAATGGTTTTGGAAAATGTTCTTAACTATGTCTTTTTAACAGGCTGATTTTGGCGACAAAAAAGGCATATTATATTTCAGAATATATTACCTTCCAATAGGTTATTCCTCATGAAATGTGGACAAAAAATCGAAAATATTCGGATGTTTCAAAATATGGCGCTATTTCTTAGGTTACTTTTTGCTTCTTTGATTTCTCCGTTAGACTTCCTGCTGTTGTCTAAAGTCGAGATTCTGAAGAAATCACACAGGGTCTAGTCCCAAGTTCTCGAGGTTTTCTGTTTTACATTTTCAATTAAGAGGACGCTATACCTGACGATGCATTTTTTGCCGCCCATAAGATTAACATTGCGAGCGGCGATTCATTTTCAAGGTTTACCCTTGGTTGAAAAGACATAAAATTTTGCCTGTACCTAGCCCTAACAGCAATGTTCTAGGGAGTGTTCGAAGCATATTTCCCAATTTCTCACTGGTTTCTTTTATTGCAACTGTTTTGCAAATGCTACCATCGCATACCTCAAGAAAAGTGCTGTATCTCAAAAACCAGTAAAAAAATGGGAAATCTGCTTCAAACACTCTCTAGAACATTGTTAGGGCTAGGTACAGGCAAAATTTTGTGTCTTTCCAACCAAGGGTAAACCTTGAAAATGAATCGCCGCTCGCAATGTTAATCTTATGGGCGGCAAAAAATGCACCGTCAGGTATAGCGGACCCTTAAATAAAGTATATAATATGAATAATATCCTGATTTTTTCATGGCAACAGCTGGTAATGAAGCAGAAGCTGCTGTAGTAAAGGTTGAATTACTATTACACCTACTTACCTAGGTAACTCTTTGTAAGTTGAGTACAGAGCATTACCCTTTACCATCATAGTGAGACTTTTCCCATTTCCTCTAACTATGTCACACATTCTCATAATGAACAGCACTCACTCCTCGCTCATAACCTACTTTTTCTCTCTAATGGGTGTGTCAAACACATTTTGTGACGTTTCTCGTATGGAAGTAATAAGCGCAAAGTGAGCGTCACTTCATTTTACTGCTCACTTAATATGTTTAGAAGTAGGGAACGATATACCTGTAATAAGAGAGAATACATTTTGCTATATATAGATAGTATTCCTGCCTTGTTGTGGGGCCACCATACTCGGTTAAGAGTTAAACCACCGCTAAAAAGACATATTATATTTCAGAATATTTTTTTAAAACGTAAAAAATAGCGAATGTATGTTCGGGCTTAATTTTTGGTACCCGACATATGTGTTGTTATTTTGACAATGGGGCCCCCATGGTACAGAACAAGACACATGCCGTAGACGCCTCGAAGCGGAACATGAACTGAGAAACTTATTAGAATGATTCGCGGTCCGTGTTGTATGCGGGAGTACGGGAGTGCGGGTCATGCATAATGTAGCTGGGATAACAGTCTTGTCTGTTCTGAATGCTTAAATGCACTACTTACTTACCCTCAACTGCAATACCAGTAAGGCTTCATTATCTCCTAGTAAGGACCTCAGCCATTGTTTGCTTAGTCGACGATCGAGTCTGAAGACGAACAGTGCTCTTTGTTTACGTTTTTTAGTGACTATCTATCTATCTATCTATCTATCTATCTATCTATGTGTTCAACAAAGGGGTATACTATATTTCAGAGCAGTCTCATGGTGAAACTTCTTGGAACAAAACTATGTCTTCTGCTAGTGGCAAGCGTCCTATCGGGATGGTCTGTATAGTGACCTAAAAATACATACAATACTAGAATTACATTTGTCATTTTTTATTAAGCATTATCTGAATTTCCTGTAAAGATTTCCCCTTCGTCTCTGGAAGAAATAGTTGAGCCAAAACGGCCCCGACTATGCTGACTACGGCAAAGAGCCAGAAGGCTCCATGGGAGCCGATGATGCCCTCCATGGGCTGGAACAGTTTCGTGACCACGAACGCCATCAGCCACGACGAAGAAGAAGAGAACGCTGCTCCATGGGCTCTTACGTTCGGTGCAAACACTTCGGAGATCATGAGCCATGGAATCGGTCCTACTCCTGGAACGAAGTAACAGGGGGACAAAATTTTAATTTTGTAGGTCCTTCTGAGAAAACAATAGGTCCATCATAGGCGTCTTAACTTGAGGTCAAGTTTCAAAATGGAGAAAATAAGACGAAGGTGGTGGAAATAGGGAATCGGCCCTAAGAACCTGAAAACTAATCCTGAAAACTACGAAAATAGAAATTTGTTACCAATGGAGTAGCCGGCAATAAAGGCTACTATGGACGCTAGTGGAAGCCATGACAGATTCGCTACGTCAACGTCTGTCGACTCCAAGTAGAAGTAAACTCCCATACAGGCCTAAAAAAAAAGAAATTTGAACATAGAATTTTTTTTCATAACTACCTATAAGCTATATCAAATGATTGGAATAGAAACTTGCAGGTACTTACGAGAGAAATACCCATAATAAGTGAAGAAATAAAAATACTCGGCCGGCGGCCCATTTTTTCGACTAGAAAAGGAGTCAGCAATGAGGCGACGGTCATTACTACCCCCACCACTATTGTGCAGGAACTAGGGGACAACCCGCTCTCTGCTTTGTCGAAAATTGTTTGACTGAAAAAAAAAAAAAAATCAGGAGTTAGGTTTGATGCTCCGATAGAACACCAACACCAGGACATCTTCCCAAGGTACCTGTTGGATGTTTTTATAATATATAATTATTATAATATACTTTTTTAACATCACATACAAAGTAATCAAATTAATTAAGATATAAAAATCAAATATTTTTGTCAGTGAATAAAATCAGTATATTTCAACTATAATTAGACTCCTGTGTAAACCAGACAAATAGTTTCCATTTGTCTCAGAAGACTTCATTAAGAAATGAAAACCAGTTGCTTTAATGGGCCATTTTCTTGAATGAAAGTACAATAAAAAATTGATTGGGATCGGCTACTAAAATTAAAAAATTGAGGTCAGTTTTTAGCCCTGACGAAGCTGAAAAATCGTACCTGTAAAATAGAACAGCATTTATTCCGCTAAACTGCTGGAGGACCATCAGCCAAAATATGATAAGTATAGCTTTCCTATTCCCGTATTGTAGGAAAGTTTCCTTCCATGTCCCTTTGTTTTGGAGAGTTTTTTCGACGTCTACCTGGAAACAAGACTTTAACTGATTCAGTTACTACTTTAGGAATGAGTATCAGTACAATATAAGCCATAAGAAATTGATTCAAGGAGCAGGAGAAGGAGAACACTGGGGGGGGGGGGAGAATCAGCTGTCGGTTGTAATTCTGACCTAATTGCCCCTTCTGTGTGCAGAGGTGATCAAAGGCATCCTGCACCCCGCTTGGCCATGGCCCTTGTATACATCCATGGTACCTATACCAAATGAAAATATATATAGTTACCTGTATTATGTTTAGTTCCTTTTTAACACCTTCAGAGGACTGCCCTCGAAGTTTTTTCAGAGCTTTCGTTGCTCCTTTGAGATCATCTTTCAGAACTAAGTAGTAAGGACTTTCAGGCATGAATGAGAACGTCACGAAGAAAATAACAGCTAGGAGGGCGCAGAGTATGCAGAGCCACAGGTACGAAATATAGGGCCCCAAAGAATACACATAGAGAAATCCCAGGCAAATTTGGATCTGTCCAAAGACGCCCAGTGCTCCTCGTAAGTTAGGCTAAAACAAAATTTGGAGTATGTTATATTTTATAAGTAATTTTCGTCTAGAGGGTGTTTTTTTCACAGCACAAAAAAAGAACAGGGGAAGTTTTCAAATAACTCATCCATGTGACAATTTCTGTCAATTACGGAGAATATCTAAAAACTCACTAATTTATGGGTTTAATTTTTTTTTTCTAGAACAGTGAATTTTCCGTGAGTCTATTGAAGACCACTCTGAATCTAAGGTATACAGGATGTCCAGGGAAGAATACAAGGGTAACTATCCTATAAAGCAGGGGGTGGATAGGGTTGTGTTTTGGTGACCAATCAATTTGTGTCCTGCAGGTCTATTCCAAATCTGTTAAGAGGACGCTATACCTGACGATGCATTTTTTGTCGCTCATAAGATTAACATTGCGAGCGGCGATTCATTTTCAAGGTTTATCCTTGGTTGGAAAGACACAAAATTTTGCCTGTACCTACCCCTAACAATGTTCTAGGGACTGTTCGAAGCAGATTTCCCAATTTCTCACTGGTTTCTTTTATTGCAACTGTTTTGCAAATGCTAGCATCGCATACCTCAAGAAAAGTACTGTATCTCGAAAACCAGTAAAAAAATGGGAAATCTGCTTCGAACACTCCCTACAACATTGTTAGGGCTAGGTACAGGCAAAATTTTGTGTCTTTCCAACCAAGGGTAAACCTTGAAAATGAATCGCTGCTCGCAATGTTAATCTTATGGGCGGCAAAAAATGCACCGTCAGGTATAGCGGACCCGAAGCGGACCCTTAATCCGAAGTTAACGACAAGATATTAATGACAAAAATCTCTTCCAAAAACACCCCTGTTTACTTCTGCTCTAGGCACTAACTCCTCCCAGGACACCCTGCATTTACAGGGGAAAAAATGGAATTATGAAAAAATTACCGTAGCTATTTCTCCCAAGTACATAGGTTGTACTGTCATACCCCAACCTAAGGCGAACCCTGCCAGTAGCCTCCCAACATACAGGTACGCCACTGACTGTGCTACCGCTAGGATGGTCCAAGAAGCCAATACCATCACGGCCACTATAAGCATTGATTTCTTACGTCCGATTATGTCAGCTGAAATACCTGGAATGCCACAAGGAAAGTTTTGTATAGTCACTTGCTCCTTCCGCTAAAAATTACACATTCTTGTTGACCTTGTCCCTCCTAACTGGGGCTAAAGTGTAAACCCCAGTTCAACCAGTGAAATCACACACCGAGAAATTCATCCGAACTATAAGATTTTTTTTTATTACCTCCTGGGAAAGGACCAATCATGGCCCCCATAGGCATCAAAGAACCTATCCATGTCTCCTGCTCTTCTGTGACCGGTAATGTCGAATTTTCCGCCCGTAGGTTTGGTAGAGTAGGGGAAGTCCAGCCAAGCACTGTACCGGACACCAGAACGAAGAAGGTCACTAAAAGAAGAATACTTTTGCAGACAAAATATAACTGGCCCGGTTATGGAGAAAATGCTTAGCATTTCTTCTTGTGGAATAATGCTGTTAACTTTGGTTACTACTTTGGATTTTTCTTAGCATCAAACAAGTGCGCAAAATGGCCAAAAACTTACCGGAGACAGCGGCGACATATTGCGGAAGGTTCTTTACAGGTTCTGCCACCCCTTTTGAGTTTTCCCTACACTCGGTGAACGGGTCCATAAGATCTAAAGAAAACTCAAATTATTACTTTGGTCGATGCCCTCGCGACGAATTCAAAGAACTAACTGACAGCTCATTCATAGTAGATTGCCTACCCTTGACCTCACTGACGCAAAAGTTCAGCAATTTCGCTTATCACTGACAATTCATTAATTCGCAACTTCCGCAACGCAACAAAAGGATCAAGCGAAAATGGAAGGCCTGGCTTAACTGAGGAAGGCCATCTATAGCAGGGAAAAATGGTTCTGTCACTTTCTAGTTTACCTTGTTTCTCGTCCGGTGCGACAGCTAGTGCCAAGTCCCAAAATCGGCAGCTCGGAAAATTGCGCTTGGGGAAACCCATAGTGGAGCTTTGAGAAGATCAAACAATTCGTATACAATAGGTCACTAAATTCTCTTGACAGTCGTTTATGTCACAAGGCTTTTCGGGTTAAGTAATTTGCAGTGTTTGCTTCAAGACTTTCAGCTAAATATGACATCACACTCGTGAGACAAAAACTACACAACGCAGATAACATCCCGACAACAAAACAGAACCAGTGTAAATGACCCAGTACAGTCTTATCAGATGTCACGTTCGTGGAAAATTTATGCATTGTTTTATTAGCTGTAAATAATAATTCACGGTCAAATGCTTAATTATGTCGGGGAATTCTAACATAACCTAACCCAACTTTCTTGTGAATGAAGACAAATTTTTTGAGCAGGGACTATTTAGAATGTGAGATTCTTTTGAAATCTATAATACCTGTTCTATACCCCTACAATGTCCGCTCGACACATCATGGGTATCAAATGTACGTAACAACTGAAGGCATGTACCTGCCTAAAACTTCAGTATTAAGGTATTCTTGAAGACTATGACCAATTTTCACGCCTCTCCCCCTCCCAAAACTGAAATTTTGAAATTTGGTGGGGCAAGCCCAGCACCAAGACCATTATCCATCGTGCTCAGCTGGCAGCACTACCAAACACGTATAGGTAAAGTAGTAGTACCTATAGGTATATGTGCTGAGCACCTGCTAAAACAGAACTAACGGCACGTTTTTGCAAATAAAATTAGTACGTATTTTGGAGTAGGTACACTAATTTTCAAACTGAATACGTGAGAAAATGGCGTATGTATTTTCACATATAGTGGAAATTCATGGCAGTAGTTGTAGCTTCGAAATTAGTGAATAGGAGATCCCTGTCAGGTAACGGGAGGGGGAGAAGTGGGGGTTAGGGGGAAGGGGAACTCCCCACTTTTCAGTTCACTGATTTTCCATGAAATAAACTCCCTACGAAAATAGAGTCGGGTTATTTACGAGGATTTGCCAGTTTAAATAGATCCACGGTGCATGGTCCCTACTCGTCCGCAGTATAAGGCTGGGGACGTACCATTCATCTCCCAGATCCTCTCAGGATTAAAATTTGTGCCGGGGGCTCCAAATACAAGGAGAGAGATTATGCTCCAACTCACTTAGGGTGCAAAAATCCAATTCAAAGCTAAATTCTATTACGCTTAAACCCCTTTGTCTGTTCTCTTAATTCGTCCCATAGGCTGCTGCCTATTGAATTTTCCCAGATAGGACTCTTTAAAGCTAAGGCGATACGGTGGCTCCAGGATTTTCAGTTGGAGGTCGTTGCTCAGAAAGTCGACAAGGGGCTGGAACTATAGAAGTGTAAGATCTTGCGAAGAACTAGCTCTAAACAGAGGTAGAAATCCTTTAACCTCGAGGGGGTAACCACTCCAGAGATTCCTTGTGATTCCACTGAGATTCCATAAAGATTTCCGAAGATTCCCAACGATATTCATAGAAAGATGAACCCCGAAGGGGTAACCACTCCAAAAAATTCCAAGATTCCCTGAGATTTCATAAAGATTTCCAATGATTTCCCAACGAGTGGGTAACCCCTCGCTTAACCTCTACCCTACTGCTTGAACAGCTTGAAAATTAAGCAGTTCAGTGAAAATAGGCTTTTCCACTCGGTGCTGCTATTGTAGTCATACTCCGTTATAATTTGCACCATATGGCTCCAGAAATGAAGAAGCTGTTACAATAGCTCAGGTGTAGAAACCGCTTTAGCGCGCTCAACCATACTTCCAACCAGTTCTAGCAGAGTGCAACAGTCTGGAGACATGAAACGGTTTTCAGCACGGTTGATGCTCCCAAATCACGGATCGTACTTACAGTGCTTACAACTCCGTATCTAGATCCATAGCTTTAACTTTGACATTATCTCGGTATTTTAGTCTCTTTGTAAGTTGTTTTTCTCTACATAAGTGCAGTAGTTGGTATCACAGAGGAAAATAGGAATAATAAATAGTAAAGCAAAGACAGGAAAAAAGTCAAAGGAAAAATATTAAGACAGCTTGTTTATCTTTCTGAATTACATATTTTTGGAAAAACTTGTAGCGATTTGTATAGGCTGAGATAGTGAGATATAGGTAAAATTACTTACAATGCACGGAAAGTCTCACTCAAGACTCAAAGTAAAAATAGAAGTTCAGACTTCACTTTGAGAACGTTCCCCCAAAAATTTAGCTTTATAGGAAGTGATATTTTCTTTTGATTTGGGAAAATTAAATTAAATTTTGTGCTCTCAAATACTGTAACTAAAAGTCTCCATCAAAGTCAAAAGAGGTTAGTTTTGGAGCTGGAGAATAGCGAGGGGGTAAGGCAGTGCCGGCATCAAATCACTAAATCACTTTCGATTTGATTACGGGCCCACTGATCAAAATCAGTCGGCCCTAGTGCAATTTTTCGCATGTGTGGCTTTTCTAGACGAGCGAAGCTTTTGCTCTCGGATGGTAAAGGGTTTTTGGTCTTGTCTCCCTCCCCCGAACCTTCCTTTGCCGATTACTTCACGGTTAATTTCCCTCCTTGGGATACTTGCCAACCGCAAAGCTTCGTTCAAGTTTCCCATATTTCCCACATGATGATGAAAATTTCAGATCATTACCTACATTAACTCATTAGTGCTCAGAATTATTTCAGACTTCTCCTTAAAGTATGTTATTGCTAATTTTTTTCTAAGAAAAAAGTTTCAAATAAATTTTTTGATAGGATGCACGGTTCTCGAGATAATGGGGTGGTCCTGTAGGAACAGCTGAGCACAAGTCCTAGTACATAGGCACTGCCAACCATTAGTGCTTTTTTTATTTCTATGGGCTTAATTATGTATACCTATATACATTTAGGTCCTACATATGTTTTTACTCATAAACATATGTACATATACATAATATACACAATGTACCTACATCATTTTGATAGTTACAGCTATAGGTATAGTCGGTGCCAGAAAACTGGAAATAGGCCTTCCTAGGTAGCGTAAGGTGGCAGGAAGGGTGAGTATAGGTGGTTGTCACGGCAGACTTCTTAGCGTGGGAGCTCAGACGTTAGCGCAGCCTTAGAAAAACTATGGCTTGCCGTGATGAACTTGCGTCACACAGCAGCTTCTTATAGAACAACGTCGTCCACCGCCCTTTTCTGAACGCAACTTTACCAATTTTGAAACTGCATGTGAAGAAATGAAGAAGCAGTCCAGGTGCAGGTGGCATACCTAAGATGTCCGTTTCTTAACCTGCCCGTCCATTGGGCAGAGGTGCACCAAGGCGCCGAAAAGCGCCGAAACGGCGCGGCGTACGACGGAGGGGGCCAATGGGATATCTTACGTTTCTTCGCCTCGCTGCGCTTCGGCCGCTTCACTGCGCGTTGGCAAGCCTCAGCCCAATGGACGATCAGCTTTCCACTGTCAACACGTGGCTTTGATTTTCCGGGAGCAGCCCACAAGGTTGCAGTGGGTGTTGACGGCATGGGACCTGATATTTTGGCAGGTTGTCCGTAGTTCAGGAGTAAATGCATTGCGGGGGTACTTCGCAATTCCATCAGAGATTTCATTTCGGGGAAGTTTGACTCAGCTTTGTGGATCTTTCGTCCAAGTAACCAACACTGAACGGCTCATGTCATCCTTGACTCTTAGTAGTCTCCGTCGTGTGGTATTTGGTATCTCCCATGTGACTTGGGATGGAGCAGCCATAAGACGATGAGGCAGATGGGCAGGATCACCTTCATCTTTTTGGTCAGATTTTTCTGAAACCACGTCCCCTTCGGAGTTTTCATGTTCACTAGGAAGCCCAGCAAGACACCCTGACGTAATCTCGGGAATCATCCAGCAGATCTAACTTCGTCCCAGATGTCGTTTACGTCAGAATTTTTCGAGAATCAGACAATAAGCGATTGTAGAAACATAAAAATATAATAAGAAAGTATAATAACGCCTGTATAATCAAATTTAACATGAAGTTCAATGAGTAATTATGTCTGTCTCGGTATCAGGACTTGTGCTCAACTGTCCCTGCAGGGACAGTCCAACTTTTCATTCACATAACTCAGGCTCTAATGCTTGTAAACTTATTCTGTAAAGCAAGTCTACTAGCTACATCCTTCTTAAATGCTGAAAAAAATATATAATACTCTAGGTAAAAAAATAAAAAAGGTACATACAGTTCTTTGAAGCAATGTTTGACCTTTTTCGAAAAAAACCGAACATCGAATGACTGAACGCAGAATAAAACTGCTGAAAACAACAGGGCATGCATTTTTGGAATGCAGCGATAGAGTCAAAACATGACACTTGCCTACAGCTCTTGAATCAGTGACGTAGCTGCAATACGTCCCGAGATATCTCTCGGCAAAGTCAGCTGTCCCTGTAGGGACAGCTGAGCGCTAATGGGTTAACAGCGTTAATTGTTGCATACGGTACAACTTTCCGTACTTACGTTATTTTACGTACCTCTCTCATTTCAAAATTATAAGGTTCCGCCCTTCGAAACAACTATACACGAGGGAAGGATTTCGTCACTTTTGAGTTTTCCCTGGGTCACTGCAGGTAAGTTACCCAGACAAGTTAGGTTCGATGTATGGGTCAATAGATACGTCATTGTGTTGGCTATAGGAGGCTCTCTACTAGGTACAGTTCAACAAAAGAATGTTCGGAACGAGGGGGTAACCACTCCAAAGATTCCTTGAGATTCCACTGAGACTCCATAAAGATTTCAAAAGATTCCCAACGATATTCATTGAAAGATGAACCCCGAATGGGTAACCACTCGAAAAAAAATTCCAAGATTCCCTGAGATTTCATAAAGATTCCCAATGATTCCCAACGAGTGGTTAACCCCTCGGTTCAGAATATCACTTTCCTTAGCTATCGCGAGCTAATCTGGCTCATAAACGAGTGGATTAGATACCTGAACGTCTGAGGCTAGAAAAATAAGACGTCCCAAAAAACTTAGCGTTCTAATAATTCGTTTTTGGTCTAATAATTGTTTTATTGCTGAATTTAAAGTTTCCTCATCTTCTAGCAAACAGTGTATTTCCTGAACTTAAAGTTTTGCCGTATGAATGCAGTCAGTCAGTAGGTAAACTGCTCTTGAGCGAAATTATGTTTTCCTAGTCGTATGTTGTATGTTTGCTGTTTGGTATAAACTAGCCGTTAGAACTAGGTCGCGGTTGAAACTTCCTTAGACTACGGTACCAACCAAACGCCGGAAGGACCTCGAGCTGTAGTCGCCCACTTTGCTGCCCTCAAAGCTGAAGGATATCATGCCGGAAAAACCTTACAAGCGAGCTGATTTCCATGAATTCTACCTTCTATTTATATTCTGTCTCGGACGGAGCTCTAAGTTGCACGCCGACGCTTTTGAAAACTGAACAATCCT
This sequence comes from Mesopsocus fuscifrons, assembly GCA_950004255.1. Classification (NCBI taxonomy): domain Eukaryota; kingdom Metazoa; phylum Arthropoda; class Insecta; order Psocodea; family Mesopsocidae; genus Mesopsocus; species Mesopsocus fuscifrons. Next base: position 4,531,243 of record OX465374.1, on the reverse strand, counting down.
CCTATCGCTTTTGGCTTTTGTCTCTTTCTCGGCTTTTCATTTTGTGTATTTTTAACGGTAACGCAAATTTTCTGAGGGGCTGTTTCCGCCAAAGGCCACAAAACACGCCCTCGCCACGCATCAGTGTTTATTCCTAGCTCAAATTATGAGTCTTTACTCACCTTGTAAACTTCGGCCGGTCTGACTTTGGCCGACTTCTTATCTAGCTTCGGATCAATGCGCTGTCGTCATGATGAAATGCGCACGTGTAAGCAATCGGGCGATTTTTCCTCAACTGTTAGTTTTTAATTTTTTTCGGAAATATAATTTTCACTTTAACAATCGGGTTGATCTAGTAATATACAAAATTCAAGTACCTACTGAAAAAAAAGCCTTTAAGTACTAGTCACTGGTGCTACAGATATTTTAAAACAAAAAGTACCTACCCAAAAAATTTCCTTAGCATGGTGAAAGCATAAGCAAATAATTGCGCCTGATAGGTACAGGGTACGGGATATAGGTAGGGATTTGGGGGGAAACTGCCCCTATGTAAAACATAAAACATAACACACCTAATGTTCAATCTATGACGTCACGTTCTTGGCTTCATCTCCTTTAGGAGCGAATTCAGCACACTGCTAGTTCATTGGTAGAACTACAAAGATTTCAGAGATAGTCGGGACAGGGAACTGGTCGTAATGCGAGGGGGTAACCACTCCAGAGATTTCTTGAGATTCCATTGAGATCCCATAAAGATTTCCAAAGATTCCAAACGATATTCATAGAAAGATGAACCCCGAAGGGCTAACCACTCAAAAAAAAATCAAAAATTCCCTGAGATTTTGTAAAGATTTCTAATGATTCCCAACGAGATTCCCAACGAGTGGTTAACCCCTCGGCGTAATGTATACACGCCATAGCTGAATATTTGGGAACATGACCTCAGAACTCCAAGTTGTGTCCACGTCCTTGTCAGCTATGATAACATCGTCCGCGAGTTGGGCAAATATTTGCTAACCCGATTTTCAGATGATTGACGTACATAATCGACCGCTGTTATCCTCAAATAGTCAGCGATTCAAGGTCACGCCTCTATTGTCAACTTTCTTCGTTTCCTTTCCTTTCAGTCACAACACATTACAATCAACCTGCTTAAACACTGAGTGTGAAAGGGGGGACCTTTCAAATTTAACCTTTTTGGAATTATTTGGAACTACATACACGTTGGGTATTTAAGAGGAAATGCTAGTGAGTGGGACGCACCATCCCACCTTGCTCACTTAAGGGTCCGCTTAACCTGACGATGCATTTTTTGCCACCCATAAGATTAACATTGCGAGCGGCGATTCATTTTAAAGGTTACCCTTGGTTGGAAAGACATAAAATTTTGCCTGTACCTAGCCCTAACAATGTTCTAGGGAGTGTTCGAAGCAGATTTCCCATTTTTTTACTGATTTTCGAGATACAGCACTTTTCTTGAGGTATGCGATGCTAGCATTTGCAAAACAGTTGCAATAAAAGAAACCAGTGAGAAATTGGGAAATCTGCTTCGAACACTCCCTAGAACATTGTTAGGGCTAGGTACAGGCAAAATTTTGTGTCTTTCCAACCAAGGGTAAACCTTGAAAATGATTCGCCGCTAGCAATGTTAATCTTATGGGCGGCAAAAAATGCACCGTCAGGTATAGCGTCCTCTTAAGAGGAAACTGGAAATTTTATCCCATGTTTTCCATGCATGTTAAATTTCGGATTTTTTCTTAAACTAGTATGGTGGGACGCACCCTAAGACGTTTAGTAATTCTGGCCTGAAACCAAATAAAGTCAGCTTTGATAAGGCATTCATTTAAAGTAAGGGACGTGAAATATTTCGGGATTTAGAAAGTATACAATAGTCCCTAATTAAGTTTTTCCCCTATCAAAAAGTAACTTTTAGCCACACACTGAACTTAAGAGTATATTCTTAAGTAAATTTTATGAATGTCTGCATCGAAAAAAAAAAAAATATCTTGTTGAAAATTCGTTACAACGACAGAAGACCGGGTTTCAATATTTGTAAAACTAATTAGTTGGTAATTAAAATCCAGACTAAATATCACCCCAATCAGAGTGCACCGATGATACCTGTGTAACTAATATAAATACTGCCACTCTCCAGTTCTCCGTCGCCCCTGTATGACGTGTAAAAAATTGTTTACGAAAAAAATCATTGCTATTCGTAGCTTAATCAAATCAACCCATGTCGCAATGATCGATCGATAATATCGAACGTTCAATCTGTGGTTGTGGTTGTGTTTCTCTCTGGTATCAAATCTCTTTTTAAAAATAGTGCATGTTTGTTTTTTAAACAATTGAATGCTGCGTTGGATTGTTGTAGGGGTTTGTTAATGAACATTGCCCGGCACTTAGCACCACCTCTCTCTGGTGGTGTACCTATACGTAAGTATACCTTACGTAAGTAAGTAAGAATAGATATAGAGTACCTACCCTCTACAAGCTGCCATTATGGCGGATATGTGACATCCAAGGGTTGAAAAAAGTTGTGGGAAGGGTTTGGCCACCCCTACATATACTATAGCCAGCTGGGAGAAGGCACCAAGGGTACCCAGTGTAGGTATAGGTACAACTTTCCAAAACAAAAGAGCATAGTTTATGATTCTAGCTTGTCATCGCATCCCGAAGAAAGCAGGTGGGCAACATTGTTTTCTCAAACGCCGCAAGACCGTCCCAGGGTTCAGACCCCTGGTTTTATTTTTATTTCCAGGGGTGAAATCCCAAAAATGCAAATGGGGTATCAAAAATAAGCCTCTCTTGAAATTGCTGAGAAGCTCGTCGTCTACAAGCACTTTTTAATGCCATTTTAATAGAAAACAGCTCACTGTACACCGAAACGCAATTTATTCTGAAAACCCTTTTTTCAATTTGTTGCTTTTCCCTATTCATAAGCTGGTTTTTTGAGAAGAAAAGAGGCGTCTTTTGGTTTGAATGTTAGTTAACCCCACAAATGGGACCCCTTAGGTCGTATAGTGACCTCAAATCTTATTTCCCTTCTTTAACCTCGCCTGCCCGATTTGCATAGCAAGATAAATGCTAATTTGGGATTTCAGTCGCGACCCTAGAGATTTCATTTTCTTCCAAAGCATTTCTTACCGTGGCGAACTCTGTTCCTTGCTTTAATATTTTCTGAGGCGCTTTGAAAGTGATCGATCGCATACCTACACTATAAAGTTCTTGAACTCAGGGAACCTTGTACGAGAAATTCAGGTACGACCATTGTCAGGATCTTTGGAAACGATAAAACATTATTTTGTTGCCATATTGGCTATAGCGAGAAAAAAAAATCTATACGGCTGGAAGAGATTACGGTTGAATGAAATTGATATGGAAAGATAGCGTGCAGTGCATTAGGGTAGCCTGCATTCCCCCGCCTGCTAATCAATCCCTTTATTCAATTCCATGCATGCTTTTAGCTGGCCATTCCATATTCTCCCCCTTTAGCCCCTTTCCCACTGCGTGCCTTTGCCAGTTCTCCACTATTCTACAAATTTTGAATACCTGAGCAATGACTCAAAGAGGAGAAAGGTCCAAGTTTGGTTCAAGTTCTGACACAGCACAGAAAAATCCAAAAAAATAATTCCAGAAGTGTGAAAGCTCGTTTATTTTTTACGTTTTTTTGACCTTTTTGAACATTTTCAAATAAATACGATTTTAGCAATTTTTTAAATATTGAAAAACTTTCTTCAGATTTTATTTTAACCGGGAGAGTGTTATATAGACGAAAACCTGAAATCGGAGGACTGTTCAAACGAAGGGAGGTAGCAAATTTGCCTACATGTATATTTGAACACGACCGAGTTTTATACGAGTGAAAGTTTGAATTAAGAGGGAAGTGTCCTGGATGTTCGCCAACAAATAATAATACCTGATAAACGAAAATACAAGGAGCAGGGAGAATAAAGTATGTTGTTGTGATTTGACACTAGCCAGAAGTGGAGCAGCTCCTTATTATGTCAGATCCTTTGCCCTTAGCCTTCTGTGGATTCAGAAGAAGAAATTCCCAAAACTGAGCAGCCGTAGAGGGAGAAAAGGAGCGACACATGTGCGTCGCGCGACTTACCCTCCCCCTCCCCCCAGAAAACATGATAGGGGCACCCGACGCAACACGAGGTCCTCCACCCAAATATTTATCATCTCGAATGTCCTCACCGACAGATGCGTCTGTGCCACCCGCATAACAAACCTCAAAGACCCCCTTCATAAAGAAATTGGAATTAGTATTTTGGTCAGCTTAAAATGGGGCTGTTTCACGGCAAGGCGAACCCCATCTTTAGCACCGGAAATGGTTTTTTTTGCTGTTAAGAAAGGAAGAGCGGCTTGTTTTGGTAATTTGGGAACAGCCTGCGCGGTTTATTGATTTTTTGTGGGTCGGCGGCTTGGCGATGATCGCATGCAACTTCCTATCATGAGTACCAGACCGTGTGATTTATTTGAAACCGTCTGGCATTTCGTTCAGCTGTTTGTACTTCGCCTTACTGGTTTTCTCATTGTTGCTCCAATACCCGAGTAACCGAGGGGGTAACCACTCCAGAGATTCCTTGAGATTCCACTGAGATTCCATAAAGTTTTTCAAAGATTCCCAACGAGATTCCCAACGAGTGGTTAACCCCTCGCGAGCAACCTACTATAGTGAATAGCCGGCAAAATATTACCCCTTGATTTTATTTAATAAATAACCCCTAAACCTACCTAAATGGTTTCTTCAAAGATATTCTTAAAAAAAGCCAAAAAGATATAGGTACTGAAAAGTCTCAAATAGGTACCAGGCCCCAATAAAAAATCTCTTAAACCTGTTTCTATATTTACATGGAATTGAAATCTAACCTTATTTCCGAAACGAGCTCGCAACGGTTAGGCATACAAAATCCACGATTGTGAAAGACGAAAACCTATCCTCGAAATGAGTTTGACTTTATGGATTTGGATTTGAGTTTATTATATAGGATTGCAGGGAGGATGGAACATGAAGGCAAGGGAGGAGAACCGGGGAAAGCAAATAGGAATTCAATCACAGCAGGGGCGGCTTCGTTTGGAGGAGTGTAGTGAGACATTACTCAAAACCTGAACTGCTGTAATACCCCAGATGGAAACAGTGGCGTACCCACCACCCCAAAATAGGCTCCCCCTAAAGTTGAAACCTGTAAAATTCCAATTAGTCCATGTAAACCGAGTATTGTGTGATTGAGCCTTAGTATGTAAGGTATGTATGTATGGTATGTAAGGTAGAAACTTGTAAAAATAGTTTGATAGTGGTAAGAATGTGTGTACCTAAGTACTGACGCAAAAATTTCCTTTAAGAGGCCGCTATACCTGACGAGGCATTTTTTCCCGCCCATAAGATTAACATTGCGAGCGGCGATTCATTTGGAAAGACCTTGTTGGTACCCTTGGTTGGAAAGGCACAAAATTTTGCCTGTACCTAGCCCTATTAACAATGTTGTAGGTCGTAATCGAAGCAGATTTCCGATTGATTCCGAGCGAGATTCCCAACGAGTGGTTAACCCCTCGGTGTACCTACAATACATCTCTACAAGAAAAGGCACAGGTTACCCTGACTACCCATGCAGCATGCAGAAAAAAGGCCATGATTTGAACCTTCTTTCTATAGGTTACTCCACCAAACGCATATTCTGCCATCAAGCAAGGGGGATGAAGAAGAGCCAAACCTTGAGATCTCACCCCCACGCCCTCCTCGTAGCCTACGCCTATGGACGAACACGGTCGGCACAGTGATTTCCAACTCTCTCGAGCAATGTTTGCGTACTGCAACGTCACGGAAGCATCGATTTGAAACTCGTTGCATGAAAATTGTGTTCGGTGATCATTTTCCGAGTCGATGACTTTGATGCTTTCGATATGTTCAAGTACCCCCGGACATATAAAATTCATGATGGTGGTATGAACGCCTGCATCAATGCATATAACGCTGATTCCAGGGGGTTGGGGGGGGGGGGGGGGGGTGTAGTTGTTATACGCTGATTGAATCACGAAGTTGTCGGAGATTTCTATATAGGTTTTTTTTACCCAAGAATTCGATGTTAGTGACTCAGATGTTAGTGATGCACGAAAATTTCTTGTCTTGCTTTTGTTCTTGCATTTCTTGCACGCAAGAACAAGAACAAGAAATGACTTACAAGAAAAAGAGTTCTTGCAAGAGTCTTGCATAAACCCAGGCAGTTTTTTCTAAAGCTTCATTCATAGATTTCAGTCCTTATAATGTACGAGAAACTCTGCAGACTATGCGACTATAATAGATTGCACTTGAAATGGCCGCTCGGTAGGCAAAAAACCACATTTTAACAGCAGAAAATTCTATGTGTAGGTATGTAAAAAATTGCAAGTCTCGCAGCAAGAACAAGAACGAGCAACTGCAAGTACAAGAACAATATAGGATTTTTACTGCAAGAACAAGAGCAAGAGTCACTTTGCGAGAAAAAGAACAAGAACAAGAAATGCCGTTTCTTGTTCTTGTTCTTGCATCGTTCATCACTAGCCAGACGAGTCACCTCTATAGCTAGATGGTAGATTTTGAAGAAAAACTACACCTGGTTTACAGCGGTAAAGTTCCAAAAAAAAATCGTAGCTTTTTGTTTCTGTTGATTTCAAATTCAGCAGTCTCACAATTTCTATAAATACATGGCAAAAGATCCAAAGAATCCCTCAATCACGTCAAAGTTGTTCGTAATTTCCGTGAGAAAATTGAATTCTTTTGATTTTGGCAGTTGTAGCGTACAGCAAGCTACCCTTCTCTGTATAATGCGATTACGAGGGTTGTTTCAAATGGGAACGGAAACTGGAGGGGGCGGAAAGTCTAAAAGTACCGGAAGTAGCTTGTTCCCCACTTTTGTCACAACATAATGTCCGCCGAGGTCCTTTGAGCGACAGTGGCGACTCATTAAAAATTGCAGTGGCGCAAAAAGAAAGACTATGTTCGTTTTCACCATCTCAGTTTAATGTTAAACCCCAATTAAATTGAATCGAGGTTTAACGATAAATGTAATGATGAGATTTAAAGATCGATGGTTAAATGAGAAGTTTTAACTTAACTGGAGATAAATGTACAACAGCTCCTTATATAAACCGAGGGGGTAACCACTCCAGAGATTCCTTGAGATTCCCTGAGATTCCATAAAGATTTCTAAAGATTCCCAACGAGATCCCAACGAGTGGTTAACCTCTCGATATAAACCGATTGCCAAGGTATAACTGGCCAATATTTAGATTATTTTGGAGTCCTTTAGGTCTTTTACTTATGCCAGGAAAAACAAGTAAAAAATAACCGAAAATCAGCATTTTTTATCTGAAATAATTAAAAGGTATAAAACTGTAGTAACTGCCCATAAAATTGGTTGTTGGGAATTATCTATGAATATCAAGTTTCTAGATAGGTTCTCATCGACATCTGCTTTGCATACTGGACCTACGGCAGTACCTACAGGTCCAAATTGGCTGATTACAACCCTGGTGGGAGGTTTAGGCTCACTTGGTGCGCTATACAGTTTTGCCTACAGCTAAGCACTGGTCTGGTTACATCCGTTGGACTGTGAGAAAGAATAATCGTTTAAATTATGACGCTAGATAAAGTTTGGTTTCTTGAGTTGCAATAATTTTAAAAACTAAAAACTATACATAGACCTCTATTGTTATAGTAGAGACTACTACAAAAAAAAATAGTTCGACAGTTCTTTCGAAAAATCAAAGCTAACGAAATTTTGACTATAGAGACCCCTATACTTCCTTCCAAAAGTTAGAGAAAAGACGGTTCTAGGGTAGGTAAATATCACTTACAAAAAAAATTAGAAAGATTTCTCGCCATAACTGATTGTTGTTATAAAGTAAAAATCTAGTGCAGCCTGTATTCTTTTTCTTGCAGGCCTTAATTTTTTTTTACTGTTTACGGCCCTGTCGGGGGAGGTCCACTTACGAGCGAGTTTCCGGCGCAAATCGTTCAGCCCCTTACAAAGCATTGGAGATGTTGAATATTTTGTAAAGACTCAATGGCCTCACTCCCCTTTTCATCGCTTGGAACAAAAGGTAATTGCTAGCTCGCACAAAAATGGTAACCTTCTGTGGCGAACAAAACCAAAAGGCTCACTGTGTTGTTTCCAAATACTCCAGATCCTTTCATAAAGCTGCTGCTTGTAGTACGGGAAAGGCATGAGTGAAGTATGCGAGTTACTGGTTGGATTCAAAACAATACACTTGACTCAGAGTTCTAGGTGTACCTATTATGATTTGAAAATTCACTATTTAAGGCTGTGCTGTATGCACACTGCTGTGTGTTGACGATTTTTAATGACCCTTATTCGTTCTTAAATAAGACTTTTAGGTACTAAATAGTAAAATCACAATTAGCAGTCTGATAAATATGCGACGAGGGGTTAACTACTTCAGGAATCTTGTTGGGAATCTCGTTGGGAATCTCAGGCAATCATTGAAATCTTTATGAAATCTCAGGGAATCTTATTATTGGAAATTTCTGGAGTAATTAACCCTTCGGGATGCATCTTCCCACGAATCTCGTTGAGAATCTCAGGAAATCTTTGGAAATCTTCTTGCAATCTCTGGAGTGGTCAACCCCCATAAGCAAGTTCCTCGCTAGTAACGACAAGGATGCACGATGTTTCACTATCCTGTTGGCGTTATACCCTTCTTCCGGCCACTTATGCCCAGAAAAAATATACATAAATATAATTGCTATACTCATGTTTATTTACGTAGGTACCTACTAGGCAGTAAAGTACAACACCATACATTATCACCTACTTCCTTACTACCGTGAGGAAACTTAAAAACAGCATCTTCTGGTCGAAGATTGTTACCTTCTGGGAGTGCAATGACTGGTAATACCTGACCTTGACTTTCAGGTCAGGGGACGCCCACTGCAGGCTGGCCCGGCTCGGTGCAGTCGGGGAAGGGTGTGTGGGACGCATCCAGCATGCTCCTGAACCTGAATGGCGCAGGCACATTCTAATGAATGACTGCGTGGGGGGCATTCTTGTTCTTCGTCTTCTCCTTCGCCTCCGTGGTCTCCGACACTACAAGAAAAAGTCCATGTTCCATGATTCTAGCCTCAGAACGTGGGCTTCCTCTTACAAGAGAAAAGAGACCATAATTCGTTATAGAGAGGCTCGAATGGATAATCTGGAACCCACTCTAATTCTGGTAGCCACAGTTGGCCGGAGCCATAGAAGGCAGAAGTAGAAAGTTAGGGGCGACAACCCAGCAACTAGAACATTTCGAGAACGGTCCGTCGAATAGTGCCAAGCAGGTAGCACTACAAAATAACCTAGGTGGGTTCCGAACCACCACGCTGATCAAAGGAGAATGCCGATCGGAAAAACTTTAATATGAATAATCGGGATCGAACCGGTGTGACTTAAATTTACCACCACTAGTTCAGATTCATGTGAAAAAGTGTACACTTATATAAACGGATAAGTGATTCTACGTAAGTCGTAAAGGGCAGCTATAAAATGATAAGTAAATAGTACGAGCAACTGAGCCGGATTTGTAGTTTCCCACGTGATGGCGGCCAGCGGGCTGAGACCCAGAAGTGACACCTTCAGATTATCCCACCTCCAGATCGTTTGTGGACATAGCCCACAAATCCTCTAGGTTTTCTATATTGAGTATAATAATCAGAGGTCTCCTGATGACGCCTGATTCTGGTGACGTTCTCGAACAAAGCCCTTCGATTGGCCAGAGAGCCTTTTCGTGATAGAGGGTGACCTAACGCCCGTTTATAAGCGTGGCAACCTCCACAATGTATAGATCTTGGGTTGTAGGCTCCAGGCACGGTGCAGGTATTTAGCCTGAATCCCTCCGTCCCTTCCATTCATGTCCGTCTCCCTTCTTTCAGAAAATCACACCTAGGCGAGCATTGTTAGGTTTCAACAATACGGCAAAGGTATTCCTCGTGCTTCGCGTACAGCTGCTCATCGAATTGTCTCACCTCTCTGTGTTTACTTCAGGTCCGTTTTCACTCACGGTTTGGGTTTCAACAGCACATTTTGGGTTCGTTCGAGGTTTGTAAGGGTTGTTTATTTTCAGCAGGCCAAGCTGTTAAAATCTCTAGGGAAAACTAGTGAGGAGGATCTTTTTGTTGATGATGTTATTTCAATGGGTTATGTGTCCTAATTACGATATAGAGGCGTTTGATTAGGTCTAAATTCTGGTTAGGAAGACTGTCTTGAACCTCTTTGAACCAAACCTAACCAAATCTCAAAGGTCTAGTTCGTCGATGTCCATTATGTCTGTTTATATTATTCGAAAAAGTACCAACTGTTTGCCCAGTTGCCCTGCAGTTAACGTCGGCTCCGAGGGGTTAACTACTCGTTGGGAATCCCGTTGGGAATCATGGAAAATCTTTATGAAATCTCAGGGAATCTTTGAATTTTTTGGAGTGGTTACCCCTTTGGGATTCATCTTTCTATGAATATCGTTGGGAATCTTTGTATATCTTTAAGGAATGTCAGGGAATGTCAAGGAATCTCTGGAGTGGTTACCCCCTGGTTCAAACCCTTTCAAGACAACACCGGAGAACATTCAAAGTAAAACAGAACAACGCTTTAAATTTCTTTTATAGATGGGGACGATGTCGTAGGCAGAAGAACTGAAGGGCCCAGAGATAATATAGGTGCAGCTTGCTTGTAGCGAAGCCTTCCCGATAATACCGAACAAGAGGCTCTTCGCGTTGGCACAAAAAATGTGGGGTGAGGTAGGGAACTCCCATAGGAATTGGGCGAACCTGGCTACACCCAGGCACTGGTTCAGGTACACCACTCACGAGGAGCCCCGAATGCGCAGTGTGGCGTGCCGAAGACATTCTCAGCCAAGTGGCGGCACATCCTGTTCACTCTCATCCTGTCCATGTAGCGAGTCCGGTGCCAGGACCGTAGCAAAGATGTCTGTACTGGAGACGATCAAAGATTGTGATTCTTATCTAGAGAAAGAATCTTTTGAGACAGAAGCTCGAGGAAGAAGGAAGCGGAAGAAGTTGGCGGCATTGCAAAGGCAACTCAGGTGTAGCGAGTATACGAGGGGGTAACCACTCGGCCACTCCTGAGATTCCTTGAGATTCCATAAAGATTTCAGAAGATTCCCAACGATATTCATAGAAAGATGAACCCCAAAGGGATAACCACTCCAAAAAATTCCAAGATTCCTTGAGATTTCATAAAGATTTCCAATGATTCCCAACGAGATTCCCAACGAGTGGTTAACCCCTCGAGCGAGTACCTTCCCATTAGCGACACTTCTGGGGATGTCTACTCGAAAGTACGGCCGTCCAGGCAGTAGTGGCTGAAGGACAAGTGGACCAGCAGTCGTTGGCCTCAACACCAACACCAACCAACACCCAGTACCAATGGTACTGTCAACCGAAGTAACGAAAGAAAGTGAGCTGGGAACTTTTTTCCAATAAAAACTCATTCGCAAGATTCGTATGTAATTTTCTAATGGTAGTTCAAACAACTAAGAGAGTGAATGGACTATACCAATTACTCCAACTCTTGATTTGAACATTCTAGAACGTGGAACTGATTGAAAGGGTTTTTGGCGAGCTTCACACAACCGAAAATCTATAATGCGATTAAATCAGACACAATGGGCTGTTATTGGTCGTATTATGCTTATGGGAGTTGCTAATTGACGTAGCTATATCCCACCCTGTCTGTTGTGCCGTCTCTTCCTTATGCAGGCGTCAAGTTCAGTGTAGGTACTGGTTAGGTACTACTTAGGTACGTTTCTAATTTTGAAAAAGTTTTCGACAAAATAATTCAAAATTTTAGTTTTAAATTTATTTTGGCATACAAAATGTGAGAAAGTCAGGAGTAACCAGTATTGGACACTTTATTTTGCAGTATATTGGGGGGCTGAAGAATCCCTGCACCCTCCTCCCCCCTGGGTGTGTCAGTGGTTTACAATGTGCCCAATACCTACCCCTAACTTTAATCATTCGAGATGTTCCCAGAAGCAATTGGCTGGAAATTTAGTTTGCCGTGCCGAACGTCGCATAGTTGGAATAGTTGTTGACTCTGGGTGTCGTGTGACCCTCCCCCCGAAGCGTTCAGCACAAAGTTCACAATTTGAAATAGGACGATGAACACGCAACCCCCAAAGGTGGGCTGGCTTTATTATTTATTTAGTTGGGTCAACAACTCCGATGTCATGGCTAGTCGACCCACACAAAGTACGGAACCAGATTGCGGTGAAAATCCCGTTACAGTTGCCCTTTAAATTTATCGAGAGAGCTCATTTCCAAAAATGCCTGACGTCATAGGGAGTGGGCGTTCAAGGGTGTTCCCCTCCAGTGATTCCACTCCAAATTTGGTGTAGAATTTCAGGTATAAGAATTAAAATTTAAGTATAAAAATTAAAATGCCGCCTACCCTATAGGAAACCGCGTTGGACCTTTATAGTTCTGATATATAGTTAAAAACAACAAAAAAAATCCTTTGAAAAATTGTCATTAGCAAAACGTCAACAAAATGAAGAGTCACTATAAACTGGAACAAAATAATAACAATAATAATGTAATATCCGTATTTTCTTTTCGTGCGACATGAATGCAGTTTTCGTTAATATTGCAATGCACGAAGGGTCGAAGGGATCAGCTTAAAAGTAATAATTTCTTTGACATCTCGGCACGTCATAGGTATAATACAGTCTGGTATAATAACTCTTGTAACGCTGCAGTGAACGACATTACGTGGGCCTGCGGTATTGTTACTCTTGTTCCATGATATAGCCACGTAACTGTCGTAATGAATATAAATATTCAACGGGGCATTGGTGAAATAATTAATTGGTACAATAACTAGAGCATTAATAATAGACTGTTAAATAATAATTTACCTCGTCAATACCTACACAGTCGCAGATACATTTTTTTTTTACTATGACCAGACCCTTCAGTCGCTATCAATCTAATCTCTACATTCATCACGCAACTTACCCCCGGCCTGCTTACACACGTACCTAGATGCTTATCTCACGTATAGACATTGCAGTGGTTGATCTAATGGAGAGAGCCTCCAATCGATACAACCCCCCCCCCCCCCCCCCCAAACGCCCCCCACCCTCTGAAATCTCATCAAGCACGTAGGAGGTGGGTCACATACCTAGGCAGATGCACAACATGTACACGTGCAACACTACCTATATAAATTAAGGCTGTTGGAAAGTCAGAGAGATGGAGATGGCTTCTGCTTAACTACCTATCTATACCTATACATACAGAAACAAATCAGCAGTGTTTTACCGAAAGGTCCTCCGATGAAGTAACTGTCTCGATAGCCGAGGGGACTAAATGGTCGACTTTTGAGGAGCAGTGAGAGCCGGGTCACACCGGTTCGATCCCGATCCTACCAAAAAAAGTTTCTTCTCGGCATTCACCTCTGATATGTTCAGCATGTCAAGTGAAATGATATCGGGGCTGTGGTGGTTCGGAACCCGCCTAAAACTGTAGGTCCCCATCGTTTACTCGATGGCTGGGGAGCTGGTATTTGGTAGTGCTGCCAGCTGAGCACAATGGATAGTTCTTGAAAACGGTCCAGTTGCTGGGCTTGTCCCCCCAACCCTCGGCTATTATTATTATTATTATAACCTTGGCCATGCTTCAGTTTGTTCTATAGAGATCGACGATAGCGAACTTGCTTCTTGCACATTACTTCGTGTTTAATGACGAGATGCTCAAAGTACTTTCATGCTTCGGTAGAGGTTATCAAAGTCCAAAGTGTATATACAAATGTAAAACATGTGAAACCTTGCGATCCAAATACAACGGTTGAGAAGTTCGGAAAGTTGTGATGACTTTTCTTTGAATTGTATCTCATCGCAACTTCCATTCTCAAGTTGTGCAGTATTGAATTTTCCATCTCTGACAAACCAAGTGAACGTCATTGTTGAATACCTACACATTGTACAAGAGTGAACCAAGCTATTTTATTTGTTTTGCTATGTATTCTCCTACAACTAAATTGTATCCTACTACTCTTGATAAAGGTTGCTTGGCTCACTTGTATACGTTAGATGAGGACTGGGGGAGGCAAGTCCAGCACCTAGAACATTCCAAGAATCATCCCTTGTGCTCAGCTGGCAGCACTATCAAATACAGGTACCTAGTTAAGTCCGAACCACCACACTCTTGGTACTTGACACACAGGACATATCAGAAGTGAATGCCGAAAAACTTTTGGTAGGATCAGGATCGAACCGACGATCTAGAATCTAAAGACCCGTCTGCTATATCAAGGCTGTTCGCTTGCTAGTAGTTCCTAAACCCCAATAATTTTTTCTTAACATTTGCAAAGTCGTTAAGTTCCAAAATAAACCAAAAAATCAGTGCATGAAAGACGCCATACTGGTCAACAAGCAACTAACCGAGGGGAACCACCCCAGGAATCTCGTAGGGAATCTCGTTGGGTATCTCAGACAATTATTGAAAATTTTTATTAAATCTCAGGGAATCTTGGAATTTTCTGGAGTAATTAACCCTTCAGGGTGCATCTATCCACGAATCTCGTTGAGAATCTCAGGAAATCTTCGTACAATCTCAGGCAATCTCAAGCAATGGTTAACCCCTCGAAACTAACTGAAGTCATCCGCAACTCTTCAAACTTGGAAAAAAGACTTACAACAGTCAGAACCTTATACTTCTTCCTATTCGCTTCAAAAACATATGGTTCTTTGTCCAATATATAGGTACATGAGGATGCCTACGAGGTAGCTGAAAACCTATTATATCAGGTTTTTGAATGAATTAGCAACTTCCGGTGTTGTTGAGAGAAGATAAGGCCTAGGCAGAGTGCGTGCACACTCATGCATCCCGCGGATAATCTCTTTTACACTTTCAGAGCAGCTCGCACACTCTTTGTCTCCATTGAACGGTCATCATTGGGTATTTGTCAAGGCTCGAAGGCGTACCTGCTGCACCTGGGCACAACCACCCCATTCATTTTTCTGCTATTTAATTTTTGTTTGGTTTTTGAGCTTTTTTTGGCAATCACAGTCCATAACGACAGTCTCTATAACGGAGACCTCTTACCCTCACTCGTTTCAAAAGTCTCTCTATAGCGAGCTCTCTTTATAGCGAGGAAATTTACTTGGTCTCTTTTACAATTTTTTCTTCGAACAATTTTCTTCTTTGGGTGGGGGTTGATATTTCAAAAATCAAAACACAATATCTCCAAAATCTTATTTTGTTATTCTAGGATATAGGTGACGTAAACCAGAGCTTACTTTAGATTTTTTTCGTCAACAGATACTTAGTCTTCCTTACGACTTTTCAATGTACGACTCTTCAGAATCTTATCTGCAATATTATAGCCTATAGTTCTATTTCTGTGCTCGGTGAAGATCCAAAATATAAATAGTCTCGTAATGGTACCTGGAATGGTAATGGTAAGATTATTCAAAAACTGAACCTTATAGAAAAAGTGACAAGTTACCTGGATAATAAATTAATGCCCTAAGTGTTTACTACCGAAATAACGATGGCGGGGGTTTCAGTCTGATCCACTCTGTCAACCAAATTAAAAGAGAGAAACGATATTTATCAGGGAGACTGTAGGTGACAAATTCAAGACCTTTAGATAGCGGAGTGCACAGTGGGCCAGGTAGACTGGACGATAGTACCTGACAAAGGCTCCATTCAATGCATGATTCATTATTGTGACTACGCTTCCAAAACATCCAACCTTTCGGTCGCTGGAAGTTGATTGTCCAGAGCAACCAATGTGAAGGTGGCGGTGGTTCTTTGTACAGGATCGTGCCTTGTCTAGCTCCAGATCCAGAACGGGTGATGTTCGTCATCGGGCTACTGGAGGCCTGTACCTGAATGGTTGTCTTCGGATGAAGCAATCAGAATTGAAGAAATTCATATTTGAGACCTGAGCCTGAGCCAGTACAACTGGAAATTGGGAATCTTAGTCTCGATTCAGACACACTGGAACGAAGGGGTAACCACTCCAGAGATTCCTCGAGATTCCCTGAGATTCCATAAAGATTTCCAAAGATTCCTAACGATATTCATAGAAAGATGAACCCTGAATGGGTAACCACTCCAAAAAAAATCCAAGAATCCCTGAGATTTTATAATGATTTCCAATGATTTTTAACGAGATTCCCAACGAGTGGTCAACCCCTGACACTGGAAGTAAAGAGTTAAGAGGAGTGTCAAGAGGAAGGTATGATTTATTTATAAAAGGCATATTGCGACATTATTCTCTTAAGAGTGCACTCATTGGGCAACCCATTTCCACAATACTGTGAACACTGTGATGCCTAACTATAAAGTTGTACCTGCTCCTAAAGAGAGATGAGGGACAATAAACTTTAATAATTTATGAGGTACCTACAGTATTCTTTCGAACCATTAGTATAAGTCGATTTTCGATATAGTATAGCCACTCTGACCTGCCTGGCCCTAGGGCTATTCTGTGTGCAGTGGACAGTGCAAAATGCCCTCGGGCCAGGCAGGTCGGAGTGGCTATACCATATCATGATGACTTTATTGTACATATTTACCGACGTTCCACTTTTTAGAATGGCGGTTAACTCGGTAACTACCAACAGCAGAAAAAAGGGTTCATAAAAAATTAGAAATATTCGAGTGCTTAAAACAATGCAAACGGTAATTCGGTAAAGAGTCCTTCTGTAAACAATGTAAAAAATTTTATCGACTGGCTGACATGTAGAAAGTTGTTTTATGTACGCCAATAGAACAAGTAGTATAAGTGAACTTTTGACTCAAGTGGATATAGCAAGCGTGCTTTTCCAAACTTGCCAACTTTTGAAATACATGCATAAGGCCCCTTTTCCCATGTTCTTGTGACCCTGCCGTCGCTTTTAACTTAAAAACTTTACTTGAACTCGCGGTCGATATTATAGAACTTCGGCACTCCTTCACTTCCCAACAGTTTTCGTGGCGGCGAAGCATGTTGCTCGGAAAATTTTGGGCGGGTTGCTGAAAAGTCTCCCGAAGATTGGAAATTCTTTCTTTCGCTTTTCGTCACCTAAAAAACATTTACATACCTTTACCACAGAGGCCTTTACCCAAATAATTCTTTACAATGAGGTATTCTTTTTTACCCATTCCCTGTATTTTTACCAAGTAAAACAAAGTTCTACTTTCTGAAACCTTGAGGCTGGATTTAGCTAATTTCGGAATGGAATTTACCCGAATTGTTTTCTGTAAGTTAAACAAGGTTGTCATGGGTTGCTAGGGAAATAAAATTCCGACTTTATTTACCTTAGCAACGCATGGTAACCTTGTTTAACTTACAGAAAAAAATTCGGGTACGTTCCGTTCCGAAATTAGCTAAATCCAGCCTAATGTGAAACTTTGAACTAGGAGCAGGTGCTGGAGCCTTCGAGTTTCGAAACCCAGCACAGGAACCTTTTATAGGCCAATCATCTAGATGCTTTCACGTGCTTTAGAAGTTAACTTGCCTTGTTACCAGAATCTATTCTTTTATGAACTAAACCTTTTCGAGAATTATCCAGCACTACCAAATATACCAGCTATACCTACCCATTAGTAGGGTGAATGAAACCTTAATAAGATAGGGATCGAACCGGTGTGACCCAGCTCTCCTCTAAAACCACTGACCACTAAGCTATCAAGGCTATCTTCTTTTATTATAGATATAACCATGGGCCACGGGGGTTTGAGAATCAGTTGTCGGTCGCAGGGATGTTAACTCTCGAGGGGCATCAGCCGAACAATGCACCTCAGCAGCCCCAGCCCCTCCACACACTAACAGCTGACATTAGCCTGAAAGGATATTGATTTTGGCCACGGGGGGATGCATTGTTGAATGAGATTAGGGGCTCAAGATTTTGGGGTGGTTACCAGCCATCATTTTTTGAGGCGAACCCAAGATGCTCTTTTAGTGAATCATCCTTGATTCTTTGGGGGAAGATAAGAATGTAGGGGTGAGCTGATAATTTTTTGCTGACTTACTTACAGTACGGTTTGCTGCCAATATCTCTATATATTTTTGTAGAACCTCTGATTTTTTCTGGACCGTTCAATAGCGTCCAAAAATCTAACTAGGAGCGACTGTCATGGGACCAAGTAGATCCCCTCGCTATGAGAGAGTTCGCTATAGAGAGGGTAATGTTGTGGAGAAACCGTAATAGCTTTTTCTGGTTATATAGAGAGGTATTGGTTATATGGTTATGGAGTGTCGTTCGTTATAGAGAGTGCCGCTCGTTATACAGAGAGTTGTTCATTATAGAGGGTTATTTTAAATTTGAAAAAAAAGCTTGAATAAGTAAAATCGAAAGCTCTCCTATAGTTCTAATTTTAAATTGGTATAGTAAATTCGGCACGTGGCGTGCTCAAAATATTTTGAATACCCGTATGCTGATGTGGGTGAAGAGCACTTCGAAACGAACCTGCATGGGTCATTTGATTGGGATTAGTGCACTCGCCTGCACAGGATTATACAACTCATGCGAACCAATTCCAAATTAAAGTATTTCTCATTTCAGATGAAATTTGTGGAGTACGCGGGTAGGTAAGTAAAATTACAGTTAAATTCTGGTTCCACTGTGGGGTTGTGGGCTGTATGAGTAAACTCACGGGTTCGAAAGTGAGATAGATTTGTTTTATCAAATTTCTCAGGGATGAAGAGACCATGTCAAAGCAGGAAAAATCTTAAGATGCCAGGTTCGAATCTAGGTCTGAGTAAAAATTCCCTTATAGTATCTATAGATGACCCAGCAATTCGTCTTGACATAATTGTGTAAGAAAGAACTTTCGCAAATAATTTTTGCCGAAATGAGGCACAAAACATTTTTTTTATTTTCACAACTTCATTGCGGTGCTTCGGGATAAGTGCCCCAACAGCTCCCCTAAATCGTAAAACACAAAAAAACAGCCCATTTTCAGGCTCGTTAGTCGTTAGTAACCGCCTGTGGGTACGTAATTCAGTGCGGGTAGTTTAATTCATTCGGACTCCGCCGCCGTCACAATAGGCTGTATGGCCTGGAGTGAATGGCTGGAAAAAGACGGAGATGTCACGTTGTGGACTGGAGGCTGCTGGAGCGGGGTAGACTCCGCAGCAGTATCTCGGTCGCCACGGTGCCGTGCGGATGTCAGTTACGCAGTGCTGTGATCGCTGACCAATTTCAACTTTCGGATAACTTTTCCTCTCACCCTTCCGACCACTTCATTTCTGGTAAGTTTTATTTTTATTTTCTTCTATTTTTTTAATTTTTGAAACCTGTCAAATTATGTTTTTGTCGAAACTACCACTAGCAAGGTACAACAGTTCCCCTTTGCAACTTCAGTCACCCACCCTGCTTGTAGTCATCACCCGCAGAATCCGTCACAGTCCGTTTTCAATTGCCGGCAAAACCGCAGTGAAATCTGCAATGGCCAATTAAGGCTTTGCACAGTGATCGATTGCACATTTCCTCATACGCCACAAACGAAAATGCTCTTGCTATGCTAATAATTGATTATTTTATTAGGTACGTTGATGTTAGCAATTTCCATGCCAATACACGTAGTCCGGATGATAGTACGACTGAGCATAATCAGTAATTCGCAGGGGTAGCCTGACTTCCAAACCATCACGTCCTACGCCGGATGTCTGTTTCCTCAAATGGGCCCCTAACAGCCTGTGCCCCCCCCCCCCCCCCATATCAAAATGAAACATATTTAAGTCCATATTCCATCCCTTTCGCTGAATAGATATTCCCTTTTTAACTCAAAAACGGAATTGTGGTGAAAGGTAGGGTTTTTTTTAGATTCAGCACCAACACCCTCTCTATGGAAATTGAAAGCATCATTTATCGGCTGCTTTACCGAAGTTTTTTTGGGACTGTGAATTTTTGAAATTTTGGAAATATCCCCCTGACGTTCTGAAACACCCTTCAAGTCATTGCTGCCAATACCTACCTGCTTGCCATGGATGAGTACAGAGAAACTATCCTAGGGGCTATGGAATTAAAATTAAGGTATGCCCAAGCTTGAAAAAAAATTCTGAATTTTTCATCTAACATTTTTATGCATACAAGAGTTCAAGCGATTCTCAGTTAAGTAACTGCCGGTTAGTAGAACATAAGCTGAAAGTCCAAAAGGTAAACAGAAAACCTCTATATCTGTCACCCACTGAGGGAATTATCCAGTTAACCACTCCAGAGATTGCATGAAGATTTCCTGAGATTCTCAACGAGATTCATGGAAAGATGCACCCCAAATGGTTAATTACTCCAGAAATTTCCCTGGAATTTCATGAAGATTTCCAATGATTGCCTGAGATTCCCAACGAGGTTCCTGGAGTGGTAAACCCCTCGGCTATAGGTAGCCTACATTAATTTGAACTAGTAACTAGTACATAGATACTGATGTAGTAGATAAAAAAAATGAGTTTCCCCTGTGAAACATCAATACAGAAAGTTAAGTGCGCCTTAATGTGGACAAAGCGTGCATGTCGTCTAATCTGATTTTTATCGCTTTCGTTTCAGTGACATGCAGTGAACCATGTGGTGCAGTTTTGTGAATAACCCCATCAGTGTTTTACCCTGGATATATTCACTTTGGATTATTTCATCAGACAACAACAACTAAAAGGTATGTACCTACCTAGCGGTTAAGCCGTAACTTTCACTCCCTACAGAAGAGCAAAAAAAAAACCCCAAAAAAATCAATAGGAGAAGAACCACGTAGCCCTGTTAATGTTCTACATATAAGTATAGTATCACCACCCTGACCTGCCTGGGCCGAGGGCATTCTGCACTGTTCACAGAATGCCCGCGGGCCAGGCAAGTCAGGGTGGCGATACTGCCATGTCTACCAGATAAATATAGAATAAAGTATGAACCTTTCTATAGCGAGCAAATTGTATGGACCCTTGACGGCCTTGACGGCCTTTATAGGGAGAGACTACAGTATTTCAGAGGCCACAGCACTGGAGAAATTTTCCAATATAGCTGAGAGGTCCCTGGACCGAAAAGATATTGTCAGCTAAGAGGGAAGTGTACCCTGTGACGTCATATTACCTTGAAAACGAAAGGTTTGTATCAAACTTTATTTCTGAGAAATATAATGTGACGTCACACGGTGGAGTTCTCTCTTAAGAACTGGGTCTGCGGTGTTTTAACAGAGATGCAGGGGAAACTCTCGTATCCATTACCAACTTTATTAGCAGAGGTCGGGAGTCTGCAATTTGCCTTAAGCAAATGAAGTTTGAGCCCGTTTCTTGATTCTCTGGCACTCTGTATACCTACTGTAGGCAAGAGC
This sequence comes from Mesopsocus fuscifrons, assembly GCA_950004255.1. Taxonomy (NCBI): domain Eukaryota; kingdom Metazoa; phylum Arthropoda; class Insecta; order Psocodea; family Mesopsocidae; genus Mesopsocus; species Mesopsocus fuscifrons. Next base: position 4,509,951 of record OX465374.1, on the reverse strand, counting down.
TCTTAATCTACTCTATTTCGTGGTTCAAAAACTATCTTCTCATCTCGAGCAGGGTTTTCCTACCGAAATACTTCTTCTGTGATTTTACTTACATTAGATGTTGCTCTTTGTAGCGAAGACTTCCTTATAACGAACAAACGCTATGGTCCCTTGACAGTCCCTCTCTATAACGAACAAACGCTAGTGGTCCCTTAAAAGTGCCTCTTTATAACGAACAAACATGGTCCCTTGACAGTCCCTCTCTATAACGAGCAAACGCTATGGTCCCTTGACAGTCCCTCTCTATAACGAACAAACGCTAGTGGTCCCTTGAAAGTGCCTCTTTATAACGAACAAATTCACTTGGTTGTTATAGAAGGAGACGCTATTGCAGACCCAGCCAAACCGTGGCCTATTATGATATATAGGGTCCTACCTTTCAAGGTTTCCGTAATACACGGGTCAGAATCACACCAAACAGTCGAGTCTCCCCCCGGCTGGTTCAGGCCAGGTACCCTGACTAGATCTGTGCCGTCTTTTGTGATTTTCTATCGGTCAAAATAGCGAGGTGATTCACGCATTAAGAGGCCATGTGCCAATCATGATTTGAGGCTTAGCTCACATGGGTGGGCAGCGTTGCGGGTGAACACGGAAACATCACTGAATTAACCGTTACCGCCCTCCTCATGTCTATAGTCGCTGTTTACCGTTGAGTGACTCGAGTTTAACACTAGTTACCGCCTATTAACTACGGTCATTAAACTCTATTGTGTGTAGTCATACGCGCTCACTGAAATTTTCACCTGGGGTGGTATTCACGTTCCCTTAAGGGCCACCATACATTCTCGACGAACTCCACCAAAACCACTGTGCGAAAGTAAATATTCGACAAAACTAATGTTTATACATATTAGTACTGCCGGAGACTGGTAATTGCAATATCGTATTGATTGTGTCTACTCTAAAAGCTAAACATAGTGTGCTATTTGAACGCGAAACGAACCAGTAAAAGTAGGACACTATGTTTAGCTTTTACAGGAGAAAAGTAGAGAAATGCTGTTGAAATTATCCACTTCCGTAAGTGAAATAAAAATTGCCAAAATGCAACACGGCTACGGTAAATAGTACAAACATTTATCAAGCTTTTCTACTAAATGTGACGATAAAATCATACATTTTTTAGTCCGAAAATTTTCAAAAAAATATTTCGCATGAGGTAGTGTTGTGTTTTCACGATCTGTCAAAAAAACATGTGGACTGGTAGTTGACTGTTTAAAACCGCCACAATAGCACATTGAACCAATAAAATGCAGCGTCAGAATAGAAGCTCCACTGATGTTAAAATATGCACGGGAAATACACCCTATGAACTGTAAAAGTCAGGCTGGGAGCGTACCGATTAGTCATAATTTCTTGAAGATTTTCAGTTGACGCCGATCCGGATTTGGGTTCCATATCCTACCATACGCTAAAAATGCCAATCCAACCGTGAGTAGATATTTCCCTGATCAAGAAGAAGTTTTGATCAGCCCTAGATTTGAAAGAAATTATGACTCATCGGTATGCTCCCAGCCTGACTTGGACTATAGCTGCCAAGCTATACAGATTTAGAAGGGCTTTAAACCATACTACAGAAAATTCTACTAATTTTAAGACAACTGCGACAAAAGTCGCGGCAAATCTATCCTTGTTGCCTGACAGTAGTCAGTTATTGGCTTAAGAAGAGTTAGGCAGTTGAGAATGGCGCCGCATGACGCTAATCGTAATTTATTTGATTAGATGATCCTTCTTATGGCAGTTTAATTGCTTTATGGCCTATTCCGCCCATTTCAGTTCCTTATGACTGCTGTACGTTTTCCGTGACGTGACAGAAGTAACGTTTATTACCCCCTTGTTTCCGCCGTGTCCGTGTTGACGTTCTACTTCTCTTTAGACTTTTCTTTACACTTTGCATTTGTATACATTTGAAATTTCAAGAGAAAGTTCGAGTTTCTTCTCTCTTGGATTTCGTCCACCAGCCACCAAAGTGATCCAAAGTTTTTCTCACCACAATCATGATTCAATTGATTCAATTTTCCTATATCATATGTTCGACAGCCCTAGGGAACACTCTCTAGAGGAACTAATCATCTCTGATAGGGCTATTGCTGTGAAAGCTATCGTACAGATTTTGATGTATCCTGGATGTGCCCTGGAGTTTATAGGATAGAATGGGACAGTATAGGTACCCTCAAACCGAGAGGGTAACCAATCCAGAGATTCCTTGAGATTCTCTGAGATTCCATAAAGATTTCCAAAGATTCCCAACGAAATTCATAGAAAGATGAACCCCGAAGGGAGAAACACTCCAAAAAATTCCAAGATTCCCTGAGATTTCATGCATAAACATTTCCAATGATTCCCAACGAGATTCCCAACGAGTGGTTAACCCCTCGCCTCAAACCCTCCCTAATAACGATAAATATCTACGGCTGCGAATGCCAACTCACTGGAACAGCCACTGTAGCCAAACACCAAGATAAGCTCTGTTAGATTATTAACTATCTAAAACTGAAAATCTGAGAGAAAAAATTTCGGCCAACTGGAGCTCGAACATAAATGCAACATTTATGGGAACGGAGTATGACCGCTCATACTTCGTTTTCGAATTTGAGTTTTGGATGGCGCGACGCGGAATATTGCAACCGACAACGTAAGTGCTGTCTGTCATACCGCTTCATCGATGTGTATGTATTGTGTCACATCTAATATTAACGACAATCTATTCAATTTCTGACTGTATGCTCATACAGTATAACCTCACGTATTGTGGAAAACGGGATTTATTCGCTCGGTAACAAAGCACTGAGCTATACGAAGCCGTATATGTTGTGTAATAGGAGTACCTATGGATCTCACGGGACATGGCTTTTTCAGCCTGCTTGGAGAGTTTTGGGTTTTTCCTGGGTCAAAAAGGACACGTACCTATACCTGGACTGGGGCAGACTAGTACCCTTTCTCAGTGCTATCCTATCCGTCATTATACCGAGCTATAATAGAATAATCAGGTTTCAAATTTGAGAGTTCAAATGATCCTTGAGCGAGTTATGCAATTACCTACACAGACCGTTTCGCTTTGTCCAGAAAATTCCACAATTTTCAGAGTTTCACAGCCTGGGGCATGTTTCAGTGGAAATTCGGTGAAGCTTGAATTGGCTCTCTCTCTGAGGTACCGTAATAAGAGCAAAAGGGTTCGGGGGAGAGGCGCGAAGAGGATAAAAACATACCTGGGGGGTGGAATGCGAACTAGTCCATGGAAGGGTGGCAGCTTTTACTGACAGAGCTGTTGCCTTCGAGCAGGAATTTCTATTGTGCCCGAGGTGTTGAGTTATGCTGCTTTCGGGGCACCCATCCATCGCTCTGTCCGCTGTCGCACCTCATTATCCCAGGTCTATTGCTTAAAACCACCCAATATTATTCAAATGGAGCTGCCTACCATGCTCCCGATCGTTTCAAATTTATAGTCTGCACAGGTATCACAAGCTCACAATGACATAGGACTCTGTGAACTGTATCATTTAACCTAGTTAGCTTCCAAATAAAATTAAATATCCAACGGTTAAGGTCCAACTTTACCTGGTACATTGCGTAACGTAGACTCCAGGATTTAAGTAAGTGGATCAAAATCGAAAGCCATCGAAATTAATAAATAATCTCTACAGAGGGGCGTGGCTGAGGGAAGCTCGAGTCACCCCATTTCCGGGTTGTACCTTTAGGGAGTTCAATATTGCAAGTTCCTGACTCGAAATGTTCTGCAAATATACCAGCGTTTGTGATATAACACCCCTTAGACATTGTGGGTACCTGTTATTGCACTGTTGGACGAACTGCTTTCCCCTGCAATCGGCTAATAGCGAGGGGTTAACCACTCGTTGGGAATCATTGGAAATCTTTATGAAATCTCAGGGAATCATGGAATTATTTTGGAGTGGTTATCCCTTCGGGGTTCATCTTTCTATATGAATATCGTAGGGAATCTTTGGAAATCTGTATGGAATCTCGAGGAATCTCTGGAGTGGTTACCCCCTCGGCTAATAGTTTATGGGGGATCTACACACAGGATTTTCTATAGACCAGCTTCGGCTGTAGGTTGTACATTTTCGAATTCCAATATGGACAGACTTTTTTGTCGACGCCTTGGGCAGAAAGCAGTACCTGGTTCAATTTGATTTCATTCTCCCGTATGACTTACTGCCTTTATTTCTGTCTGATATTCATTTCTGAATACAGGAAAGTGCATGGTTTTGGGCTTTGTCAGTGTACAGCGGAGAGGTGTGCATACAGCACTTGCCTATGGGTGGAGAGAAATCTCAGTGACACCATCACAACTTGCACGTTCTGAAGGCAAGAAGCCCCAAAGGAATAGCACTACAATTTCCAACTTCTTGGAAGAAAATGAAGATATCTTGAACTGAGAAAAAGGATCCGTGATACTGTTGCCTCTTTCTTCCTTTTCAATATTTTTACAGCCCATATTTTTGCTTTGCTTCGAACCCTACTCTGGAATAACCCTTCGATTTTCAAAGTTCCAGTACCTTCTTAAATATTGCTTGAGCATTTTATACATTTTGAAGACCCTTTTCGGCCAATTTCTATCGGGTTTGCTTAGTTAAAAAATAATAACTGAGTGAGGAACAATTAACCTCGATAGCCGAGTGGGTTGTGGGGACCTAAAACTGTAGGTCCACATCGTGAACATGATACCTAGTTGATTAAATTGTCCCTGCAATAACTATGTTTTTGGCTTGGTGGGTTTCTTATACCCAAACTTATATAACTCTTGTAGCTTTTGAAGCACATCACCTGTCTGAAATTGTATTTCCGCTTGGAAAATTTATATGATTTCTCTGTATTGTATCTACCCAATATCTATTTGGTTAACTTGATTTGCGTGGGTATCGAATATAGTAACTTTCGAAGAGCAACTGCTTCGAAGGCGAAGTTTCGCAGGTTCTCGACTCCGAGAAGTCTTTCATAGGGCGAATTTCAGACAGAAATCCAGGAATTCAATTCGCCGACAACTTCTTGGAAGTTTCACTTCCTCATATGATGCGTGGGTCTTGGGTATGATACGTACGTTCAACTTTCCTCCAGTGTCTGTCTTTGCTTCTAGTGCGTCTGACAGTAAACGACAGTTACACGCATGCAAGATACACCCAAAGAGCTCATTTATAGTTGTCACATTCTATAACGAATACCTCTCTATAACGAGGGAAATTACATGGTCCCATGATATAGACGTTATAGAGAGAGACTGCCCACTTGCTAAGGCTAGTTCAGTTTTGGCCAGAGTTACTCTAGGGATCAGTTTATTTCCGCAAATCGGGGGACGTGCCGTTTGACAAAGGGGAATCAAAATTCGAAAAAAGAAAAGTAAACAACAGTACCTTCCATGTGGCTACCGAGAAAAGAATACCCTAAGTGAGTGCGGGGGATAAGTGGAAGGGTGGGTTTGCGTGAGGTAACGGTCTGTGCGTGCAGCCCTTCTGCGGGAATTCCCCCTACTGCCGTAAGTATTTCAAGAATGTCTTTACACCCCCGCAGGTTTTCAGCCCATAATTACAGCATATCTCTCCCTCAATTCACGATACTTCTCTATTATTGCTTACTTTATCACTTGCTTACTTAGGACTTTTACAAATGAATGGCTGTAATTCTTTCGTAATTTTTTTGAAGTTGTCGGCAGACTCTGATCAGCAGTGTGATAAGTTTCGAGGGTATAGTGGCTTGGAAGCGTCCTGAAACTTTAGGTCCCCGAGTTTCGAAAATAGGGCCTTACTTCGCTCCTTGCGTCCAGGTTGAGTGGTCCAGGCTGGACGCACGACTGGAGGCGGTGAAGACCACGTGGTCACGGTACCTGGGCCTCACCAGTCAAGGTCAGCGTGGGATGATTACAATCATTATGGTACATCATTCCCATTCTTATTCATCCTCGCCATCCTGTACCTTCCTACCTACATTTCTCTCTTCACGCTTTCTTCCTTTGGTTCAACACAGGTACAGTCTTATAGCTGGCCGGCTGGAGGGACTGCAACGGCGGGCTACTCAGAGAAGGCGGGTACCGAGGGGGTAACCACTCCAGAGGTTGCTTGACATTGCCTGAGATTGCTTGAAGACTTCCAAAGATTTCCTGAGATTCTCAACGAGATTCGTGGAAAGAAATTTCCAAGATTCCCTGAGGTTTCATAAAGATTTCCAATGATAGCCTGAGATTCCCAACGAGATTCCCGTAGTGGTTAACCCCTCGGCGGGTACCCAGAAAGAACAGCCATCCCTTCCCAATAACGGTACGCTCAGGGATGCCAACGGACCAGAACGGCCGTCCGTACGTGCGGCCAGCAAGTGGCGGAAAGTCTTGCAGTGCATCATCACGAATACCCTAACTTTGAGAGAAAAATTCTCCATCAACCCATTTAGATAAATAAATCATAGCTGTACCATAACAGTATTATCAGGTTGGCAACAATATCAACTGAAAGTCAAAACCAATGAGTAAGCACAAAGTGATGTTTTTTCAACCTCGCATAACATATTTTGATAATATTCATCTCTCTGAAAACGGATCGTTGAGTCTCCCGAAGGGGTTTTTTTAAAATAAACGGTAAAATTAATAAAGGACATTTTTGAGGGACGTTGCTTTCAACGAAGCTGACCTTTCTGTCAGTAGGGAGCCGTTGGGGGCACGGAATGACGTAATACGTTCTGCTGTCGAGCTATCATCTTCCCTACTTGCCCTCTGGCTGCCGGGTTTTATATATGGGAAGGTTGTCTGTTCGTTTCCCGTCTTATAGTTTTCCTTGGTTTTATAACCAAAATTTTGTTTTCTCTATCATATCTTTCTTTTTTATTTTATATGGGCATAGGATTTCGTTATGCGTTAGAACCATCAAGCCTTACGGTATATGTTACGGAAATTAGATAGCTGAGGGGTGGGGAGGGGGACAAGCCCAGCAACTAGACCGTTTCAAGAACTATCCATTGTGCTCAGCTGGCAGCACTACCAAATACCAGCTCCCCACCCATCGAGTAAACGATGGGGACCTACAGTTTTAGGTGGGTTCCGAACCACCACAGCCTCGATATACATTTCACTTGACATGCTGAACATATCAGAGGTGAATGCCAAGCAGAAAAACTTTTTGGTACGATCGGGATCGAACCGGTGTGACCCGGCTCTCACTGCTCATCAAAAGTCGACCATTTAGTCCACTGGGCTATCGCAGCTGTGGATTATTGCCTAAGTTGCACAGTGTACCTGTGGGATAGCTTGTTCCCGCAGTATACTCCCGGGAATTTCTTTGTAAAAATTTGATGCCGCCTGTCGCCGCTGCTGACCTCCAGACGGGGTGGGAGGTGTTTTACCCTCCTGTAGTCATGCTGACAAATGACAGCTTACTTGAGCTATACGATTATAATTCATGATTTCTGCTTACCAAATTAGCGAGTTGTATTTCTGTCAGTAAGTATGTATTCTTTATTTAAAACTTATACATGTTTACCTGAGCATTTGCTGATACGATTTTAAATTTTAATGCCATCTGTCGCCACTGTCAACTTTCACAGGGACATGGGAGAATTTCGTGATACGCAACACACCTAAAACTGTAGGTCCCATCGTGTAATAACTTGAAAAGGTGTAGGTACGGGGCTTGCATTGTTCACCCCTCAACTACCCCCACTCTACCCATCCTGGATAATTTTATTTTCCACTCCAAGTTCTGAAGCGAAACGCAATGGGATCAAGTTAGTAAAAAAAAAAAAAAAAATCCCCCCGAGGTCTATTTAATTTGCACCCAAAATTCCTCAAAAATTCCGAACATTTTCCAACATATTCCCCCTCCACCTGCTGCCACTATTACTCTCCAAACCGAAATAAACTCATTATTGCTCTAAATTACCTGTGATTTGCGGTAATAATTGTGTTTTGTCTAGTTTGGAAACAAATACACGTAGAACTGTACCTATACATATTGAATGGAGCTGAAGGGGGCCAGGTAGTGATTATGCCTCCAGCACGGGGAGCTGCACCTCATCAAAACACAATTATCTAACACCGACCTGATTAGTTCGAAAATTCACTCTCCCCGCGTATTGAGTGTGCTGCTGAATCAGTGAATATGCTCATTTGTCACCTAATCAAATCGCTATTTTGAATCTATTGTTTCCCGCAAAAATCAGACAAAATCATAATATTGCGGGAATTGTTCGAGGTATTTGTAAAATACCTCTTGAGTGAAATTGGGCTTGCGATATGGTTTAATAGAGATTAGCGCAATGGGGAACATCTTCTACTGCGACTCACTGATGCTGAGTGTTTACTGAATGTCGAGGGGGTAACCACTCCAGAGATTCCACATGAGATTCCATAAAGATTTCCAAAGATTCCCAACGATATTCATAGAAAGAAGAACCCCGAAGGGTTAACCACTCCAAAAAATTTCCAAGATTCCCTGAGATTTCATAAAGATTTCCAATGATTCCCAACGAGATTCCTGGAGTGGTTAAACCCTCACTGAATGTTTAAAAAATGTGAAAGAACGCCCGTCACAGTCAGCACATTCTTCCTTTTTCTGAAGGGAGTATTTTGATTTTCTATAGCTACATTCTTTTATATTCATTGGGCCTGCCCTGATCAATGTAAGTAGTCTCTCTCTGACAGTAGACATCTTTTTATGGTGGAATATAAGGATGTCTGTGAGGGTAGTGACACTTTGCACCCACTTACTGCGTCGGAAGTTCTCAAGAAAAGAACAGCATAGCCTGGAGGGGGAAAAGGGAAACCGCGCCAGAACGTCGTGTAAAGTTGCCCATTGACACTAGAGAGAGGGGAAGGAGGAGAGCTTTTCCTCAGGGGGGGGGGGGGATGAAAAGAAGGATGGGGACCCGTTAGCGGGTGGTCCCCTAATAAAGAGTCCGGGGAGAAGAGGAAAGCAGCCGAGCCCCGCAACCGACTTCAATGCTCTCGTAATTGAGCCTGGCTACGAATTTATTGCTTCAACTCGACTTCGGCTTGGAAAACTCAAAATGCCGGAAATACCTTCTTTAGTCCATTAGAGATGAAAAAACCCCCTTGTTTTCTATATGCAAACATGAAAATAATGCGGAAAACTCTGTCTTTATCTCCATGACGAGGGGGTAACCACTCCAGAGATTCCTTGAGATTCCATACAGATTTCCAAAGATTCCCAACGATATTCATAGAAAGATGAACTCAGAAGGGGTAACCACTCCAAAAAATTCCAAGATTCCCTGAGATTTTTTTATAAAGATTTCCAATTATTCCCAACGAGTGGTTAACCCCTCGTCCATACCTTGTTGTAGAGACCCGATGACCTGAATTTTGTGTAAGCAAAATGTGCCTTTTTCGTTTGCTTGGAGCCACTTACGTTCTTCAGTCCTCGTCTGCTGAATGTGTACCTGGGCTTGATAATGAGCTGAATTTTGTGCTGAAGAGTAACTTCTTTGTCTGCTTGGAGCCTTTTCCAGGTTCGTTGTGATCTTTATAAAATGAACCCTTTTCCCCTTTAAATTGAAAATTGGGTCCTGTGCCTCACCTGCTTACTTAGCGATGTAAACGGAGCCTTTCTTTCTTCATTCTTTTTTCCAGCCTCTCAAGGAGCTTTCTCCATTAGCCCTTGTTTTAAAAGGAGCCGTGTGTTTTCATTTATTACAAAAAAAGGTTCAGCCTTCATTTCTACCTTCTGCTGAAAAGTTGCGCATTTGTGATGGTAACGCTTTTGAACAAAAAGAGGAATCACCTCTTTCTTGACTTATCACCGTGAAGGAGATAAGAACACAAGAGTGCGAGGGAGGAAACAAACGAGAGGTTATGTTTGATGCTTTGAATATTTGATGTTTTAGTGATGGCCTGGCTTTTCTATCTTTGTGCTGCCTGTATTGTGCTTTGGAGCTTCATCCAAAATGTTTCACCTACGTCTTCTATCTAGGAAAGTTTCCCTCACTTCCCGTATTTCCAGCTCCCATCCTGATTTTATTTCAGGAGGTTCCCCTGTCTCTGTATGATTTTCGCCGCTTCCGTAACAAGCACTTTGCATTTTTAAACATCTTCCCCTCCCTACACGGCACCAATATTGCTTTCCACTTCCTCCTTCCAATTTTATGTTATTTCCTACAGTTCGACACGTATAGTCAATTGTTTAGGTTTATTTCCGATATATTTCCTGTCTTTTCTTTATGGGTTGCAACAATTTAGTTCCTCGAAAACACTGGAATGTTTTTAAGTTGGTTCTTTTTTCCTCTTTATCCAGCAGCCAGTAGCCTCAGATAAAGTGACCTTTACCATTTTTACCTCTTTATTACGTGGCCGCCCTTTTGTCCAGTAACTGAGACTCGTATCTACGTACTGTCTACTTGGAAAACCACTGATTTTGAGCCAATGATAAGCATCGTCCTTCGTGCAGTGGAATAATCGAAGATTTTCTGAGATTCCCAAAAACATTCCTGTAGAGAACCCTAGGGGGTTAACCATTCCAGAATTTTCCAAGATTCCCTGATATTTCATAAACATTTCTAAAGATTTCCAATGATTTCCTGAGATTTTCAACGAGATTCCCAGCGAGATTCCTGGAGTGGCTACCCCCTCAGGAATAATTTATATCGGTGAGTTCCTTAGCACCTACTCCTCGTTATGGTATAGGTTGATGATTTTTTTTTTAACAGAGACTGTTCTGTGGTCGAAGATTTCATTTCCGTCACTGAATATAAAACCAAGGACCCATTTCCATCGTCCCTGGAGAAGGTAGACAAAAATCCACGACGGAAAGAAATAACCGTCTTCTAACTCCAGCAGGGAGTGTCATTCGTTGCCGTGTCACTTTCCAGGATTGCTGAAAGAAAGCTCTCAATTTAGTCTCGGGGAAACTTATTATATACGGTTCCATAAAGGTATTCTGTAAATGTAATAAACATAAAGAGGTGGATGTCAGCGGGGCTTGATGGTAGGGTTGGGATACGTGCCGTTCGCTGAAACGTGACACGTAGGGGGAAAAGGGGGGAGAACCGAGAAAAGGGGGAAATGGTGCCCGAAATGGAAAGGTGGCTGCGGGGTGCCCTGCATTATTAACTAGTCGACTTAGTACGATTTATAGGCTGCATTATGGATAAATAGAATAATAAAGACGAGCATGTGGATTAGGTACGTGATGGTACTGGCAATGCTGGTTGTCCTATTGCCGGTATATTTATGCGACCACGTACAGGCGATATCGCACTGCTTGCAGCGCTCTTATCTGCTTAGCCAGAATCAGACCGATATTTTTTCGTTTAGCTTTATCGCTGACTCGGTCACGTAAGAAAATTCTTTGTACTTTTGTTCTATTCAGCATTACGTTTCTTTTATTGTTTTCGGAAGAAATCGCACCAGAATGTGATCGACCAGCTTAGGCTTGAATATTTTTTTTTCATTACACCAGATCACCTCGCACAAGCAATCCTTTCCGTAAAAGTTTGTCGGCTTTTTAGTTCTTTCCTCTCCGCTCTAAAACCCAGATGGCTTGTCACAAAAAACGTTCAAATGCCCTTCTCGTGAGGGTCTTGAAGTTCAGTCAGAAAAAAGTAAATAAAAAACAAACGATCAAACATAAAATAGTTGAGAAGCTTTCTGAGTCGCTCCATTGACCCAAAAGCCCCGTAGAAAAACGTTTCTGCGTCCTAGGCATACAAACGGAAAAGGAACCAAATGCATCGGGAAAGGTTGAGGTCTTTTCAACTTTGACCTCCTTTCCCACGTGCGGAAAACTACTAATTGAAGTGCTCATTAACAGACCCATTTTCACAACCCCAGCGCCTTACACTTATTAGGGTGTCTGAGAAATATTATACATGGTTAGCTATGTAGTACCTACTTAGTAGAACGTAAAAACCTGAAATTTTGTTCTGCTAGTTCACCATGGTGAAGTGTAGGTACGATAATAAGAATCCCTTCATAACCTATTTTCATTTCCAGTTCCCATCAATTCGGCCAGACCCATCTGTCACTTCGCCCAGATATCAATTTTCATTCATTGTGAAAGCAATCAATAATAGCGAGTTTAATTAATAGACTGTGATTAAAGTAGTATTACGTCCACTGAAGCGTGGAAAGCTGAGTCCCCGGAAGCGGACTACAGCACACGGCGGGACTAAGGATTCTCAAATTACATTCTGTAATTTTTATGTAATACTTTGGCAGAAAGTAAAATGGCGAAAGTTACAGCCTACACTAGCGAGGGAGTTGATACGCGATGGAACTAGAAATTTTACATATTTACGTAATTTGATTGGAATTTTTTATGAAAATGTGAAAGCAGATTTTGGTGTATAATTTGTCAACCCCTAACTGCCTCAAATAACGCAAAGTAATTATAGGCCAAAATGATTTGTCATTTGAGTCTAGGTGGGGGTGCAAGTAGTCGTCATTAACAGCAACAAGTTGCGTGATGTCCCCTCGTTCTGCTTTTGGATTTGTCAGTTTGTAATATTCGTATTTAATGACCCCTGCGTTAATTATTTGCCGTTCCAGCATATTGGATAGCTACTTTCAGTATGGAGAATGACAATGGTCAAATTTACCTTTCCCTTTCTATATCTGTCTATGGATCGTTCCTGGTCGCAGTCTGGCGCCTATAGCCACCACAGAAAATTGTTAATATCGTTTTTTTCTTAAAGATGTTTAAAAGATTTACAATACTTTTAAAACTACTTAAAATTTACAGACGTCAATGTTCCAAAAGGGCTGGAAAACATTGGGGTCACTTATTTGCTTGAAAAATAGTGCACCTTTTCGGTATTATACCTACTCAAAAATATATGACGCCGCAGCACCTCCGTCAGACTGCCGTATTAAAAGTGTATATGCAATAATTAATGAAAAAAACCTTTTTTAAATTTTTCGAATTTTTAACCGATTTTGGAGTCACACCATGAGCGACAAAACACGTGAAGTGACACAGTGGCAGGTGGAACTGACAGGTATTTATGATTGTAGGGGTGTGGTAGCCTAATCCCACCACTCAATGACCCCCTAGCATTTATTTTATTCACTGGCAGCTGAGCTTTGCACCCCCTCACCCCCCCTTTCAAAATGTCACATGACAAAAACAGATGTCTGGTGACACGCAGGGGGGCGGTGACAGCACTGAGCCTCCCCCTCAACACTCCAAAAAGGGGGGAGGGAGCTTACTGACGTGGAAAATGCCAATCTTCCCGACAAAGTAAGTATTATTACTCCGTTGCAGTGTGGGAGCTTTCAAATTTCGTTTTCAGGTATTTTTCGCTAAATTGGATGTTCGGGTTCTTGTTATTGTCGGGAGAGAAAATTTCATTATAATGATTGGTTGCTGCTGACCCAGTTCTGCTCATGCATTTAACCGTCTTTCCTTGGAATAGTGGCTAAAAAATAACTCCAATTAAATGAGAAGGTAACTGCAGGCTTACCGGACCCACCATTGGCCGTTGTAGAATATTTCAGCACTTATTTTTCAAATCCTGCACTAAGATAATATGGATTCAGCCAAAAATGCAGCGTAGCTAAGGGGGAGCGCTCTTACCCCCTCATCTTGAAGGGAAAAATCTATCCAAGATTGCTGAGCGAACACTGAAAATCTAAGGTCCAGACAGTAAAAGTGCATTCCAAAATACGAAACAGTATCGAAATATTCTTTCTTCACTATTTTTTTGGAATTTTAATGGCGTTCCTAACTACATTTTTATATGCGGTGTGATGTAAACCAAACTCAAAATTGAATTCTGTTGACAGGAAAAGGTTGTAACAATGCCCTGAAAATATAAAAATGGAAGAAAAGTGGATAAACAAAAGAGAACAAGGCCATAGGAGTCCGTGCAGCAGTGGCTTTGCTCGCTCGGCCGTAAAAATGGCTTGAGCCTCCCTGGAGGGTCTCTTGCTGACGATTTATTGTGTCTCCTTACAAAACTTATTGAAAACGGCGTCATTTTCTTTTTCTTTTTATTATTTTAAACGTTCTGATACCGAACTATAGCCGAGGGTAGGTGTTTCTAGTTCTGTCCAAACCATATTTTAAGAATATATACCTAAGTACCTACGAGAACATGCGAAAATGCTCCTTTTAAGAGTAGTCTTTACAGTGCCCAAAAAAATATCCACATAAAAATACATATTAACGTAAAATGAGTGAGAACGAGGGGATATATTTTTGAATCCAGTGCCTGAAATTCCAAAAAACCTGGTTGCGGGTCACCACTCTGCAGAATACTGCAGCCAAATTGGGTTATTATTTACTTTACTACCATTACTACAGGGCTGTACTAATAGTAAGGGCTTGGGGGAAGCAAGGCTTATTGTTATAGATGGGGTCTGAACCACCACAGCCTCGATATACATTTAAATCGGAATGTTGAATACCGATCAGAAGATTCTTGTAATGATCGGGATCATCAGCAGGCTGTTTAAGTGGTAGCTAAAGTTACCAGAAGGAAAACATTATCCATGAGATACGTTTGCCTTTGAATAAAATTAGGTATTTGAGTCTGAAAAGTTTGACGTAGCTTCAAACCACAACGTTGACGGTTGTCAGAGCTGGTTTGCCCTGCAGCACAATAATATGCTGACCCAGATTACCATTTCAGTTTCACCAAATATGCAGTGAAATAAACGTGAGAACGTGAATATCTATATTCGTGACTTTCCCCAAAATTTCGATTTCACATTGGCCAAAAATTTTGTACCTATAACGCAAAATTTTAAGAGCACTTGGGTAAATTTGGGTATTGATATTGATTTTTTGTTTTGCAATTTTATTTAGTGGGGGAATCGGAAAAGGGGATGAAGAGGAGGAACTAGGGAGGGGAAAGGCATAAAAAAAACACATCGACGGACATTGGACATCGAACACGGCAGTCACGACTGATGTCGACTCTCAGGAGAATACTCGTGACTTTTCTATTAATTGCATTCTGTCTGCCCATCTATCCTTGTCTATCCTCTGTCTAGCTCCATCTATCCACTATCTACTGCTACTCCAACTTTATTTATTCAGGGTGCAAAACACTCTGAACATCGCTTGTTTGTAGTCATCTATCTTTTAACAATGAGACGTGTTCCCGAGGGGGTAACCACTCCAGAGATTCCTTGAGATTCCCTGAGATTCCATAAAGATTTCCAAAGATTCCCAACGACATTTATAGAAAGATGAACCCTGAAGGGGTAACCATTCCAAAAAATTCCAAGATTCCCTGAGATTTCATAAAGATTTCCAATGATTCCCAACGAGATTCCCAAAGAGTGGTTAACCCCTCGCGTGTTCCAGTGGGAAAATGTGTCATTCTACATACCCAATTACAAAATATTATTTTTGATAATTTGGTAGATTGTTCAATTGATACCAATATTTTAGAATCTCTGGTGTCAAACATTGTTCAACTTGATCCCCCAACATGTCTGCAGTCTGCATGTAGTCCTATTGGATATTAACATCAAATTTCTCTTGTATGCCCTTATAATAAATACCTATTCTAAAGCCAGGTATCTACCCTTCCAAAATTTTCTAAAATTGTTTGACACAAAAGTTTTCATCTCTGCTGGACTAACAAACATTAGCCTTGCCCCTCCAGAAAGTGAAGCTCCCCTACCTTTGGGAATGCCTTTCTCTCTTTAGTGTTGTCGTCTCCTGCTATCAAAATTATGACTCCCTTGGGAGGAACCTCTCTCGCACATCCTTTGTATCCCTGACCTCGCGACAACCCCTTTCACCTACCTCCAAAATTTTCATTTTTGTTAGGAATAGTACCTATGAGATATTTAGGTCACGAAGTTGAGCGCGGGGTCCTCAGAGGCACTCTTCAGATTTTGTTATAATTTGGAGAGAATTTTTAAAAATACGGGAGGAAGAAACCCATGTGGGTAGTTTCCACATTAGATTATTATATTTAGGCTGAATTTCACCACCTTACTATAGTGCCTCCTAACGATCGAATTGTTATCTTATCGTTAAAGTAGCCAGAAAACTTATCCTATCGTTAGACGTTCATTATAAACACAAAAAATGGCTTTCACAATAATATTTAACGTTTTTTGTTGTTTATTGATTCTGTAGTACATCCAGCTCCATAGTTAAGGGGTCGCTACACCTGACGGTGCATTTTTTAACGCCCATAAGATTAACATTGCGAGCGGCGATTCATTTTCAAGGTTTACCCTTGGTTGGAAAGACACACAATTTTGCCTGTACCTAGCCCTAACAATGTTCTAGGGAGTGTTTGAAGCAGATTTCCCATTTTTTTTACTGGTTTTCGAGATACAGCACTTTTCTTGAGGTATGCGATGCTAGCATTTGCAAAACAGTTGCAATAAAAGAAACCAGTGAGAAATTGGGAAATCTGCTTCGAACACTCCCTAGAACATTGTTAGGGCTAGGTACAGGCAAATGTGTCTTTCCAACCAAGGGTAAACCTTGAAAATGAATCGCCGCTCGCAATGTTAATTTTATGGGCGGCAAAAAATGCACCGTCAGGTATAGCGGACCCTTAATATAATATAACATTGGCCCAAGAGAATCACTATAGGCAAGTGCATAGTGTGGTCTCCATATAGGCACTGCACTTCATATGGCCTGATTGTGAAGGGGACAGTACAGCAGGATAGAGCTGCTTTGGATTAGAACTAATGTCCTGCATTGATCTTCGTTATCTCACTAATTAATGCATGGCAAAGTGAACTGGGATCCCATATCGTTCGATACATCGCATACGATAATGCACGAAACGTATTAGGCTCCATACAAAATAGCTTGGTTACCTATGCTATTAAGGGCGTCTACGCAGTCGTGTTTGTTTACAATTTTTATGAGGATACATTGGTAATTTAAGTGTTCTGGAATATAATATGTCTTTTGAAAGGTCGAAAGTTTAAGAGGACGCTATACCTGACGATGCATTTTTGTCGCCCATAAGATTAGCATTGCGAGCGGCAATTCATTTTCAAGGTTTACCCTTGGTTGGAAAGACACAAAATTTTGCCTGAATCTAGCCCTAACAATGTTCTAGGTCGTGTTTGTAGCAGATTTCCCAATTTCTCACTGGTTTCTTTTATTGCAACTGTTTTGCAAATGCTAGCATCGCATACCTCAAGAAAAGTGCTGTATCTCGAAAATCAGTAAAAAAAATGGGAAATCTGCTTCGAACACTCCCTAGAACATTGTTAGGGCTAGGTACAGGCAAATGTGTCTTTCCAACCAAGGGTAAACCTTGAAAATGAATCGCCGCTCGCAATGTTAATCTTATGGGCGGCAAAAAATGCATCGTCAGGTATAGCGGACCCTTAACAGGCTGTGTGGTGGTTTTATACACAATTTTTTTTCTGTTAATTTTGGGGGGTATTTCAGAACATTTAAGTATCCATTTTTTTTTTTATAAAGTGTGCAGCAGAAACTTACAAATAGTGAATGTTCGGTCACAAAATTCACAAAATTTGGGAGAATGATTTTCTCTTTTTTTCGAGGACACTGCTGGATGCTGGATATTTCGTTGTTTTAATTTAGTTGTTAGTTCTGGCCTCTTCCCTATCTGCATGTCTTGTCAGCGGGGGGTGAGTATTTTCTAGTATATTATAGAAGCAGGATTGGGGTGTTGTGCTTCTTGCTCTGGTGGGCTTGCGAGCTTGGAATTACGGAACACTTCTAAGCTCGGAGATTCCGCCCAAAGCTCTTCATTTCGGAAGCCGCTGAGTCAGCTGCAATTTATGACTACTTAAGTTGCTCAGCTACATTGTGAGATAGTTCCTTGGCCTATACATTTCTCATTGTTATGTATAGGCTCTTGGAGAATGAGCTTTCATTTCACCAACTATTTCACATTTTAAGTGATCTCACTGAAGGGCTAATCCAAAAGTTCTGGATTAAATTAGGTTTCATACTTTTAAGGACAAGACTTATGAAATTCCAGCTTCCTGATAGTATAAGTGAGCGTTGGGGAGGGTTTGGCGCGGCTAAATGGACGACCTGCTTAACTGTCCACCGAGAAGATTTAGCTATCAGAGAAGAGGGATGCATGGGAGGAAAGGCGTGGACCCTCTTATATATTTTGAAAAAATTATTTCAACGACATCCCTGCCTTTCGGGGGTAATCCAAAATAATTCCAGTGGGTGCCCCCAGTTTGGGCTCATCAGAAAAGTTACTCCTACGTTTAGCTTATGAGGAGCTGTTAGGAGGCTTATCCTCAGTTCGCTAAACCCAACTTCTAATTTACAACCGTCATAGAAAATCTCCCATTTCCCTTTAAATTAGAACATGGCCTAAAATTGAAACCCTGAAGTAAGCTAAAAAGGTTTTGAGACTTTATGAATGTCAGAAGAAAGTGGATAATTCCCTGGCTGCCAGGTTTTGGAAGACGATACTGACAGTTTGGGGGCGAACTGTTGGGGAAAGAGGGGGAGAAAGGGGGGGATTCCTCCAATTCGCGAGTCGTTTCTCTTTCGGGATTTCGTGCCTTGGGATGTCGAGGGAAAGTCTTTGAGGAAAGTTGTGGACCCCTTAAGGAGCTTCTTGGTCTTGCGGTTACATTTCCGAAGACATGTGAGAGGTTGCTCTTTCCCCTTAACAGACTAGAACTATCTGAGGTTATTTCAATAAGTTACAGTAAATGGGATGACGGCACAAAATGTATTTAGTATTATAGAAGGGTGTGTGGATCAGGTGGGTTCCGCACCACCACTTGATATACTTTTCACTTCCAATCAGTGGAACTTTTTGGCAGGTACGGTTGTCTTGTTCCCCTAAAACAACATTCTAGATCTATAGATTCTAGAGTAGACTACTCATTCCTACCAGTCTGCTTCGTCGTCTTCTTTCCCTCCATATAGTTAGGATCCCTCTTATAGAGTGTAAAACTCCGATGAAACTCTAGGAGGTAACCACTCCATGAGATTGCTTGAGATTGCCTGAGATTGCATAAAGATTACCAAAGATTTCCTGAGATTCTCAACGAGATTCGTGGAAAGATGCACCCTGATGGGTTAACCAGTTCAGAAATTTCCAAGATTCCCTGATATTTTATAAAGATTTCCTGAGATTCCCAACGAGATTCCTGGAGTGGTTAATCCCTCTATGAAACTCCTGAAATTGCGGTGAAAATTCCTTTATGATGTGCCTTTTACGTCGTAGTGTATACCTGGAGTCTGTCAATGGTTAAGTGTCTTTGCAAAACTCTTTTAGATCATTGTGACCCCTTCTCCTTAAGTCTACTCTTGTTCCGAACAAAAACCCTGTTTTTCTGGAACAATTGGTGCCGTTCCATCCAACAGGGAGGCGAAAAGTGTTGAAATCGCAGGAGGCGAGCTGTCATCCCAACACTCCTCGATTTCGCTGCCTCTCTCTGGACATTGTCTAGCTATACATTGAGTAATGGCAACTTGTACACGGCTCAAATGCTTGAAGCACGTTTGTTACCTCAACAATGTAAACAGGGTAGTGTTCTTACCCACTGATCCAAGCTAGAAGCATCCCTGCCGAATAGAATTCAGGTTTGATTAATCAAATAATTGCATTGTAGTACGGGTGTATTGTCTTTTAGTACTCTCTGCAATGAAGGGGACTACATTCTAATGCAATGTCTCAATTGCTTATTATTTGCTTTTATTTCTTCTGCACAATCTATGAAGAATAGGTTAGATATTTAAATGTTCTGAAATGTAATATGTATTTTTAACGGCTGTGTTTTAACGGCTGTGAGGTGAATTTACGATCAAAGGATTGTCGTCAACAAAAAATTTGTCCAAAATCAAATCGTAAAATCACAACACAGCCAGTTATTTCGGCCGCCATTAAAAAGACATATTATATTTCAGAACATTTAAAAATCCAACATCCAGTATCAACATTTTATCCATTGTTTTACATAGATACTCAAAATATATTTTAGATTCATTATTCTGCACCAGCAGTAATTGGAAACCACGAGCCGCCACTGGTGCATAAAATGTAAGGTTGGGGGGGGGGGGGGGGGGGGGGTTGTGTGGGTAACGATTCGCCCAGCTTTGTTTTTCATGTCTAAATTACATAGTCATTAATCAGCTTCATTCCCTGGTGATCCCATTCCCACCAATGAAAATCAATCAAACCTTTTTATTGTTATCATTTATAACGTGCCAGTCTAATTTCATATCTACTTTCTCGCACGCAAAAACGTGTGATCAAAAGTAAATGAAATATTTACCACCACACTCACCTAATTTTAACATTGAATTTCCGTGAACCCCTCGAGGGACTGGCGATTAACCCTATAAAAAAAAAAAAAAAACATTGAATTTCAGCGATTTTTATATTATCACATCTGGGGAATACGTCTTGTTCTACGAGCGTTAGGTGTTTAAATGTAATTTTCCAATATAGGTATTAAAGATTTCGACACAGGTCGGGTTTTCCCATTTAATTCCTAAAATATGACCCCAAGCTGCGATTTGTAACCAATCCCAAAAGTGATAGTAGCGAGAAAGCAAAATTCGACTGTTGTCATGCCCATAATTATTTTTCCATTTTACTTCCCCCTATTCGTTGGAGGTCTACCTGGAATAAAAGCTGAAAGGTGAATTACCACAAAGAAGCTCGTTATATTGGAGTTCGGAGCCATAATTTAAAAAATTATTATTATTTTTCATATTAAAACTCAAGGGGGAAGCACGCAAACTTTCATTCAGCCTTCCAGTTTTATGATTTCGGTTAGGGAAATAGACTTCTCGAAAAGTAGGTAGTTATTTGTAAAGGGTTACGAAATTACAAAAACACAGTCTATTAAGGCCTTTTTACACGGTATAGAAACTCCGGGTAACTTGAACAAGAGTAAAGGGTCTATTCAGGTTCTCCAGAAGCTGCGATAACAGAACTAGAATAGCCACTTCTTTGAAGTTAACCGGGTGTTTTGCCTCGTTGAACAGGAGCTATAAAGTTGAAATGCTTCTGGAAAGGGCATTAATATCTGTCAATTATAGATTCAACTGATAGGCCGCATTAAACATTGGTAAAAATGGCCCTAAATTGTCTTCGAGGGGTTAACGACTCCAGAGATTGCTTGAGATTGGCTGAGATTGCATGAAGATTCCGAAAGATTTCTTGAGATTCTAAGCGAGATTCTTGGAAAGATGCATCCCGAAAGATTAAATACTCCAGAAATTTCCAAGATTCCCTGAGATTTCATATTTCCAATGACTGCTTGAGATTCCAAACGAGATTCCCAACGATATTCCTGGAGTGTTTAACCCCTCGATTATGTTTAAACTCCAGGAAAAACAGTACTCATACAGTACCTATATTGAAAGTACAACTTCTCCTGTAAAACAGAAATTAAAAACTCGAGATAAAAACTTGAAACTTTCGTATAGTTTGTGCATGTTATTCATACCTAAGTTGGTGCAAAAGCTGAGCTCATATTATGATATCACGGTACGATGTTCCATGTTTTATTACAGTTCTATTAATGAAATGGATCATGATAAGAATGAATGGATTCCTGCTTCTATTCAGTAACCTGTAATGTGATTAGTTCTATGTTCTATATCCATTGTTGCGATTCTACCTTGTTAGAGAATGGTTTTTTCGTGCTCAAAATGTGCTATTACATACGGGTTTAAATCTTTTTTCATTAGAAAAATTGGGTTATTTCTATTTTGGAAATTTCAGCATTGTCCAGGTAGCTGATTTATCGTTATCGATAAGCTGCATCATCTAAAAAGTTCAGCCTACCAGACTACTACAACAATTTCCCAAATATTTCGGTTTATACGGCTCTTCAAGTTTTCTCACATAAGTTCCAAGACAACTATAATAATTTCCATGAATAAAACAGTATCTGTCAAGTTGAGTTACCTACCCGTTCCAGGGTGAGACGGAAATTTTGGGACTGGTGTTCTGACTTCCGGCGGAACCTCCATCACTGTCAGAATGGAGTGGGAGGACTCCCTGCCATCAAACTCCAGTAATTGACCACGCTTTAAACGCTGACTAGTTGTCCGCCTACCGCTTGTCACGGATTCAGCGATTTTCCCTTTTAAAACTCGTCTAATTTTAGCAAACCTGCCCAAAAACTTTGTTTAGTTTGGAGATGACTAGAATATTTATAGAGTGTGCGGGGGAGATTATTTTCAGGTTTCAGGTATAAATCTCCAAGATCACTGCACTTTTGAGACATGTTTTCATCCGTGGTCAGATATACACGAGGGGTTAACCACTCGTTGGGAATCTCGTTGGGAATAATTGGAAATCTTTATGAAATGTCAGGGAATTTTTTGGAGTGGTTACCGCTTCGAGGTTCATTTTTCTATGAATATCGTTGGGAACTTTGGAAATCTTTGGAATCTCAAGGAATCTCTGGAGTGGTTACCCCCTTGGATATATACATGCAAGGTTCGTAGAAATTTTAAAATTGGTTCTTATTATGGGGTGGTGAAAATTGGCCGTTAAAACTTCACTTGGAGGTAAATTACGATAAGGGCGCTATCGGCAGGCTGGATTGCGCTATAGGGAACTTTTAGGGGGCGCTATAGTGAAATCAAACCTTAACTTTACAAAATTTCGAATGGTATACCATCTATAGCTGTGCCTCTCAGTGGCCGAGTGGTCAAGGGGTCCGCTTTTTGTCCTGAGAGGTCCGGGTTCGAATCCCGGCGGAACGGAAAACTTTTCCGCTTCCGACATGGATGTATTGGCTTCGGCCCACTACTAAACTGGCTTCGGCCCACTCATTCTCGGCTTCGGCCACTTCATCTTCGGCTTCGGCCAAAGAAAATCTAATGAACCAACTCATCGGCCCATATGTTCTCTGAACGTCGCGCGTTAAAAAAAAAAAAAACATCTATAGCTGTAACCTAATAATTTTTATACGGTCAAAACACTACCAGAAATTTTTTTTTTATATTTGACGGCTCTGGACCGCTGACAAGCGTACCCGATTTATGTTTCTTCTACAGTCCCGTTCTCCAGAAAAAACTCACGTACTTACTTTAATTAAAAAACCCTATTTTTTAAAGTAATATTTTACGAATTTCATATCCTGACAAACAACCACGTTTGGTTATGTTATGAATATGATATAAGGGAAGGTACAGGGAAGGTCATAAAGAAGAGAGTATCACAACTCCAGCAGAAAGTAAACGCTTGAGAAAATTTCAAAATTTGCTGGAAACGGCTAACAGTTTTTAATCAAGAAAATTTTTTCAGAAGCCTTTGGAGTTTAAGGGTCATCGAAAGGTCGCGACCTGCCCCGGTTATCGATTAGGGGCCATAATAACCGTCACTTTCTTGGACTTGACCAGATTTTGCAATCGTCGCCTCTCTGGTAGGGTTGCCCTTTCCTTGATGAAACCACGTAAAGTCGTAAGACTTGGAATCGTCAATAATATCGTTTTCATCTCTTTCCTCCATTATATCCTTCTTCGCTCAATAATCATTTAAATGGTTTTGCTCCAGGGGATGTTTAATCCAATATCGGATGTGTTCGGAATTTAATGGTCGATTATCATGGTGAAATTCTCATTTTAACGTTGAAAAATACACCGCCCCAAAAGATTCCGGCTTATTTTTTAGAGTTAAATTACCGTGACCATACAGAGAGTGGTTTTATTTTGGATTTTGGAGTAACCCTTTCAAATATAAGCTATAGGAGATTTTTTTTCAAGATTTTTCGACAACCGCTAGTTTTTTTAAGCCGAAGCCTTCCGCCAGTTTCACTTCAGCTTCGACACAATAAAAAGACAAAACATCAAAACATTTTTCCTCACAAAGTGTGCCTTTGAAAATTTTCCAAGTTTCTAGATTTTTCGTATCGAGTTTTTTTAGGACCTAGCAGTGCCCAACGCCATGCTTCCATGCAGCACAGACAAAATGTGCTTCCAGTACAACCCTCATATCGAGACCTCCATCTAATGCTGCTATGATTCTACGCTCTCTAATGGATTTCAGCTTTGAACTTCGGCTAAGTGCAATTACTTAGTGAGGTTTACAGGCATAATATACCAACATAGTGCTATGACCTTTCTACAAGGCCGCAGTGATTAGGGGCTGCCGTGTTGAGCAAAGGCCTATCACGATTATATCTTTGATCGCAGGCCGGCACCTGCGCCCCCCGCCACTTTTTCTCAAAATCAATGCTGCTGCCACGTGCGGCATGTGTACCACTCGAACCGACATCGCAACCAAACAAATCTAGAAAAGTCCTACCAAAGCTTGCGACCCTGGCTGAACTGGCCGAAACCAGTCTGTTACATTTCGAGCTAAGTGAACCCAACTTCGGCCTACTTAACGTTCAGCCAACTAGGCAAATTCCAAGGGGGTAACCACTCATGAGATTCCTTGAGATTCCACTGAGATTCCATAAAGATTTCTAAAGATTCCCAACGATATTCATAGAAAGATGAACCCCGAAGGGTTAACCACTCCAAAAAATTCCATAATTCCCTGAGATTTCATAAAGATTTCCAATGATTCCCAACAAGATTCCCAACGAGTGATTAACCACTCGGGAAATTCAGGGTAGTTTCAAAATATTTTATACCTAGATCTTATATCTAGAAATTGGAAACTGCACAAAAGCATTTAAAGGCAAATAATGGAAAATTCCGTACCTCAGAAAATGATTGGATTATGTAGTCCGATGGCTGACTTAGCTTCTGTACGAAGGGTTAACCACTCTTTGGGAATCTCGTTGGGAATCATTGGAAATCTTTATGAAATCTCTGGGAATCTTGGAATTTTTTGGAGTGGTTATCCCTTTGGGGTTCATCTTTCTATGAATATCGTTGGGAATCTTTGGAAATCTTTATGGAATCTCAGTGAAATCTTAAGGAATCTCTGGAGTGGTTACCCCCTCGCTTCTGTATTATCGCATTGTAGATTATGACCCCTAAATAAAAAGTTATTACACTCTATAAAGTGGCCAGATTTTAATTTGGTATATGGGAGGCGAAAATTACGTCACCATTTGCAAAGCTCCACTGTGGATGTCCGCTTTACTGGCCACCATCCACTGAAATTAAATAAATAAATAAATTATTAAACCTAATAATTTTCTAACAACTACAGCCGAGTAGGCTAAATGGTCATCTGCCATACCTATATCACTGTATGTAAGCTAACCGTGGGAACCATAAACCAAAGGTCGAACCGACGGGGATTCCAGAGATTCCTTGAGATTCCCTGAGATTCCATACAGATTTCCAAAGATTCCCAATGATATTCATATAAAAATGAACCCCGAAGGGGTAACTACTCCAAAAAAATTCCAAGATTCCCTGAGATTTGATAAAGATTTCCAATGATTCCCATGCAACGAGTGGTTAACCCCTCGGGTCGAACTAAATATATATCGATATATAAAAACCTGACACAGCGACTCTACTGTCTTACCTATGACACCGATAATCATAATTTTCAACCCGCTATATCTATGAAGCGAGAAGACCTCTGGAACAAATTTAGAGTTCTACAAAACCTCTTGCGAGTCCTTTATCGCGGCTGATTATAGATTTTCCAAATTCAATAGGTACCATGCAACAAGCTCACAGGTACCTACCGTAAAACGTAAATGGTTATTTTTTTTAGAACATTTTTTTTTTTTTTTTTTCGGAGAACTGAAAATCAAAACGAGGGTTATCGGGGGCAATTTAGGGGTTGAGTGGCAGTTTGAAGGGTAACTGCGGCTGCAGGAATGCTCACACTCATCACCTTGTACCTTCCTGTATATTCGCCGCTTTGTGAGTTCACGTGGTGGCGTGAACTTTTTCAATTTGCAGCAATATGCAGCATTTTTCGGTTTTGAGTCCTGCCCTTCTAATCTATTTGAGGACACTTGCCGAAAACGTTATGAATGAATTTTTTTGATTTTTATTTGTATTTAGAAGATTTTTTTTTAAACTAGGAAAGGGTTTAATTCGGGAAGAATTTTTTCTACTTTCACAACTACAGTTTTGTCACTCTTCACTTGAAAACCCTATATGGTAATTTTTTTAATCGCGCTTCTTATAACCGAACAGTTTTCATCAACCTTACCTATCAGAATTTTCTTTTTTTATATTCTTATGATTCTCTATAACGAATACCTCTCTATAACGAGCAGAAGCACCCTGACCAACCCTGCCTCATTTTCAAACCCTTTCTATAGCGTACTTAGTCCTGCACGGTCGTTCTAGAGAAAGTCTCTTCCAAATTTTGGTTCTGTAGGCCTATGAAAAGTCCACAATTCATGGGAAAATATATAGCTTGCGCAAAGTATGAAGGTCTCTGCATTTCCCTGTGCGCCCAGGGTGGCAACTTTGAGTCGACAGATAGGGGTCCTTGGGGAGGGGTTGAGGCTACCCCCGGGAGGCATTCCCTTCCTCTATCTCTACTTCTATCCTCCTGTTTTACTTTTACTCCTCCGCATCCTTCCTTGTGAGTCTGGCTCGCCCAAAGGGCACTGTATTTTCACAGATGATGAGAGAGCCTACCTTGAAAGGGTGGTTTTTGAACCGGTTTTTCCAATTTCATTTGTCTTGTGTGTTAGGATAGTTTGTTTAGCCTCAATAGCTGTTCTATATTGGACGGCGCCTCACGGTTCGCTATACCTGACGGTGCATTTTTTGCCGCCCATAAGATTAACATTGCGAGTGGCGATTCATTTTCAAGGTTTACCCTTGGTTGGAAAGACACAAAATTATGCCTGTACCTAGCCCTAACAATGTTCTAGGGATTGTTCGAAGCAGATTTCCCATTTTTTTACTGGTTTTCGAGATATAGCACTTTTCTTGAGGTATGCGATGCTAGCATTTGCAAAACAGTTGCAATAAAAGAAACCAGTGAGAAATTGGGAAATCTGCTTCGAACACTCCCTAGAACATTGTTAGGGCTAGGTACAGGCAAAATTTTGTGTCTTTCCAACCAAGGGTAAACCTTGAAAATGAATCGCCGCTCGCAATGCTAATCTTATGGGCGACAAAAATGCATCGTCAGGTATAGCGTCCTCTTTATTCTCATTTTCCTGTGATACGTCGAATACTCCACGTTCGGTGCATTTCGATCATGTGGGGTGGTCTCCCTTTCCAGTTTTTACTTCCAAGTACATTAGTTTCTTCCATTAGAAGACGTTTTATCACCAGTCATATCTCTAAGTGGTATATTTTACATACAAGTGCGAGTTATCCATTCGTGAAATTGCCAAGTGGACCGTCATAAATTCAACGAGATTTGGCTTGGGCAAGCCCTCCTATATCCTTCTAAAGGTCACAAGCTAGAGCTTTCAAGTACGGCATCGACTTGATCAAGTGGGTGGATCAGTTGGCTCATTTGGGCCAATTCCAGAGAGGTATAAGTTAACGAAGCATTGCCAAGTAACCTCGCTTGAAGCCAACTTGAACTGTTTAATGACTGTCATTAAATTTTCAACTTTGGCAGAGCAACTTGTATCAGATATCTGAAAAATAAATTGTCTTGAATTACTCTTTTCCTTGCTTAGTAGTTCTTCTGACTTTTTAAGTCACGTCTCTTTTAAAACTCATGGTGATATTTTTTTCAGGGCGTCTACGCAGTCGTGTTTGTTATTCATTTTTTCTGCACATTTTATGAGGATACTATTGGATATTTCAATGATCTGCTGACAAAAATCACTCGATCGTAAAATTACCAGAAAACCTGTTAATTTCGGCCCCTAGAAAGACATATGATCTTTCAGAACATCTAAATATCCAATAATATCCTCCGAGGGGGTAACCACCCCAGAGATTCCTTGAGATTCCATAAAGATTTCCAAAGATTCCCAACGATATTTATAGAAAGATGAACCTCGAAGGGGTAACCACTCCAAAAAATTCCAAGATTCCCTGAGATTTCATAAAGATTTCCAATGTTAACCATTTGAAATCCTCATAAAGTTTGCAGAAAACAACTTAAATACGACTGCGTAGTCATCCTCAAGGATCGAGTGATTATCGTTACTAAATTATTCATTATTCATTAAGACATATTATATTTCATAATAATTTTGTGTGAGAAGGCCTTAACGAAGTATGGCAGAGCCTTATGTTTCACATTCAATTTCAGGTCCTTTGTGAAAAAGCAAGGGAGTAAATAATTTATCTACAAAATGCTACTCATTTTAAGGAGCTTGTAAATTTTATAATCTCAAAGTAAAATTACTCAAAAATAATGGTTGAGTAATTAGTTTAATGAAGAGAGTGACGCAAGGGCTGCAAGATGATGATAATAATGATAATAAGAGGAACGAGCGAGGGACTTGTAATATTCGCGGCATGCGCCATCCAACTTTACACTCAATCGCACAGCTCCCAATTAGTGATGATATTATACATTGTCATCGTTATTATCTTACCGTACAAGAGAAAGAGATACAACGTAGCTCACTTCAGAACGCCAGTTTTAAAGCAAATCAACATTTTATATCCATAATGTAATGACATTCATTTCTTATACCTAGAGGAAATACGAGCTGTAGTACCTATCCTAGTTTGCGACTAAACCTCTTTTAATTTTGGTAACGTAAATACAAGAACCAAGCCAATAATCCACCTAAAAAAATATCGTTTACTCAGGGGTCCGCTATACCTGACGGTGCATTTTTTGCCACCCATAAGATTAACATTGCGAGCAGCGATTCATTTTCAAGGTTTACCCTTGGTTGGAAAGACACAAAATTTTGCCAGTACCTAGCCCTAACAATGTTCTAGGGAGTGTTCGAAGCAGATTTCCCATTTTTTTACTGGTTTTCGAGATACAGCACTTTTCTTGAGGTATGCGATGCTAGCATTTGCAAAACAGTTGCAATAAAAGAAACCAGTGAGAAATTGGGAAATCTGTTTCGAACACTCCCTAGAACATTGTTATGACTAGGTACAGGCAAAATTTTGTGTCTTTCCAACCAAGGGTAAACCTTGAAAATGAATCGCCGCTCGCAATGTCAATCTTATGGGCGGCAAAAAATGCACCGTCAGGTATAGCGTCCTCTTAAAGAAAAATTCACAAAGACCATTCATTGGGTGTCGCTAACCCAAATTGCTTTCTTAATAAGTAACTCAGATTTTCAACGGCACGTAAATAATAGATTCGTCTTTCAGTTTCGACAGTATCGACAATTTACGTGTAGACAGAATGTCCAGATTTATATCTTCTGCAAAAAGAGTGAAGAAAAAATAATTGACATTGTTTTTTAAGAAATTCTGGTTGTTTTTGTGATAGTCACGATTTCTCGAGATATTTTTGATACTGCATGAATCCCTCCA
Organism: Mesopsocus fuscifrons; assembly: GCA_950004255.1. NCBI lineage: Eukaryota > Metazoa > Arthropoda > Insecta > Psocodea > Mesopsocidae > Mesopsocus > Mesopsocus fuscifrons. The sequence continues at coordinate 4,480,705 of OX465374.1, read as the reverse complement.
CTCTTCACCAGATCGAGGAATACACGACTGTCGGTCGTGATCCTAACCAAATCATCCTTTTGTATACCTAGGTAATGAAAGATAGGACACTGTATCCTGACAGACCTGTAACGGCCTCGATAGCCGAGTGGACTAATGGTCGACTTTTGAGGAGCAGTGAGAGCCGGGTCACGCCGGTTCGATCCCGATCCTACCAAAAAGTTTTTCTGATCGGCATTCACCTCTGATATGTTCAGCATGTCAAGTGAAATGTATATCGAGGCTGTGGTGGTTCGGAACCCACCTAAAACTGTAGGTCCCCATCGTTTACTCGATGGCTGGGGAGCTGGTATTTGGTAGTGCTGCCAGCTGAGCACAATGGATAGTTCTTGAAAACGGTCTAGTTGCTGGGCTTGTCCCCCCAACCCTCAGCTATTATATTATGGAGTCTATGGTATTTTATTAGTGTCGTCATTGACCTTCAACTTGAATCTTCTTCAACCTTGAAGAGTAAGACTTCCTACTAATTGTATGATTTCTTCAACTAGTACTAAAACAGTCTTGAAGTAACAGTGCAGTCTGAAAAGCTCTTAGCCCACGAAGCGGCGCCGGTCTTACTTCCTATTCAACGCCATTTATTATTCATTGCCGTGCTACGAAAATTGCACCTTACCAACTTACAGCAGGATTTCAGACTCTTCTAGTCGCTCTACTTTACTAGCTTCACTTCCGGAGGAAAATTCTCTCTAGATCTAGAGGAACATAATGAAAAAGCCAATTCGTAAAGATCCGGTTACAATTCAACCGGAATTTTTATTTATTACGTATATGTTAGTTTTTTAAGGGTCCGCTTAACCTGACGATGCATTTTTGCCGTCAATAAGATTAACATTGCAAGCGGCGATTTATTTTCAAGGTTTACCCTTTGGCTGGAAAGACACGAAATTTTGCCTGTACCTAGCCCTATAACAATTTTGTAGGTCGTCATCGAAGCAGATTTCCCAATTTCTCACTGGTTTCTTTTATTGCAACTGTTTTGCAAATGCTATTTTCGCAAACCTCAATTTTTGAAGGGGAAGAGTGCTGTATCTCAAAAACTAGTAAAAAATTGGGAAATCTGCTTCGATGACAACCTATACAACATTGTTAGGGCTATAGGTATAGGCAAAATTTTGTGTCTTTCCAAACAAGGGTAAACCTTGAAAATGAATCGCCGCTCGCAATGTTAATCTTATGGGCGGCAAAAAATGCATCGTCAGGTTAAGCGGACCCTTAAGTCCGTTTTCTGAGGGAACGGTTGGATATTGAATTGCTCTGAAGTGTTCTGTGTCAGAGACAATTTTTGACAGAAAATCTTAGTACTTATCGGAAGTTATAAGAACAAATTGACAGAAAAGTGTCAATGAGGGACGTAAATCTATAATGCTGCTCGAAAATAACCAGAAAATGTTCCTGTCGCAAACTGTTGACGTAGCCTAAGCAAAAGCAGAACTACTGGTTCAGCAAGCTAAGTTAGGGTAAGGTAAATAGTATACACATGGGAGGCAGATAGGTACGTACCTGGCCGTGGTTGGTTAATTTTCACTGCTTTCTAATTCCGTTTGATGCGCTGAAAATTCTAAGTCAGCATTGCTGACTGAAAGTACAGGCTTCTCCTGGGGGATTCTACATCTAGGAGAACCAGACTGTAAATTGCTACATGGAGCTTATATGTATATGCACAGTTTTACTAATTAGCTGAACCAAGCCTCTGGAACTAAATCTCAACGGAACCTTCTGGAACTGTTTCGAAAATACCTCGTTTGATTGCTTTCAGAATATCTGTGGTATATTTTGGCAAAGACATCTTAATTAACATCACTAAATGGTTGACTTTTGGGGAGCAGTGAGAGCCGGGTCACACCGGTTCGATCCCGATCCTACCAAAAAGTTTTTCTGCTCGGCATTCACCTCTGATATGTTCAGCATGTCAAGTGAAATGTATATCGAGGCTGTGGTGGTTCAGAACCCACCTAAAACTGTAGGTCCCCATCGTTTATTCGATGGCTGGGGAGCTGGTATTTGGTAGTGCTGCCAGCTGAGCACAATGGATAGTTCTTGAAAATGGTCTAGTTGCTGGGCTTGTCCCCCCAAACCCTCAGCTATTAACATCACTTTAGTATTCACATAACCGAATAATTTTGAAACCACTGTGATTTTTATGATGAAACATATCGTTCTCCCTGAAGAGTGTGCTTGAAAAGTCTCAGAATCTCACCTAGGCTTCTTCCGCTGAAAACGCCTGTTCAAATTTTTTTTGAAATCTGTCTATATTCAGAATATTGGAATCAAGTGCTGAGCATGGAAATTAATGGTAAAACGTCTCTTTTTTATTTCCAAAAGCCGAAGGTATCCGTCTATCGTAGAATTTTTTGCTGAAGTGATGAAATTATCACAAGCCTGACCACCTGGTCGATCATTAAAAATTCAAGCTTTTAAATGTTTTTAAAACGTCTCTAACTGGGTGTGGCAGTTTTCAGACAGTTAGTGACAGTTACAGTGAGTCTTTTGAATAAAAAATGAGTTGCGGCTTCCCCTGGATCGCCCACACTTTTGGTTAGGTGCCACTGTGATGGAAGTCCACCCCCCCCCCCCCCCCCCTTCCCCGCCCCCCCGTTCAAATTCATTCATTCATTGCTTTGTGACCGTCTTTTATTTCCATAATATTTTAATATCGGCCAGCACAAAAGGACTTAACTACTACCTGAACACTTTTTGGAAATTTCAAATTGGAACGGTAGGTTACATGTCGAGGGGCGTTTGGAAGAAAATTTGGCTCTCGAAAAGTATTCGTCCATGATGGATATGTAGGTTATGGGAATTCCACTTGAAGAAATACCGGAAATAGACAAAGGAAGAAAGAGAATTCGGGAGTTTCGGCTCCGTGATGGTTGGAATATACAGGGAAAGGGAGGGGCTCTGTTGCAAAATATTTCTGAAGCTATAACGGTGCACACGGTCCCGAATCATAAACGTAAATCATACAAAAGGCGAGGATTTATCCTTGATCGTCACGCGAGAGAACCAGAAAAGGCATCAAGGTCCATTACAAGAGAGGGTAGTAAATCTTCGAGAACAACCCCTGTGACAAAAGACGTTGAAGAAAAGAAAGTTGTGATTCCAGGGACAAAGACTGTAATGAGGCTCCAACCGGTCCATTGGGGCCGAAAGAAAATCACTTCTCACCCTCGACTCACCCCCTCGTACGGCTCGGACACCCTTGGGAAATAGAACTCACCACCCCCGTCCATTTTAGAAATGTCAAAACCCAAATAACCCGTCTGTCACTACCATTTCCTTTCAGCTGCTGTAATTATTGCGACTTTGATCCCGGCAAAAGTTCGATTTCAAAGTTGTGGCTGGAAACGGTTTTTGGCTTTATTGAAAGGGGGTTCGTTTGTACTTTCAGCAAAAGGAGTTAAGGCTAGGCTTCATTAGATGGTGTACTTTTGCCTTTCATGACCTTAAGAGATGTCTTGGTTCGAATCTCTGTATAAACAAGCTTCTCGCTTCTTACAAAATTCATGTTAAATTACGGACTGTCAAATTCCAACCACGGTTTTTACTTTCTCGCTAGCCATATATGGCGAGAAAGTATTGTTTTCGTGCAAAATTTCGAAATTGAGATTTTGGGTTTCCCATGATCCTGGGGGTCCCCTGAGTCCAAAAAAGTGGTTTCTGGAAAAAGTCTGTCCGTCCGTCCGTCCGTCCGTCAGTCCGTGCAGTGCTCTAGCGCCTATACCGTTCATCCGATTTTGATGAAATTTGGTATGGACCTGTCTAAAATCACTGCCGAGGGGCATTTTCAAGGATTTTTTGATTGGTCAAAAATTGCGGCCGCTATTGTCAAAAAACCGCCAAAATAATTCAAAAATCGTGTTTTTGGTTAGTTAGACAAGCGCCGACGGTACACTTTTCAATCTATAACACTGAAAATTGGTATGTGTATTGACAAATAGATGCTTCGAGGTCGTTTGCAACTAAAATTGAATTGGTTGAAAATTACGGCCGTTATGGACCAAAGTTCGATCGTTTCGGCGCCATTCACATTTATTGACCGATTGTCATGAAATTTGGTAAATTTGTGTAGAACCATGTAACTTAAACATTTGTCGAACAGAATTTTGTTATCTTCAAAATTACGGCCGTTTTTGTCAAAAAAGTGTCGAAAATGAGTTGAGAATGAGAAACCACGTTTTTGAATGGTCGGAACGCATTTGGGACTACAGTAATAAAATGACAGACGTGAGATTTGGTATGAGTGATCTCAGATAGATGCCCGTGGGCTATTTTCAACCGATTTTCGATTGCTTAAAAATTACGCCCGCAAAAAAACCTCAAAAAACCCAAAAAAAAAAATCATTCTGGGCGAGAAAGTTAAGTGCGACTGTTGTCGGACCCTTTATTTTACACATTAACACAAATTGTGCCCCCAAATTTGAACAAACTGTACTAAATGAGACACAGAAAAATGGGGTAATTTGAATAAAATGAGCGTAAAACTAATGGACCACCAGCATAGCGTGAAAGGCTTTCGGCAACGCCCAGCTGACTAAATGGTGCAAAAGGTTTTTGCCCCTCTAGGGAGGACAGACAAATAGATACCGGACAAAGCACGACCACGCATTGTTGGATTTACAAATGCAATGCCCTTTTTACATCCCTTAGAAAATGTAGAAGTTGGAAAGTTGTAAGGTTGGAAATATGTTTCTCTTCATGGAAAACTTCATATACGCTCGAGGTTATTGAACTTTGAGCAATCCAACTTTACGTCGAGCCAAGTTTTCCAGACTTACTTTTGAGAATAAATGAATTGAAATCGGTCAATCACATTCACAGCTGGAAACGGAAAGGGTGTCAAAAGCAATGCTTGCTTAAGGGAAATCAAAAGTCGGTAATTTCGTGCAAACAGCGGGGGAAGCTCAAAAGCGCGACTGGAAATTGCAAGAATTTCGATATGTTGAACTTGCTAGAGGCTTGGCTCGGTTGAGGTTTTGCTGTTGGAGCACTCTAATCTATTCACAATTTTGAAAATTTGTTCTAGAGAGCGTTTTCTATTTCAGTTCTATAAAACATGTTTTTATAGAGATAGGTACCTCTCAAAGTGAAAATTCCAAATTTTATACTTTCCTTCAGAAATATTTAAGAAATACACGACTTTAGCTCAAAAGAAAAAACTCCTAACTGGCCCTTTTCACTCAAAAAGGAATGAAATATCAGCGGAAAAGCATTTAAGTTTGTTTCCTAAGTGATAAATTCACATCGGCCTTTTTTGTTTCTCCATTCCCACCCATTTCATATATTTTTTTTCTAAAAAAGAAAGCAACAACTTTTTCCCTTCTTCAGAAACATTTTCTTTTTTCTTCAGCCTATCGCTTAACGCGTTAATGGCTGTCTGGTTCTCCAAGCTTAACGACTTCCGACTGGACAAAAAAATTCCGAAATGAAATTTTCCTGAACCTCGTGGAAATTTTCTCGGGGGAAAATTCATGCGTTTTCTCCTTCCGTGAGTAAATATCCTTTATAGTTATTTCGACGTTTTATTCTGAGTGTACCGAATCTCTCTATAACGAACTAGCTCTATAGTCTCTTGACTAACCCTATACCTCCTCGATCTTACACATCTCTGATGGAAACTCCCTTTATTGCAACAGATGGGAACGGGTGAGTTGTATAAATACCTAGTGCTTAAAATCGAAGAACTTGTATCACAAAATATCCATGGTCAAGGTCGATTGACTTGGGTCTTGAGAAGGGGAAAAACAATCTTGCTGCGTCTATGTTGCCATAATCAGGATAGAAAATCAGAGAGCAATTTTTCTGGTATTTTGGAGTCAGATTTCAATGAACAAAATAATAAGCAAAATATTAGTGACACAAGTGATATTCATAAAAACTTCTTCAACTTTGAACCAAGCTCCACATTTCGTAACTCTCTTTTTATTCTCTAGATAGGCGAGTATATGGCATTCTCTGTATTCGAACTCTTATATATTTCCCCTCTGTTGAGCTTAGAGGCTTTGCATTTGAATTGAGCCGGCAGCAAAAGAGAGAAATTCCGTGGCATTTCATCAGCGAACCGTGCTTTATTTCGCTGATAATTACAATTAAACCTTTGAATATTCATGAATATAATGAAAAACACAAGTTAGCGTCATTTCAAATTCAAATTTAGATCTAGTTTACACCTTTCTATAACTCTGTCGAATTTCTTGGGGGCCCGTTTCATTTTATTTCTGGCTCTTTAATTTTCGAAGAATCCTTTCTTCCCCTTTCGCATTAAGAGGATTTTCATTTGGAAGCCTACTTCAGGAATCTCACGTTGTCTCACGTATAAGAGACCCATTCCTACCTTCTTCTCTAAAAATCACATTTTCAAAAAAGTCTTAAAAGTTGTATTTATTTCATTTTGGGCTGGGACTGTCTTTTTACTGGTTCTAATTAGTTGAAAAATTCGTTGAAATCTATAAATTAGGGATTGGCCAACGGAAGGCCCCATGCATGATTTAACGAAGTTGGGAGTGTACCAGAAGAACTAGTAATATAACACTTTGCTCTACATTGTTAACGTTACTGTTTTGAGGATACTCACTAAAGATTTTTTTTTTAAATATCAACTACTATAAACGGCTATAGTTACACAATTAAATATCCTCGTTTAATTTCGGAAAAGAGTACAGTAGAAAAAGGGTTCCCAAATGAACGTCCTCTTAATCTCCCAAGAAAATTTTCTCCTCTCTCACATAATTTCTGGCTGACTTGGTAACTGCCGTTTCAGTTCTATGTAAATAGTGCTTGAGAGCCAAGCGGTGAAAGTGGGGCAGGGATCTCTCTCCTAGTAAGCACAATGCGCTCAGCAAAAACACTAACGACCGGCCCAAACCTTTGCCAAAAGCGCTAGATGGAGAATCCCTGCCCCCCAACTGCTGATAAGGAACTCGTAGCGTTTCCAGGTGAACCTTCACAGTAACGGCTTTTGAATGTTTTCTAGCTTTGCTATACTTGACAATATGGAGTCTATAGGAATTAAACAAGCAAAATACAGTAGTCTCTCTCTGTAACGATGACGTGTAAAGAGTGTTCGCTATAAAGAAAGTGAATTGAGGAGACAGGGTTTGTCAAGGAACTGTAATGTGCGCTCGTTATAGAGAGGTTTTCGTGAGAGTGTTTCGTTATAAAGAGTGACCACTGTAGTGGGATTCAGCCTCACTATACAGAGTACTGATTAATGTAGTGGCTATACTACGTAGGTACACCAAAGCTATACTAGAGCCAAAGCATATATACTTTCCATTTTCTGAAGTGTCAAAACTGAAAGGCACTTATTTACTCTACACCTCATTCCCGGCGAAGCTTTCCAAAGAAAGAAGTTTGGAGTGTGACGGCTGTGTCACTTCAATTGACACATGGCGGACTACATTTATCTAAAATGGATCAGGTTGACTAGCGGTCGGCCGAGCTTTTAAACTTGAATGCTTTCTATGCGATTACAGATGAGGGAAGGTTGTAGGAGGGGGTAGAAATGGGAATAGGGCAGGGGGCTACCACTTTGCCCCAATCCATTTGCAGATAGGTCCATAGTCGCGCATTTTCAATGCTTCCATCTGCCCTTGCCTGGGAGTTTCAAAAGCGACTTAAAAAAGGAGTTTCCCCTGAAAGCCGGTCTTCCAATTTACCCGACGTTGTGTTTTAGCGCTTCGATCGTGTTCTATTTAACGCGGAAAAGCAATGGGAAACTCCCCCCATTTAATGGTCTTTCCGCTGGACTTAGTTTCTAATCGCATATATTGCGTCGGTTCTCTCCAGTGAGATCTGAGAACAATTGGCTCTGACGTTGCTCCCCAATTATAACCCACTATTATCTTACTCCAGAATTGCTGAGAACTTATATTCGTGGGTAGTAATATACCTTCTGCCCTTCTGCCTTAATCATGTTCCGGATCCGGGTCAGGTTAACTATGATCTATTGTACTTACCAGCAGTTTAACAGTTTTATTTCAGGCACTGCAGCATTTACCGTACGAGCTTCATTGGGCTTGCAGGTTCAAGGGAACTCATGGGGCCACGACAGGCTTGGAGGGTACCGAATACTCATAATTTCTTGCAAATCTAGGGCTGATCAAAACTTCTTCTTGAGCAGGAAAATATCTGCTCAGGGTCAGATTGGCATTTTTAGCGTGTGGTAGGATATGGGATCCAAATCCGGATCGGCGTCAACTGAAAATCTTCAAAAAATCATGATTAATCGGTACGCTCCCAGCCTGACTTGGACTATAACTGCGCCTGTGTGATTGCGTTGAATTCAGGTTGAATGAACTTCTCGTTTTTTGTTTCAGATAGTCGGGGAATGGATGTCACTCCACCTGCGCAGTATTGACGGTCCGCGGCATGCGGGAGGACACAGCCACGTCGTGAGATGGCCGGAAAACTACTGGCCGTGGGCTTTTTGCTGGGGTTCATCCCGCTTTTCTCAGCCCAATCGTGTCCCAGTGTTTGTACTTGCAAGTGGAAGAACGGGAAACAAACTGTGGAGTGCCTAGAGAGAGCGCTTATAACCATCCCGGAACAGATAGACCCTGAGACACAGGTTCTAAACATGTCTGGTAACAACCTCCAGATCCTTCCACGTGAGACGTTCTTGCGTGTCAACCTCCTCAATCTGCAGAAAGTCTACTTGAAGAGCTGTCGAATTGGGCAGATCGACGATCACGCCTTCAAAGGCCTCACCAATCTAGTCGAGCTGGATCTATCACACAACCTTCTGACTTCAGTCCCTTCTTCTACTTTCAATGACATTCGATTTCTTCGGTACATTTCCCTCGCCAATAATCCTATACAAAAAGTGGAGGCGAATGCCTTTCGGACAGTGCCGAGTATGGGAAAGATTGACTTGTCTAGTTGTGAGATCAAGAGCATAGCACCCAATGCTTTTGAGAAATTAGACATGCTGGAGCTGCTGAAGCTGAACGGCAACAGATTGACTGGGTTGCTGCCTCGCACCGTAGAGACCATGAGCAAGCTGCATGGTGTGGAGCTGCACGATAACCCATGGCTGTGTGACTGTCGACTCCGTTCCACAAAAGAATGGCTCTCAAACAACAACATCCCCTACCCCATTGCCCCAAGGTGCCACGGTCCTCCCAAGGTCGCGTCAAAGACATTTGCTGAGCTAGACGTCGATGACTTCGCTTGCAGACCAGAAATTCTGCCTGTCAGCAGATATGTGGAAGCGACGACAGGCGAGAATGCAACAGTGGTGTGTCGCGTTGGTGCTGTGCCGGTAGCAAGCGTACATTGGTACTGGAATGGGCGACTTTTGCTTAACAATACCGCGTTCAGTGCTTTCCAGCGAGTATATATTTTTGAGGACGGTAAGTTTGAGAAAACAAGTTCGCTAGTGCTCACAAACGCCTTGGAAACGGACTCGAGTGAGTTTTATTGCGTGGCTGAGAATCGTGCGGGATCGGCGGAGGCCAACTTCACCCTGCATGTGGCGCTCCGGACTGCTGGCATGGCTTCGCTCGGCAGTGGGCAGATTGCAGGTCTCAGTGCGGCGCTTGTCATTCTCATTCTCGCCATTCTAATGGTAGCTCTCGTCCTCCTCGTCCGTCTTCGCCGCCTTCCCTTCTCGGAAAGTAAAACGCCAGGTCAGCTGGAAGTTATTGCCACCATGAACGGCTCAGCAGTAACAACCACTACGAAGCCTGTCGTATCTGCTCCTCGAATGGTGACTACTGATGATTCAACGAATCCCGTTGCAAAACCTCCACGAGCAGTCTATGAGGCATCAAGCCCCGGTCAGCCCGCAAATCCAGATATTATTCCCGACAGCGGAGACTACCCCGATGGACTGTACCCGACAGGAATGTGGCCTCAGAACTGTGAGGAAGGGTTCTTGAGTCGAGGCAGCCAGTTCGATAGTTCAGACAAAACCCCAATCATCTGCGAAGAAGACGATGATTTTCGGTCTTTTCCGCGGTTACCTCCAACAGACTACCCGCCAGACTACGGTCTTCCTATTCTGGATCAGTACAGTGATGGAGTGCCTCATGTTCCCCCGTCCCCCTCCAGCCCCCCTGTTCCCGTGCATCCCGTGCTGCCTCCCCACCCCAATGCGAAGACGGTCCGTGTCTGGCAAAAGGGAGTCCCCGTACTCCCGCCAGGCCCAGCGACGGCTCTAAAACGCGTCCTTACGAACTCGAGAAATTCCCCTGATGAAGGGTATCAAGAAGGGTGCGGCACAGACGTTTAACACCCTCGCCAAACTCTTCGTGTGAACCAAAGATTTTGTAAATTGTAAAGTAAAAGAATTTTGTAAGTTTTTTAGAAATTGAAAGAAAACGTAAAAAAATTACCGTTGATAAATTATTGTAAAAATGGCTACTCTGTGTACGAGTGATCCCAGTTGGATAATAAAATGTGAAAATTTGAAAAGTTTTCAGAGTCTAATTTTTAAATTCCATTATCTCATGTCGTCGAATAGAATGACAATTTCAACTGTCACGGCATTTGCACGAAAGCAATCGTACACGCTTTCCAGTTCAATTAAGGCGTTCTTCGCTCCGGTTGAATCGCTATTTTTCCTTACGGCAAACTCGGGAATAATAATTTATCTTGCTGGCGTCAGATGTAATGATAAAGAGGCATGTTGGCTGTGGAGGAAGGGGGACCTGGGGCGACACCAGCCGGCATTCATCAAAACTTAACTCCTGTGTTTGAGTTGCTACTTAAACATTTGCTCCCTCCGTCTGCGACGTCCAATAAAAATTACCATGTGGAATACCCCCTTGTTGGAAAGGGGCCAGCCGCCAGCGAGCGCTCCCCCTGTGTCCTCTTCCCGCTTTCACTACGGGGTTGTTGTACTCCTCAACCTAATTAGTTACGCTAATATAAAAAAACTCCTTCCCTCGCCTCTCCCCTTTTTGTAAAAGAAAAAGGGGAGATTGTAGGCTCCCACCGAGATCCTTTTTAAAGGTTTTAAAAATTAGCAAGTATCAAATATCCACCGCTCACAAGACTGAAAATTCGTCGGGAGGGAGTCTGAAATTTTTTAGAAGGAAGGGGTGACAACATACACGATCAATTACATGACTTTGTTTTGTGATTCACGTTCGTTGCGAAATGAAGAATTTATGAATACCACATAGGAAATTTGCGACTCCGAGGTACTAAAATTTGTTGGGTGGGGCAGATGGATTCAGGTACTTAGGGTGCGTCCCACCATGCCCAGTTAAAATTAAACTTGAGATTTTGTCCTACGGTAAATCTCCAGTTTAATTTTAACTGGGCATGGTGGGACGCACCCTTAGCCTTTTATTGCCTTTTTCGGATTTTTTACCATTACTTATCAATAAAGTTGTCACTCTCTATAACGAACACTTCCCTATAGCGAACACATCTCTATATCGAACACCTCTCTATAACGAACACCTCTCTATAACGAACACCTCTCTATAACGAACATCTCTCTATAACGAACACCTCTCTATAGTGAACACCTCTCTATAACGAACACCTCTCTACAATGAGGGAACCTGACTCGTTTAGAAACCCTCTCTGGAGCGAACTATATATAACGATCAATTTTACATTATCTCTAGACAATCGTTATAGAGAGAGACTAATGTATATTAGACGTAGGCAGTGTGTGGAAAATGACAGCTATAATGAAAATTGGAGCCAATTTCTTTTTTCACGTTTTCCTTCTCAGGAAGGATGGAATTTCAAATGAGAAGGTGGGGAATGCAGTAAAGAGCGTAATGCGGAAATTACAGGGTCTGTAGATCACATTACGTTCTCCTTCCCGCCTCTGCTATTGCCTAGTATGCATGGGAAGGCAACTCCACCATCGCAAGTTTAGCTACGGCAGAAAATCATTTAATTTACAGCAATTACTTTATTTTTTAAGTCCACCCTACCTCTTTTTTCTACTACCTAAAAATATACATCTGAGCTACGACAGAAACACACATTTTTGTTCGTGTAAGTGTTTTCCCCATTGAAATCAAGTCTAACAATTCGAAAAACATATTATTACTGATGAATTTTGATAAAAATGTGACTTTCTTGGAAACCTTAATGCTTACTTTAGAGTCCTATACCTTCGTTAGAAGTGAAAAGAAAATCGAAACGTTAAAAAAAGCAAGAGTTTTTCCCAGGTGTCCCTTCTACTCTTGGAATAAATTCAGAAAAATTTTCTAAAACCTTTAAAAAATTGAAACCCCCGTAACCTTTTTTGCGACGTAAATTTTTCATTTCTTTTGAGGAAAAAGGTAATGAATGAAATATCAGTCCCTTTCGTGCAGCGTGATGCATAATTGGTAAACTCTCGTCACTTCTCTACTTTTTTATCCATAACTTTTTCTTTTCACTATCATTACTTCTAGATAAACTTCTATATCCAGATTATTTCCATTATTACATTAAAACAAAGTGGTTCCTTCCTTGTATAACGACCCAGAAGACCAACTGAAGTCCAACTTAGTAATTTGAAATGGGAAATGTGTTTGTTTAGGTTCACTAGAAACTAAAAAGAAAAAAAAATTGTTCGTATTCCTCCCAAAATTGTTCAAGGAGAAAAATTTTTTGGAATTGATGAAATTAAAACGCAGGTAAAAATCGAGACAGAAAATTTCAAATTAGGAAAAATAGGGCAATTGATGGGGGAAGAGGTTGAGGGTGAACTGGAAACTGGAAGGGAACAGCACCTTCGGGGCGATTGCCAGGTACGCTTTGGAGCTCCCGACCCTTTTCGAACACAATTCGACTGAAATTAACCTCTTTTTTATGCGATAAAAAAGGAATGTGTAAAATATTGGAGAGTGTTGAACGGTTGCCAAAGTCCGCATTTTGTATGCGTATCTTAAGGACGCGTCCTCATCATAAACGGTAGGGTAACTTCGCCGAGGACTTTGGAGTCGGTCCAAAACCTGGGATTTTATCTTTGACACCAAGATCCTCTTTCCTAAAACAATATAATCCTCGTATATTTTGTGGGAAGGATCGACTTTTCAGACGATGGAAATTTTTATAACTCTTTCAGGAGCTTGAAGCAGCTTACGACACCCTCTTCATCCTTCGCACTTCCGTTGCTTCTTCAGCGCATTTCCTATCGAGAAGCTATATGGATTGATGGCTCACAATGTGTGGTCAGCATCACACCTCACCCTGGTCTACTGGGAAAGAACTAGCCTCGCACAAATCCTATTACCAGCCATATTCTGTTGGTAGCTTGTGCTGGAAGTACATAAAGGATGCACAATAGCCTCATACGTTGCAGTGCCAGGGTAATGCTGATGCCCACCAAGTTTAAATAGGTATCTCCACCTCCAATAATCTCCAGTTGAACCTCTAGTTAAGTGAAAGTGACGATGAAAAAGGCTTGTTCTATATTGATCGCGACAAGTTAAATTTATGACCGAGGCGTCGGTCAGCGGCATCGCTGACCGGCGCGGCGCCCGCCTAATACGTTATTTACAGTTCCCAATCATGCATTTATTATAGCACAACACTGGTAACGGCTGATACTACCTGTCACGACTGATAATCAATAATTATTCATGGTAAACCAATGCTCATTCAGCAGCGAACCCGGAAAACTTTTTCAATGATATAATTTTCATAAGCAAAGCACGGACACCCAGATGTTGGAGGCCATGCCCTGACCATTTCAAGAATTATCCATCGGACTGAGACCTACAGTTTTACACATCACTGCTGAACTCGTTCAGGACACCATTTTATTTTTTTCAATCTTATAAAATCTAATAAAATTAGATTAAAAATTGATAAAATCTATAAATTCCTTCTGTAGATTCCTGATATTTCTCCCGGAAAATGGGTTGGTGGAATTTTTTAGTTTTGATGAGCAGTTCTTGGATTTATTACTTTTTCCTTGATATTCGAAAAAATTTCAAGAGTCCGTTCGTCAAAAAAATCTGTGTCATCTAACTATTAGGTTGCACTGGTACATGGAGCTGAATTAGGAAAATAATTATATCTAGGTATACAATAGGTATGGCTAACATAAGAAGAATCGACTGACTGTAGACATTGGAATTTTGTTTGTAAGTAACTTCGAAAAAATAAGTGTCCAAAAACCTTCAATTTCGAAAACCGGTTAGCACCATTTGTAATAATAAATTTCAAACTGTAACCTCTGTGCTGTAACAAACAATGAAGCTTTGACCAGCGTTCTAAATAAGGAAATGAAATATTTTCTGTACCTACATTATTTGTGTACGCCTGCCAAAAATACCTAACTTTCAATATCAGTAACTGATTTTAGTTTTTATTTTTGAAAGAGTAAGGTAATTACACTCTATTGGTCACTTCAGTTGTTATTTATTTAATTGAACAATAAAAGAGGAACTAATATTTTTAGTAGGTACATATAATGTGCAACTTCAGCTGAGGTCTAATGAAAACACAAAAAATCGTACCTACAATGTTTTGGGTCAGTTTCGTTTATTTGGTTACGGAGGATACCACTCGGGTGTGTTTGCAGAAACTAACGAGAGCCCCAAGATCTACACATTCTAAAGGTTGCCATGTTCAAGTACGAGAAAGAAATCTCAAGGAAAACACTAATCCAACCAATACGAGCTGTCATGCTTCAGCCACTCATACACCCCGATTAGCCAGTGCGATTTCACGTCACAAGGAGACCCTGCTTATCATTCCACTACCGGTGCAACCTGCAAAATGTACAGATCTTGGTGCAGGTCCGCGTACAAATTTACAACCTCGTTTTCCATATTTTTATTTTATCGTTTCTTTTTTATATAGAAGGGGAAACGCAACTGTTCATCGCTGTTTTTCATTTTAATTGAACTTGGTTGGGCCCACATATGCGACTCCTTCGTTTCCCTCTGGTCCATTTCCAAAAAAAACAGGGTTTAGGTTGGTACTGGTGCTGGCTGCTGCCCACACAATGGACTCTACCACCAAACCCCATCACAGAGGGCCTTCTATAGTACCAGCTGAGCTTCCTACATAATGGCGATTGACTTCAACAAGCTGAGATCACTTTCCCCATCAAAGTCTGTTTGATAACTATTTCTTGAACATTTATACCTACCACGATAATTAAGTTGCCATCGGGAGTGCTCCCCATGGCTATACAAAAAATACTAACCATGAACTTAGTGGAATTCTCCCAGGGAGTATTATGGCTAGTCCCCAAAGGATTAGCTCTTTCGAAAGGGATTAGCCTTACCGGTCTTACAGGTCGCAGATCTATATGTGGACAGAGCACCCACTCCTCCAAGAAAATAGTGAGAGCAAATAAGAAACAGAAAAGGAAGAAAATAAGAGACTAGGAACAAGCCTACACCATACCTAACTGGGTATGACAAAGTAGGAAACCTTTAGAATCAAGGGGTCTTGAGTGCGAAACGGTAAAATATGCACTTCTATCAAACCTTTCTTAAATAAGTCTTAAAGTTGAAAAAAGTTAAAAGACTTTCTTTCCACCCCGGGACTTTCCTTTTAACCTTTTGTCAAGCGATTAATTTCTCGGAGTAATCAAATTCAGTGAGGTGACGTGTTCAGCTTCTTCGCCGTCCTGCAGGATTTCACAGTTTTCCAGTGACAGTCAGAGATTGCGGGCTGACAAATTTCTATGGGAATTCTCTAGTTGTCAGCCTACGTCGGGATGCCTATCCTACCAAGAAATTAGTGAAAGACTTTCACAGGGGTCTGGTATACTTATTTAGAAATAAGAAGGAAGTTTCTTACGCACAAGAGACTAAAAATTTGTATCGCGTTTTCCTACAAAGTAATTAGACATTTTTTATTTCTCAAATCAACAGTTCCTTTTATTAATTCAGAAAAAATTTGCCTCACTTGACGACATGTGAACATAACAACAAATGTGCCTCTCAGGGGCCGAGTGGTCAAGGGGTCCACTTTGTGTCCTGAGAGGTCCGGGTTCGAATCCCGGCGGAACAGAAAACTTTTCCGCTTCCGACATGGATGTATTGGCTTCGGCCCACTGCTAAACTATCTTCGGCCCACTCATATTTGGCTTCGGCCACTTCGTCTTCGGCTTCGGCCAAAAAACATCTAACAAACCAACTCATCGGCGCATATGTTCTCTGAACGTCGCGCGTTAACAACAAATAAATACCTATCCAACAGTTTCCTAAAAAAAATTGGTATTCAAAAACGTAAACAAAAAGCATGGTGTTGACAGTGTTATTGTAATAACATAGCTAGCCAGCTCACCAAAGTTCAGTTCTAAACCCCAAAATATTGAATCCGAAATAAGCCAAGTTGATGTCAGCGAGTATCAGCGGTAGCGGTAGCTATATTTGCCGTTTATAAGGTGGCGAACCTTATAATGCCAGTTATCTTGGCTAGCCTTAAGCCAACTGAATTCCTTTTGAAATCCTTCTTTATGACGCGCTTTCCACAGCAAACTGCCCGTTATCCCTATAACAACTTCTCCCCAAGTCGCGACTTTTCTTCCCCTGTTGCCAACTTTTCAGAGACAACAGTTGCGAACTTCGCCTTCAATGTCTTTTGTCTTTTCTACTTACACGGAATGTGTTCGCATGTAATGGGTTGAGGTTCAAGTAGTGATAAGGGAGTTACTTCGGTGCTTAGCTTCATGTTAACCACTCCGTTTGGTTTTTATGCTACAGGATTCTTCTAGGCACAGGTTAATTTCCCGTAAGGGCAATCAAAGCTAGTTCTAGTAAAGAGTCAGCGTGTACTACACCACAAAGAAACGTTCTATAGGCACTTCCCTTCTATAGTGAGTTCTAGGTCGTCTGCGGGGGAAATCATTGGAATCATAGGTTCAATCGTTATGAAATCTCAGGGAATCTTGGAATTTTTTGGAATGGTTACCCCTTCGGGGTTCATTTTTCTATGAATATCGTTGGGAATATTTGGAAATCTTTATGGAATCTCAGTGGAGTCTCAAGGAATCTCTGGAGTGGTTACCCCCTCGGTCGTGTGGGTTCAAGACCCAGCCAAGCAATTCTGGTAGGAGTAGGCTTCTCTGGCTGGAGTCCTAACCTAACCTAACCTAACCTAACCTAACGTAACCTAACCAAAACCTAACCTAACCTAACCTATAACCTAACCTCCACGACAATCCAGGAATATAGAAAAATGTCCTCTATCAGTGCTGAATTGCTTAATTTCAGATATCAGCAATTGAAATTCCAAGTGCTGAAATATCTAGGGATTTATTTGGTATAATAATTGGTGGTGTGTTAAATATCGCATGCAGTAATTCAAGAAAAGCTGCATATACACACGCGACCGCGTTGGCCCAAAAAAAATCAGCATTCTGCGGTTATTTTACCGAGGCCAAGGGGCTTTTCTTTTTCCCTACCCCCAATCGAATCGAAACCAAAATTTAATCAGTACGGACCTGAAAGATGGGTGGAGCAGGTTGCTATCAAAACCGTTCCCCTCAACTTTTCACCCGTAATATTATGGAAACCATTAACTAATTAGAAGAAGTTTGATTGGCTGCGGAAAATGAGAGAGGAAAGTTTCTCATACGGATGCAGCCATTCACGCTTTGATGGCGGCGATCGCAATAAATACGGACGGGGGAAAAGCAGGCATTGTATCTCGGAACTCGAGCATGGAATAAATCTGTGTCTCGATGATGGGGGAGAGACTCATATCAAATTACAGTCAGAAATCGAATTACAACCCCCGCTTCCAGCCATAGCTGACAGCGAAAATTCCGAATGGGAACATGTGTCTGGTCAGTCCCTTGCGTATTTTGCTCCATTTTTCGATTAAAAAATACTCCCAAGGCACCGTAATCAGAGAATTATGATAGTTATAAAATAAAGTGTTACAGAGTCGCCAGTCGCCATTTTGTATTTTCCCCAGCACTAAAGCGTTGATAATCATGGTCTATCTGTACCTAGATTAAGGCGAGGGGTTAACCACTCGTTGTTGGGAATCTCGTTGGGAATCATTGGAAATCTTTATGAAATCTCACGGAATCTTGGAATTTTTTGGAATGGTAACCCCTTCGGGGTTCATCTTTTCTATGAATATCGATGGGAATCTTTGGAAATCTTTATGTAATCTCAGTGGAATCTCAAGGAATCTCTGGAGTGGTTAGTCCCTCGGATTAAGGCTGTAAGGTACAGTGCTGTGATTATGTAACTTATATGGTGGGTTCTACCACTTCTGTAAAGTATACTACCTATAGTGTAAAAGTATACTATTGGACAAATTTAAAGAACAGATGTATCTCTTCGTATGGGTAGCTTTCGCAAGGAAACAAGTGCTATCATAAAACTGTTCGATAGAAGACACTATATTACACTTTAAAGAAGCGGTGAAATCCAGCCTTAATGACACATTTCTGAGGATATTAGTTGACACTATAACTTTTTAATGTCTGCAGAACTACTGGAATATACTTAATATTAATCAATTAGGTAGTTACTGACGTTAAAATAACATAAGGTATATTTCAGAATACACCTCATAAACATGACACTGATTGAGCTATCACCCTTGGTATTTTAAGGCACCTAGGCAGGTATATCAATCACCCTATAAGTAGTTACTACTTCTCAAAAGTAGTGTAGGTATGGGTAGTTTTACTATAATGACTAATTTCCCAGGCTTGCAAGTAAGTATTCTGTAGGTATAATGTATAATCTTGTTTCGGAGGGTAGGTATATAACCTATTTCCATAGCGTTTTCAGCTTGTTCCCCTCTTGCGGTGTCCAGAACTTGCTGACATGCTGACATGTGTCCGCTTGCTATCGAATCATAGCAGACAAATGAAAATGTTTCGCATGGCTCACCCCGAACTTCCGGTTTCGTTTGTAAGGGACGCAGTTCCTGAAACTGACGTCAGCAGCCTCGTTTAGATTTTCTGCGGGATTAACTGTGACTTATTTCGTCAGCAGTATGTTGTGAAAAGAAGGAGTCTTTTTTTTATGACCTCAGCTGAAGGAAATGGCAGTAAGCATTCCACATTTGAAGGAAAGGATAATTTTCGTTAGATTGTTTCCTATGATTTTTTTAAAACCAAAAACAAGTGCTTTACTCTGAAGGACTCCCATACTCCCATCTACGAGGCAATTAACCATGACTAACATTGCTTAGGTCCGGTCTCAAGAGTGGCAAGAATGAACTCCATACGCTACAGTAGCTCCCTGCTGTTATACAATTTATAAGCTAGGTAAATCTTCAGAATCACTAAATCTATATATTAAAATTGTCTCGCCCTCAAAATATGGACGGGTCGCGCTTTAGGAGCTGTCCCTATGTCAGGTTAGAGTGCGGCAGACCAGTGGTGTACGGGAAGAAGAGTGCAGCAGACCAATGGTTTAGGGGAAGATTTTTGTAAGCGGCCGCACTCTAAGAAGAAGGGGTAGTGTAGTACTCTCGGTTTTTAGTGGGGCGATTTTTTACCTTTGAGGCTAGACGTGATCTAAATGGTTCATTTTACTCTTCATGAAATGCGCTACAAGGCGAAGGGAAAGAAAACGTTTCCATCTAAGATTATAAGGGCCTTTTGGTGTGAGGAAGATTAGCCATGAAAATTTTTTGGGTTTTAGGGATGTCTACTTTCACAATTTAGACACAGCCCAAACCAATACAATTGTAGTTTTCTACACTCTTTTCATTCAGCAGTAAACGGGCTTTTAGGTAAACCAAATCTTAGTTGCCAAATATGAAGATACATCAGTTTTTTTAAAGTTCAAAGACAAGTATTGGTTAAAAATCCCATAAAAAGTGCGACAGAAACAACATTAGAAATTCGGATTGGAAAGATGAAAGAAAAACATTTCCAGATTAATGGATGCCATTAAATTACCTACAGTTTTATATGCAACACATCTAGAAACTCTAGAGAAATATCATGTAAAAAATTATTTTAAGGGAAAAAAACGAAGAAATTAGAGAAAAACAACCCAATGTTTTGATTATGAAATTATCAGAAGACTCGGATCGGAAGACTCGGGACCCATTGGCTGGCGCTAATCACGTGACAGTTTGCCGGGGCACCAGACAAATCTCCCGCGCTAAATTTCAAACGCTCATGTGCAGACTTACCATAACAAAATCGTATCATTTAAACCATTTGCCCTGTATGCGAGATAAAAAGAGGTATGGTTTCAGAATAAAATGGCCTTTCAGGGGAATATAAAGTAGTAAAAGTTGCTAATAAAGAAACTGTTTGACTTTTGACAGTTTGATGTTAAAAAATCATATTAAATCCATAGAACATTGAAGAGTTTGTTACGGAGAGATGCTATTGGTAATTAAGAGAGTATTCGTTATAGTATAAACAGTATTTGAAATAATTATTATATACCTAGGTAGGTAGTAAATTATGTTTTAACAAAATAAAATGCCATTTTATATTTCTGAACTAACGGAAACGCCAAAGGAATAAATTTGCTGCCACGATACCATTGACCATTGAACATTGACTAGAACCAGTGCTATGAACCACAGCAAAATATGTAAACACTTTAAAGGGTCGTTATTTTGATCTTTATTCGCCAAGACCATATTAGATCAGTGAAATATTCTGTACTCACGCAAGATGTCTGCCATCAATTTCAGGTAATTTTTTTATTATATTATTATATTGTGATAGTTTTATCTTAAATTATAATGATACTGGTACCTACACGACTGCCAGTGACCGGGGCTGCTCTAAATGCAAAACAGAGCGTTCTATTCGAACACGAAAAATAAACAAGACTCCAAATAGCGCACTATGTTTAACTTTTAATTAAGAACGAATAGGTAGGTACTTATCACACAACGATGAAAATGGTTGTGCAATTGTCGGTATCAATCGGTATCAAAATAGTTAAAGTGATTTGTTTTGCTTTCAGAGCACAAATGACAGTCTAATACGCAATTGTGTGGGAGAGACAACTTATGAGCTTTAAGTATCCAGAGTCTGTCCGTGTTAGAAATGTTTCCACGAGTTCCATCAGTGGGTGGTGTCATTTTCTAAGTCAGAACTAAAACTGACTATTATCTGGCCTCTGTATACACGTGGCTGACAGCTCTTGAACGTAAGCATACTTAATTTTGTATATATTAGCTTTGACACGTATTTTTATTTTTGTATGTATAAACCATCAGTCTAGCCGCACGGTGCTCTATCCTACTTGATATTAATAAAAACCTTCTGTGGCTGGATAGTTAGAGTCCTTTGGAGCTCCCAGTATGGTTCCTGCAGAGGTTCGATAAGTAATGAGGTTCCAAAGCTCCAAATTTTTGTAATCTAATGAGTTTCTGTACAAATTACCTACTGGGGAAAAAAAATGTTTCTGCACTTTTTACATTTTCGAAAGCCATAGATATAGGTATGCCATGTAGGTATGCAAAATTTCGAAATTGTGATTTTAGGTTCTTGATGATCCTGAGGTTCCAACAGAAGTGAAGATAAAGTGGCCATTCCCTGCCCTGCGCTTACACGACTCTGACTAAAGTACTCATTCCCTGCCCTGCGCTTACACGACTGTGATTAAAGTAATCATTCCCTGCCCTGCGCTTACACGCCGCTGACTAAAGTACTCATTTCCTGCCCTGCGCTTACACGCCGCTGACTAAAGCACCCATTCCCTGCCCTGCGCTTACACGACGCTGACAGCTGCTGACGTAAGTTGACTTTTTTTTATTTTCTCACCATATATGACGAGAAAGTATTGTCTTCGTGCAAAATAACTCCACAGCTTATGCCGTTCATCAAATTTTGATAAAATTTGTTACGAAATTTGGTAAGCACCTGTCCATAATCACGGCCGACGGAAGTTTTAAATGTATTTAAGATTTGTAAAAAAAATGCTGCCGTTGCTGTAAAAAAGTCGCCAAAATGATTAAAAATTGGTGTTTTATATTAGTCAGACAAGCGCCAACTCAGTCTCACTCTCAGTCCGCAATAATATTGAAAATTGGTAATTATGTGAAGAAATAGAGGTTTCGACGTCATTTCCATCAGAATGTGAATTAGTTGAAAATTTTGGCACATTTTATTATTTCAGATAAGATGGAAGTTTTCATTTTCGGCTCCTCCATCATCCGTGACCTCGGGCGGATGGCAACACGGTGGCGTAATCCTACGCACATTTATGGGAAGGGCGGTGCCAAAATGTCGGAACAGACAATACAATTTATTTTACGCGTTTTGGCTAGGAGAAATTGTACTGTTCCTGCGGTTGTAGTACTGTTATATGGTGGGAACAATGTAACTCTATTTCGTGATAGAGAGCCTCAAACGCCCGAGCAGGTTGCTTGGACGTATGATGCTCTTTTGAAAAAATTATATTGTTTACCATCAATAACGGTAATAGTGTGTGGAATTTTACCTCGCTGTGTTGAAGATTTTGTACCTATAATGGAGATGAATTTAATATTGCGAGAATTAGTAAAATCTTATCCTCGCAATGTCAAATTCTGTCATACAGATAGATACTTCTTCTCTCAACTAACATTTGATGGATGTGTTCACAGATTTCTTGATCTTTCTTATTTCAAGAATGACGGGACACATCTTACAGATCTAGGCAACGAAGTATTGTTGCGCGTGCTAAAAGCATCAATTCGTTCAGTACAATTTCTTCCTTAAGGCGGAGTATATATTCGCTATTTGTTTACGTTTTTACTTCAAACTTAATGAGGAAACTATAGGATATTTAAATGTTCTGAAATATAATATATTTTTTTAATGTCATAAATTATGAGGCTATATTGTAATTTTACGATCGAGTGATTTTTGTCAACCAAAAAATTGTTCAAAATTAACCGATCGTGAAATCACAACATAGCCTCATGTTAAAAAGACATATCATATTTCAGAATATTTAAATATACTATAGTTTTCTCACCAAGTTTGATGTAAAAACGTAAACAAATAGCGAATGTAATTCCACCTTAAGGTGACCATGTATTCACTTTGTTTAAGTTTTTTCTGCTTAATTTATGAGGAAACTATTGGATATTTAAACGTTCTGAAATGTAATATGTCTTTTTAACATCATAAATTAAGAGGCTATGGTGTGGTTTTGCAATCAGTTAATTTTTGACAAATTTTTTGTTCATACAAATCACTTGATCGTAAAATTACAACATAGCCTGTTAATTTCGGCCGTTAAAAAGGTATATTATATTCCAGATCATTTAAATATTATGCAACTTAAAAACAAAAAATTCTTTTCGGCAGCCCCGAAAGGCGTAGGTAGATTTCGAAGATTACTTCCATCCACTAAAAGCAGTCTAAAATCATTTAGAATGACGGTTAAGAAGATTTTCAGTTGATCCCGATGCATTCCCTTGAGTTTTAAAATTTCACCGCCCTTCCCCCCCCCCCCCCCCCCCCCCATGGAAAATGAAAGTGATTTTACAAAAAACTTTTTCAAAGTTGTAGGTTGGATTTAACCAGCCAGGTTAGATTGTTGTCAGATAAGTTGTAGACAAACCAGGCGTACTTAGGGTCTGTTAATTTTTTTTGAAATTTTTTTGAGCCTTTGAGCTAAATTTCCAGAAAGATAAGGGGTAATGTTTTGAACTACACTGATTCTTATTCATTAAAAGAGCTGTAACTTTCCGGCGCACCGGGTTTAGATGGACAACCTCCTCCACAGTTGAAGATGAAAGGAGCCATTAGGCCGAAGACCGAGCTGTCTAGCCAAACAGTAGAGATGTGAACAATAAGCGGAACCTACGCTTTTGCGAGTGTTATTTACAGAGATACATTTCAGTGTAGACGGTATTCATTATAGGGAGAATGTTTGTTAGAAAGCGAGAGTTCGTTATAGATATTAGATATGTATAATTATAAAGCTCGGTATTAATTTTCGTTAGAGTGTTCTTTATTGATTCTTTCAGTCTTCGCTTCCTGGCTTTACTACCATTCGTCCGATTAATACCCCCAAGGGGGCAGCGCCGCCGCGGCTGGACGAGTTTCCCAATTTTAATGTAGTAAAATAAAAAATAAAAAACCTTGAGGCCGAAGGCCGAGGTGTTTAGCGCAGTGGCGAGGTGAAGAGCAAGCGGAGAAAAATTTGATTTCCAGAGGTAATTAGATTTCCATTCGTTCATCCAAAATACAATATAAATAATAATACACCAATTTAAAAATTGGCGGGAATTTTTTGGGAATTTGCTGCGGTCAAGCCCATGGTTCTTCAACCAATCACGACCATTTTCCATCACTCCACACTCCATGTTGGATTTCCACTTGGATGCGACAGACTACCAATATTTTTCCGAAATATTTCGTATATTTTGGCTCTGAGGCGGAAAGATTCTCTGAAAGCTTGCGACGAGCGGATTGTCAACTTCTACAACGAGCTAAGTGCAATATTTCCTTTCTTCTTTCACTTAAAAATAGGTATTTATTTAAAAAATTGAAACTGGCATTTCTTTAGTATGGCAAACTGTGATTTCAGTACTCCGACAGGTATTTTTAAAATTTTTCGGCAACCCGGAGATGGGAACTGCTTATTTCACAGTCTCGCGGCAGATTTGTTTCCAAATGAGGTAAATGCAAATTGCAAAGTTAGGTTACAAATAGTTGAGTTCGTTTGTGAACACTGGGATGATTTCAAATTTGCTTTGCCACAATTTAAGAATTCTTTGGCTTATTATGAATTTATGCGCCGAGACAAAGTGTATGGAGGTGATGTTGAGTTGGTTGGAGGAAGCAGGCTTTATAAGCGAGATATTACTGTATACTACAGAAATGACCCTAAACAGCCGCCTGTGTCACGTGGCCAATCTGACTGTGAAAAATTGTACCTACTCTATTCTGGCCCGAACGACAATGGGCACTTCGATCTGTTGGAACCCAAAAATCAAGCGAGTTCTCAAATGACTCATAATTTGAAAAAACCGAGAGACGCAGCCCTAAATTTTTCATTGGTGTCCACAAAACCAAATCCAAAAGAAAACCAGCCAAAAATGTACCCAGTATATTTGGAAAATGGGAAAAAGACATCTAATGGACAAAACGTTATTGAAAAGCAGTCAAGTGTAAAGACTAACAAAACCCAGTCGAAAACGGAGTCAGTGCAATCACGAAAATTAGAGAACCCCATGGATGGCTTGGTAGCAGTAACCACTGATCTGGCTCCCTTATTTGAATGTATTGCGTGTCAAATCCTAAATGACCAGACTTTGGCCCCAAAAGTTAAGATAGACATCATAGACTATGTGTGTGCAAACTGGCTTAAATTTTCGCAGCTCCCTGGCGCACTGACGCTTCGAGATTCCAATGAGTACCGCAAATTAATGCAAGCTAATAAATTCAATAATGACAGCCTGCAATTTCAGGCTGTAGCTGAGCTTTATCGAAGGCATATCAAGGTTTTTTGCGAGAAGACAGATAAAGCTGCGACCTACGGAGATGCAAAATTTAGGCTTCTCAATCTTTTGGAAATTCAAACGTTTGATGGTTCAAGCATGTACACGGTTTTAACAAGTGCTAACAGACGCCGACCTACCCACATTTCAAACCTTAAAAAACTTGCACATTCAGAGAGAAAAGCCAGCATTGAGCCAACAATTCAACCATCAAAGGGGAGAAAATGTAAACAACCTAAAAATGTAGAAAAATCAGCTGATAGGATTTTTCCTGTACCTGCAAACACCAGATCGAAATTTAAGCTTATACAAAAAGTCTGTGAAGAAACTCCTTCCCTATCGGTACAGTACGTTCCTGCGCCACTGATTCAAAAGCAGGTACCCTCTCAGAAAAAATCTAAAAAACGAAAAAATGTAAATATGGCATCCGACAGTGTAACTGCCAGCCCCAAGCGAAAAAAAAAGTGTGTTACAGTTCCCCCTATTGTTTTTCCTTCTGTAGCAGAAATAATTCAGACACCTGAAATAGATGAGAGCTGCTACGAGCTGCTCCAACGTGCATTGCCCGATCCAAATGATGAACTAAGTTCGCAACTAAGCCAGCTCGCAGTGTCTCCAGTGGAGAATTTAGTAAACCAAAAATCAGAAAAAGCAGTAACTGTTCAAAATACGCAGAATGGACTACAAGAAGGGAAGAAATGTAAAAAACTCGACACTGTAAAATTGGCATCTGCAAGTTTTTCTGTAGTTACCAAGTCTAATGAAAATAGTGTTAAGAAAGATTCTTTAAATCTACATGTTCAGACTGTGCCCTCACGCATTGCAGAAATGTTTCGAACACCAGCAGCCACATTTATTGTTATTCCACAGTTGGGGGACGGGAACTGTTTCTATAGATGTTTGGCTTGCTCTATCTTCAATGACAGTGAACTCCACCAACGAGCCAGATTAGGCGTGGTAAATTATATATGCCAAAACTGGCACGAATTATCGCCATTCATGGTTTCTAAAAACTTAAAGACTCCTTTCGAATATCGAAAATATATGTCAGAATTGGGCACTTATGCAACCCAAATTGAAATTTCAGCAGCTGCAAAATTTTATGGCAAACAAATTTTGATTTACTACAAAAATGACCAAAATCGTCCCCCAACTGCACAGGGCAATTCAAATGACCCGGTTATACATGTTTTGTACAGTTTTTTAGTTGTTGACGAGGGGCACTACGAGCTGCTACAGCCTGTTTTACAAAATTCATACGAAGAGGTATGTTCGCAACTGAGTCAGCTCGCAGTGTCACCGCAGGTAGTAGGTCTTGAAATGCCAAAGGAGAAAGGACAGCAACTACAACGAGAAAATGAACGAAAACGCCTACGTCAGCTAAGAGAGACGGATGAAGAAAAGAAACAGAGGCTTCAGAAACGAAAATTAAATGAAAATAGGGAAACGTCACAGCAACGAGACGATCGACTGAGGAAAAGGAGAGAAAAACATAGAAGAGTTCGACTAGAAAAGCAACGGTTGCAGTTACAGCAGGAAACAGAGAAAGAAACAAGTGAACAACTGAAGATAAATTTAACAGGCACAAAATCAAAAGGTCCAAAAAAATCAACCTACAGATCCGCTTACATACCCTCAGATACCCATGTACAGTGTCCACTTCTCGATTTAGGTTTTATGGATATCACATGTGAGGCCTGTCAAGCTCGGTATTTTAAAAGTGAAGTTGCAAAGAAAAAGGGCCCATATCCCCGATGTTGTCATTCTGGTAAAGTTAAACTTGACACTTTACAGCCATTTCCCGAGTATCTTAAAGATTTATTAACCGGGCTCGGCAGGGACGCAAAAAAATTTAGGGAACAAATTAGATGTTACAATAGTTGTTTTGCTTTCTGCAGTTTTGGTGCGCAAATTGTACGACAGCACCGCGGCCCATATTGTTTTAAAATTCATGGACAGATATACCATAATACTTCTGCAATATTTCCTGAAAATAATAATGTCACTCCAAAATTTGCGCAGCTCTATGTAATCGATGCTGCAGAAGCCCTCCAATTTCGTGAGGCCAATAACGAGGATACAGATTTGGATTCTATCATTTTGGTAAATTTGGACAAACTCATTAGAGAAATTAACATTTATGCGCAGTCATTTCAAATGCTAAAGGATGTTTACTGTAGAGAAAAACTGCGAATTGAGCAGGAAGGAGGGGAAATGCCTGAAGTGTCGATGCACATTTTGAGAAAAACCAGGCTCAGTCATTCTGTTATAGAGAGTCCTATTACTTCTAATGAAATTGCTATTGTATTTAATAGTAAAGATGGCGAACCCCCTTCCAACCGTGACATCTGTGTCCACCCTGTAGGAAGTCGGTTAGTCAACATTTCACCTCTTTCCCCAAATGTTGATCCTATGACGTATGTTCTAATTTTTCCTACGGGACGCGACAAGGGATGGACTGTTGACATACCTCATGTAGTAGGATCACGCATTGTAACGCTGCTACAATTCTACTCCTACCGAATTTCCATTCGCGATGGGTTCAACCCTGTGCTGTCTGCGGGTAAACTGACCCAGCAATTTATTGTTGACGCTTATATTAAAGTTGAAGGCAGCAGGCTAGAATATATTAGACAAAATCAAAAACAACTTAGAGTAGAATTGTACGGTGGCCTCATGGACCATGTTCGAAGTGAGGCTGCAAGACTTGGAGTACCTCCCGGTCGGACTGTCATTTTACCTTCTACGTTTCTTGGTGGACCCAGAGCTCTCACACAGCGTTATCAGTCAAGCCTAGCGGTGGTTCGAAAGCTGGGAAAACCCTGTCTTTTCATCACAATCACGTGCAATCCCCAATGGGAAGAGATTCGCCGGCATCTTGAGCCTTATCAGCAACCACACGATCGACCAGACTTGGTTACGCGCGTTTTTAAAATGAAACTAGATTGCTTTATTAAAGATCTAACAGAAAATCATGTTTTGGGTGTTCCCGTGGCTTATGTTTATGTTATTGAATTTCAGAAGCTTGGGCTTCCACACGCTCATATTCTAATTATTTTGCGGCAGGAAGATAAGATCCGAAATGGTGATGATGTTGACATGGTTGTGAGTGCTGAGCTTCCTGATAAGGTGACAGAACCGGAATTGTATGATATTGTAACTTCGTCTCTTATACATGGTCCCTGTGGAGTACACAACCAGAAAGCACCTTGCATGGTGAATGGCAAGTGTAGTAAAGACTACCCTAAGAAGTTTAACGAAGAAACTGTCGTAAACTCCAACGGCTATCCATTGTATAGGCGACGAAATAATGGACGCTGTATTGATGTTCTTGCACGAGACGGCACTGTTAGATATAAACTAGACAACCGCTGGGTAGTACCTTACAATCCATATTTTTTACTGAAGTACAAATGTCATATTAATGTAGAAATCTGTTCTTCCATCAAAAGTGTGAAGTATCTTTATAAGTATGTATACAAAGGCCACGATACAGCTGAGCTAGAAATTCGACAAGACTGTGATGCTGCGTTTGACTGGGATGAAATTAAAGTTTTTCTTGATGCTCGATATGTAAGTGCTCCGGAAGCTGTGTGGAGATTGTTTGAAATGAAAATGTACGACCAGAGTCATCATGTTATTCCCCTCGCCGTACATCTCCCGGAGCAACAGCCCGTATATTTTAAACAAGGGCAGGAAGAGCAAGCCCTCCAACAAGCTGCCTGCAGAAACACCAGTCTCACTGCCTTTTTTGAACTGAACCGCACCAATCCAAAAGCTCAAAACTTCATTTACACTGATATCCCAGAAAATTTTGTATTAAAAAAAGGTGTTTGGAAGGAACGACAGCTGGGTGGAGAACGTATCATTGCTCGAATGTATACTGTTAGTCCAATGGAAACGGAGAGGTTTCACCTAAGACTTTTGTTACTACATGTTAAGGGTCCAAAGTCGTTTGATGAATTGAAAACTGTTAATGGGTTGTTATGCGACTCTTTCCAACATGCTGCCAGGCTTCGTGGTCTAATCGAAGACGATACAGAATGGGATCAATGCCTGATGGAAGCTGCAACGTTTCGCATGCCCAAGCAACTTCGTGAACTGTTTGCGTTTATATGTGTGTTTTGTAATCCAACGAATTCTCTGCAACTGTGGAACGATTACAAAAGTGATATGACTGAAGACTTTGTCAGAAGGCAACTGAGTATTATTGATTCTGAAAATGCCGCACTTGCAGAGATTGAGGAAATTCTATTGTCTTTTGGAAAAAAATGTAATGACTTTGGCTTGCCGGACCCACAACCAATCGCTGGTGACGTCACTGACGCCGACGTTGACGGCAGTGTTGTTGATGGCCTCTCAAGTAATGTTGCACCAGCATATCATGTCTCCAGTCTAAATCAAGATCAGAAATTAGTATTTGACGCCATTGTTCACGCCATGACTGATGAAAATAACACCCCAAGACTGATTTTTATTGACGGGGTCGGGGGCGCCGGGAAAAGTTTCGTGTATTCTACCCTGCTTGCGTATTTAAAAACTGAAAACAAAACTGCTATTACAGTTGCTTGGACAGGAATCGCTGCAACATTACTGGATGGTGGCCGAACTGTTCACTCTACGTTTAAATTACCTGTGCCTCTTTTAGAAACAAGCAGCTGTAATCTCAGGTTGCAATCAAAGGAGGCTCTACGAATCAAAGAAGCCGTGGCAGTTGTTTGGGACGAAGTAACGATGGCATCGCGTTTTGCTTTAGAAGCGGTTGACCGATTTTTAAAAGAATTAATGGGAAATCATCGCCCATTTGGCGGGAAAATTATTTTACTTGGGGGAGATTTTCGTCAATGTTTGCCTATTGTGAAGCATGGCCGAAAATTGGACGTTTTACAAGAGTGTATAAAAAATAGCCACCTTTGGCCTTTGTTTGCAACCATGAAGCTTACTGTAAACATGCGTACTTTAGGTGCTGACAGTGATTTTCCAGAGTGGCTTCTGAATCTTGGAGATGGTAAATTACAGAAGACAATTGATGGCATAGATGACTGTGTCATCATTCCTGACGATTTCATGACGGAAAAGGATTTGACGAAAGAAATCTTTGGAGAGTCATTCTCAGCAAGTGAAGCCGAAAGTGTCTCAAATCGTGTCATTCTTGCACCGAAAAATGATGATGTTGCTGAAATAAATGACCATGTTTTGAGGAAATTGATAGGAGATGAAAAATGTTACATAAGTATTGATAAAGTTGTATGTGAGGATCCCGAAGAAGAGCAAAATTACCCCGTCGAATTCGTCAATAGTTTGACCCCAACAGGCATGCCCCCTCATAAATTAGTTCTTAAAGTAGGTGCTATTGTGATGCTTTTGAGAAACTTAAACATTAATAATGGTCTGTGTAATGGGTCTCGATTAATTGTCGTGGCAATGGGTGCGAACATGTTGCACTGCAAAATTATCACTGGTAGCAAGAAAGGGAGAATGGTCTTTATTCCTCGAATTTCACTTCGATCCTCAGAAGCAGATCTGCCCTTCATTTTCTCCAGACGCCAATTTCCTATTAGGTTAGCTTATGGTATGACAATCAACAAAGCCCAAGGTCAGACATTGGAACACGTAGGAATTTTGTTGAAACAGCCAACCTACAGCCATGGCCAGACGTATGTTATGTTCAGCCGATGTACCCGACGAGAAAATATCAAAACTTTTATCTGCTCAACAACGGGTCAAGGCCAGACATCAAGTGGTGAATGGTTTACCAAAAATGTCATTTATCGAGAGGTTTTATGAAAAATTCAATTATTGGAGCATAGAAACTGAACATGCATTCGCTATTTATTTACGTTTTTTATGCAATTTTTATGTCTTTTTTTTTCGGCGGACATACAGTTAGTACAGTTAATTTCAATCAGTTCCTTGGGCTTTGTACAAGTGTATCCAATTTCAACGACGGCTGTGACAGTCTCCTCTTTGTTTTTAATAATTCAGAACTGCCTTTTCTGATTTTATTTTCTGACAATGGCTGCTGTGTTTGTACCTCCTTTGTTTTGAAATTTTAGCCCTCAGAAGTGCCTTTTCTAATTTCACTTTACGTTCGAACAACGGTTGCTGTGATTGTGCTTTTTTTGTTTTGGATTGTTATCTTTCAGAGCTGATTTTTTTAATTTAATTTTTTTTTAACTATCACATTTTCATATTATTTATTAACTATCGTTGTTTGACTGAGGAGAGCTCTTGCGGGTAGTGTCTAAAGAGTCCTTCTCGCCGAGGTCCGAACCACTGCCGGAGAGTTCAATACAGTCGATTTCAATCAGTTCCTCGGGCTTGAGTAATTTGATTTTAATTTGTACAGGGTCATGTGTGTAAATCTGTACTGCGTGTTCATGTAAATTATTAATGCGTAATTTTTGTAAATTTGTAGTGGGTCATGTGTGTAAACTTCTAATTGGTCACGTGTATTGATTTTCAACGGCGGCTGTGATTGTACCTTCTTCGTTTTGAATTTTAGCCCTCAGAACTGACTTTAAATTTCATTTTATTCCCCAACTTTCATATTTTCATACATTTATTTATTATCATTCTTTGACTGAGGAGAGCTCTTGCGGGTAGTGTCTAAAGAGTCCTTCTCGCCGAGGTCCGAACCACTGCCGGAGAGTTCAATACAGTCGATTTCAATCAGTTCCTCGGGCTTGAGTAATTTGATTTTAATTTGTACAGGGTCATGTGTGTAAATCTGTACTGCGTGTTCATGTAAATTTTCAATGCGTAATTTTTGTAAATTTGTAGTGGGTCATGTGTGTAAACTTCTAATTGGTCACGTGTATTGATTTTCAACGGCGGCTGTGATTGTACCTTCTTCGTTTTGAATTTTAGCCCTCAGAACTGACTTTAAATTTCATTTTATTCCCCAACTTTCATATTTTCATACATTTATTTATTATCATTCTTTGACTGAGGAGAGCTCTTGCGGGTAGTGTCTAAAGAGTCCTTCTCGCCGAGGTCCGAACCACTGCCGGAGAGTTCAATACAGTCGATTTCAATCAGTTCCTCGGGCTTGAGTAATTTGATTTTAATTTGTACAGGGTCATGTGTGTAAATCTGTACTGCGTGTTCATGTAAATTTTCAATGCGTAATTTTTGTAAATTTGTAGTGGGTCATGTGTGTAAACTTCTAATGGGTCACGTGTATTTATTTTCAACGGCGGCTGTGATTGTACCTTCTTTGTTTTGAATTGTTAGCCCACAGAACTAACTTAGCTCGATTCCAGTTTATTATTTTATCATGTCATTTTATAATATTCTTTCACTCCTTGACTGAGTTGTTGCGGGTAGTACCCGAACTTGCCATGGCCCGAACTACTGTCAGTAGAGTCAACTTGATTCAGCTCCTTGGGCTCCTCTCTTTTAGTATAGTTTTTTTTAAATCTGTGAATTGATTTCTAATGGCGCCTTTGATTGTATGTGTTCACTTTCTTATGATTTCATAGTTTTTATTGATAAAGACTCATTTCTTACGTATTGACATATGCACTGCCATACTAAACAAAAATGCGTGATTATTCCCTATATTTTTTTCACACTACTTTTTCTTTACTGGTATTGTGTGTAAGTGTCACTTATGCGAGTAACTGCACCTTACTATTGCTGATTGGCACATCGCAATATTCGAATTGTCAGCCCCCTAAAACATTTATTGGTTCACTGTCCTTATCATACTCAAACATTTGTCCAGTAGCACTATTTTCAAACCAGTCCAAAATTACCTTAATAGATGCACTGATCACATTTCGTTGTTCTAGATACCAAAACCAAGAAAAGTAAATCTCTGACTACGAATTCTTTTGCATTTCCAACGCTTTGATGCGGAAAGTCCTAAGGGGAAAACGCTAATGGATACTCGCACTCGCACTGGAATAAACGTCGATGGAGGCATCTACATCTACACTATCTCAGTTCTCTGCTGTTTACCCCAGTTGTTAAATTTGATTTCTTTCAGGTGGTCACTATCATCCTCACTATACCTTTATTTCCCACCTTCTCCATATCATTTTCCTTTCCCCCGCCTATCCCCCCATCCTATAACTTTCACTTTTCCTCCTCACGCGATATGATGATATTTGGCTATGAACACTGGTAACCAGTGATATTTTAAATACTGATCGCACCCATCAATTTTCAATAAATTTACCTACCCATACTCCGACATTCGTCATTCATATTCTGTATGATGTTTCACCACGATACCTACATGGTAATTTTCAGTACCTATACTCCTTATAATGACCCATGTCTGCTCTCTGTCAATGAGAGGGTGATCATATTGTATCTAATTGGTTATATGCCTTCACAATAACGAAAGCAATGGTAGGTACATACCTATTTATTAAACTTTTTTTTTAATATGGATCTTTTCATACCTCCGACCATAATGCCAGTAGGTACGAAATACAAGCCAGCGCAGCGCGTGCAATCAAACAGAAACCACGAGGCCGCAGGCCGACGGACCTAGCCCCACGCAGTGGCGAGGTGTAGGGCAGGCGAAGCCTGCGCTATAGCTCGTATTTGATTAATTTGGGTTAACTAGCTACTAACTATCTAAGTACCAAAGTAAAAATTATATTTAAAATTATGAAACTCAGGCACATTACAATATCAATTTTCTTTTAATTTACACCAACTGTTAAGTAGGTATCTCGGAACTTGAATGCTTCCAGCATTTACTTAGCTATTGTCCACGAAGTCGCGCTAAAGTTTTAGTACCTAGCTCGCCATTGTAATTCAAAGAAGAAGGGAAGCGTTGCACCAATTTGATCAGCAATCAGTGCATCTCATTTCCATATTTCCACAATTGCTTTAATTGCAACCCAAAGTTATCGTTGAGGTATGGTTAAAATTTCATTAACTTCTCTGCAGCTGACGTCAGCTTCGTTTTTAGTTTTTAGAGTAGATATAGGTCTAAAAGGCACTCTGAACCATGGATAAGGTTTTTTGTTGTATTTCTAGGTTTAGCTACTCCTAGGTTACAATTTTTAAACTGACTTTTAACAGAGCCCAATTTACTCGGATTGAAATTCAGAATCATCTGAAAAGTTGAAAATTTAATGCAAAACCTTTCACTGTCTCCCTGCGTTTTTCAATGCCTTTGACACTAAAAAGAGTCGTTATAGAGTGACAGTTCAGCGGTAGGTACTGCTGCCTTAGTCAGGTATGATCAAAAGAAGAAGTTGTCACTAAAGCTGACCTCTTATCCCCAGCCTGAGAGGAATTGAGAGGTCTTTCTGGGTGTTTCTCTCATTTTAAAATGAAATAAAAAGGAATTGACTTGCCTCCCTGCAACAATGAGGAAGATGAAATATGAAGGGGTGGAAGCATAACGTAGACATAAATTCAGCGAGACGTAAAAAACTTGAGCTTGTCACCTAGCAACGAGCGTTCAAGGGCCCTTCTTTGCGCTCACAAGCGGCCCCTTAGTCTCCTTCCATTTTCTTAAATATTTTTACAGAATGTTAAAAATTATACCACCAACTAAAAGCCAGAGCGAGAGACTTTAAATGTGAAGTAAAGAAAAAACGGCTCTAAATTCTGGAGTTTCGACGCCAAATCGGCACTTCTCGTATACATTTTATTTGGCTTTTACTTCCTAACGAAGTGAGACTAAAGTATAAAACGCCTGACTTTCCCGTGTTATAGAGGTGAAAACCTACTCGTAAACTGAAACTGACGGAACGGAGATGGAACATTTCCCAACATGAACCTCACTAATATGTAGGTATGCCAAAAGGCTCTTAAATATATACCCACTGAAGACTGGTTTACAGTCCTTAATTTGGACGGCATTTCAATGGGTCCATTGATATCAAAGGGAGGGGGTAGTTTGGAGATGTTGTTGGGTCGTTGCCTGTTGCCTATATTCTGACTTATTAGATCGTTTGATCCCTTTGGCCATTTTAAGTGGTCTTCATTACACCTGCGTACCTAAAAGAAGTCGGTACTTGGGTACTGCGAGATTGGTCTCCGAATTTCAAAACCTTCCACACAGCGTTTTTCTTACCTCAGCAAGACTTTCCTTCCCGGTTTCCTCTGGCAATATTGAGTTTTCCGTTCAATGCAGGTATAGCTTATTCCAAGGCTCCACTTTTGTGGCAGCCACAGTACATAAAAGAAGATTCTGAGACACTAAATTTTCAGTGCATTATGGAGTTGCATGTGATCGTTGACTGCAGGTCTGTCGTGCAACTGATCTGATAAGGCTCGGATGGGGCTGCACGGTCAAACGGTAATAGAGCTGTCGGCCGCGCCACCAAAACAAATGAGCTTCCATTTATACAGCTGACCTCCGACATGCCACGATGCTCCGACAGAGACACGACGCTCTTGTATCTAGCGAGGCAGAGACATGCTGCTCCTGATACCTAGTGAGACATGGGAACGACGCTAAGGTTACACAGTGAGACAGAGGAATGCCGCTACGTAGCGAGGTAGAGGAGCGGCGCTACTGATACCTAGCAAGGTAGAGGAGCGACGCTACTGATACCTAGCAAGGTAAAGGAGCGACGCTACTGATACCTAGCAAGGTAAAGGAGAAACGCTACTGATACCTAGCAAGGTAGAGGAGCGACGCTACTGATATCTAGCAAGGTGATTGAATAACGTCACTGATACTCTAGCGAGACACGCAGGAATGACACTGCTGATACCTAGTGAGGTAGAGAAACGACGCTACCGATACCTTGCGAGACAGAAGATGTACCTAGCAAACCAGAAACTACTGATTTTATTTTTCAGATCACGGTACGTTCTTACATTCCTTTAATAACATACGTCAAGAAGTTTACGTTCCAAGTCAGCAAAAAATTCCAAGCATTACCCGTACCTATACCGGAAATGAACAAAACTTTCTCCACTTCTTCCTCAATCCCACTCAAAGTTTGGTGAAGATCAATTTCAGCGATTTCTCCAAAATGAAAAAGCCCGTTGAACCGCTCTTCCCCAATTTTGAGGACTGAGGGGACCTCCCGATAAGACGAACCGTGTCCCTCAGTAAACAAAGCCAAGTTGTAACTCTGCGGATAAAGTTGAAGCAAGTTTAGTCCAGTGATTTGGGATTCAGCGAGTGTCTGCAGCCTTGGCTGGAATGATACAGAAAGCTTCCACCTCAGGATTTAAAGCCAACTTGCCGCAACTTTCTCTCGTACAAAGAAAAAGGTTTGCGGGGTCCACATGCAATTCTCTTTCCCAATCCAATGGATTTTCTCTGCCAAAGAAATGAATACGATAGAAATTCTTATGGGATTTTCAATTTCCTGGGAAAACCCACCCCTGAATTGAGCCAGGGGGTGTTTTTCACCGGACAGAACTTGGGGTCTGACAAATTGACCCAGCTTTTCAGCGATGTGAGAACACCATGGTGCTATGCAAGACTGAAATTATTGCTTACTATGATAATATTGTTTTTCGGTTACGGACAAGAATAAGGGTGGATTTCACCACCACCTCCCTAAAGTATACTTTAGTATCGAATAGATTTAACGACCAGATTAATATTATCGTATATATGACAACAAAGCACAAGTCACTGACTCTTATTTTCGCCAGAACTAAGTTCTGAAATCACGGCGCGATTGATCCACGTGTTAGTTAAGGCAAGTTAAATATTGTACTAACCTCCAGTTATAGGTATTCACCTAAGTATCGTCTAACCCACCCTTAAACCTCTTCCACCCAAAACTTGAATTAACTGCCGAGTTCTCAGACCATGGCACAAATTTTCATTTGAGGTTTTTCGGAAGGTGCACATGTTTATTTTCCATTATATTGCTTCCCTCGTCAAAGAAATTACACGGTTTTTAACATTTTTAATCTGTGGGCTTAATTATTAGCAAGGGCTTTTACGGGGAAAAGGGAGAAGGGGAGAGCTTTGCTTTCAATGGCCTTGTTTTATAATTTTACCATCCCCACGCGTTTATCCTCACAAGGCACATTTATTGTTTCCGTTTTTTTTGCTTTTATTATTAGGTTTATTATTTTCACCCCTTTTTAGTTTTTAATCATCAACACGTGTTCCTCACAATGAACCATTTTCCATTGTTTCATGGATTTGGTGAGAACCCACTTAGTTATCCTCAACTCTTTGTCAAAAATACCCATTTAGGTATCTGACTATAAGGCTGGACCGAGGGGGTAACCACTCCGGAGTTCCTTGAGATGCCCTGAGATTCCATAAAGATTTCCAAAGATTCCCAATGATATTCATAGAAAGATGAACCCCATAGGGGTAACCACTCCAAAAAATTCCAAGATTCCCTGGGATTTCATAAAGATTTCTCATGATTCCCAACGAGATTCTTAAAGAGTGGTTAACCCCTCGGGCTGGAGTGTCTCCTATCGAAGATATTTAGCTAACAGGTATCTTACCGTATAAGGCAATATATTGTATTAGGTAATAAGACCATAAATTGCCTATAATATAGGATCTTTAATAAAAAATATCAGAATAGGAACTTGCCCAGATGGAAGCAAGGAATAGTGCTGAAACATTGTTTTCCCAAAGTTTCATTTTTAGGGAAAAACGTAAAGAATGAAAGAAAGACTCTTGTTAAAAAGTATTTCCACCTACGCTGGGAAAATTTTGAAAACAAAGCAAAGTTTTGAGACCCTCACACATGAAATTATTTTAGAAATTATCGCAACATGAAAACCTCATTTAAAGTTGCCCAAGTCGATCTCCAACTTTTTTTTTTTTCATACTGAACGAGAAATTCAATTTTTAAAAAGAAAATTCTCTTGATAATGAGTTTTCTTTTGAGTTGTATCAAAGAAGTTAAGCTCTATCTTCCGTAAACTAAAGACGGGAACATCGGGCTTCGATCTATACTAGCTGTCTAAACCTATTTTCTATACTAGGTATTGTAACATTTAGGAAATGTTTTTTTTAAATATTTTCAACTATGGTTAAAAATTCTCGGTCTCACATTCCAAATTCACCTTTCCAAATTCTGAGTAAAAAGAAACGTTCTTTAAATAAAATACTGCACATAACAACATCGTGGTCAAGGCAAAATTGTTCTTCGGTAAAAATATTTTTAAGACTTTTTTCCATTTGCGCTGGGTGTAGGAGGGTTCCACCAATTGAGGCCATTTCAGCAATTTGTGTCCAAGCAGGGGTTCGCTGGAGGGACGGAGGCCGACAGATCGTTGCAGAATTTGGGCCTTCTTCTGCGGCAGCACAGTTTCAAGGTGGCCCGGTCTAGCTGTCGGCAAGTGTTCCCTGAGCTGTGATCAAAGTACAACATGTAAGGTAGATCCGGCAGCATGAAGGGCTAGGCGTCAGTGGGTGGCCGACCCTTTACAGCAGAAGCTATACAACATCATGTGAGATACCAAATCAAGGCACCCGTCCCCTAGGGGCGGGGTGTCGCCGCAGCTACCCCAGCACTTTCTAACTCACCGACGTTTCTATTCTAAATTTTTGTGTATACTGTAGGCCCCCGTTAGGGGTGGGTAGTGTTCCTCTACCTTGGTTGTGGTTTCGTTTTCTTCCTATGGACCACAGACTGTAGGTTGAATTATTTTTCTTTGTAAGGCTGTCTGTGGTGGCGCCTACCGGTTTACTTGAATTTTTTTAACATCCTAAATTTCCCTTTGCTACTCCCAGTTAGTTTACCTACCATCTAGAAGCCACAATCAAGGGTTCAAAATATCTAAATTTCTAAATTTCTTTCCAGCCCAATATAATACCTTTTTACTTTCTGGCCAACCTCACTTGTGTAGTAGATTTAAGGGGAGCACTACCGAAGTTTCATTTCTGTACCTTGTCGAATCCTGGTTAGCTCTAAGTTTTTACAGGGTACTTCTTCACTGGTGGTAATATTATTGTTGTTCCTTTCGTTGTGTAAATTATCCGACCAAAAACACTCCGTGTAAAAAAAACAGCCAAGTTTATAACCCTCCAAAAATTAGCCTATCTCAACAGCCCTTAAAAGGGTTTGATATCAAAAATGTTGGCCAAGTTCTCCACATTCCAGCTATCACTCGGCCCCCAAAATTAGTGATATCACTTATTACAGTGCCAAGTCCTTGGCGCAAATCACGTAAGCATCACAGCCGGTCATAGACACAGACTAAGGTTGGATGGGGGCTGCGGTCCGGGGGTATTGGAAAGCAGGTATATGACAAAATATGTCGCCAACATCCTTGTGATTCGCGCCAAGGACTTGGCCCTGTAATAAGTGATATCACTAATTTTGGGGGCCGAGTGATAGCTGGAATGTGGAGAAATTGGCCAACATTTTTGATATCAAACCCTTTTAAGGACTGTTGAGATAAGCTAATTTTTGGAGGGTTATAAACTTGGCTGTTTTTTTTACACGGAGTGTTTTTGGTCGGATATCATATAATTTTTGTAAGGTGGTACAATAGTTTCTACCAGTAGGTAAAACATCAATTGGCTGTTTAATGGACTCAAGTTTTCTTGCCATACCTGGAAAGTACCTACCAGTACCTGAAAACCAGTTCCCTGTCAACCATACACAAATTACCAATCTCATACCTGAAATACCTGAAAAGTACCTACTCGTACCTGAAAATGAGTTCCCTGTCGAATCTCCACAAATTACCTTCCCATACCTGAAATGTACCTAATCGTACCTGATAACAAGTTGACTGTTGAATGGAGTCAAAATACCTTGCCATACCTGGAAAGTACCTCC
This sequence comes from Mesopsocus fuscifrons, assembly GCA_950004255.1. Classification (NCBI taxonomy): domain Eukaryota; kingdom Metazoa; phylum Arthropoda; class Insecta; order Psocodea; family Mesopsocidae; genus Mesopsocus; species Mesopsocus fuscifrons. The sequence goes on along the minus strand of OX465374.1, from coordinate 4,440,656 downwards.
CAGTACCTGAAAACCAGTTCCCTGTCAAATCTACACAAATTATTATCCCGTACCTGAAATGTACCTACTCGTACCTGAAAGTAAGTTGCCTGACGAATCTACACAAATTACCTTCCCATCCCTGAAAATATAGTACCTTCTTGTACCTGACACCCAGTGATGGGGGATTTTCCGGAAATTTTTTTTTCGGAAAATTTCCATGAAAATTTCCGGAAATTTTCGGAAAATGTGGAAATTGTTGGAAATTTAGTGTTGATTGGCTGTATAACGCCTAACAGGCTTAGCTACTGGTGCATGGATTATGTGATGCTGTAGTAGTTGCCGACACCTTAATCTCTGATAAGTATCATCCGCGTCTAAGAAGCCACCAAAAAGCTCAAAACTGGAGCTCTGGAGTCTTTGAGTGTATTAATAATTAGTTCAGAATGCTATTCTGAAGATAGCTAAAGTAACGGTTTAAGATTTCTGTGAACGGTAGTTGATTTTCAGGTATATAAATAAGCGGCTGGTATAGCCCCAGCTTCAAACGTGACAGTAAAAAACCCCGCGAAATTCAAATATTTTAAGTTAAAAAAATTTATATGATTATTTTTTTCGATTTAAAAAAAAAAAAATCATGGAAAGGAAATTTTACTATTTGGAAAATTTCCGAAATTTCCGGAAATTTTCCATGGAAATTTTCCGGAAATTTTCCGAGCCCCCATCACTGCTGACACCTGAAAGTAGTACGTAATCGTACCTGAAAGGAACAAGGAGACATATCCACATTTCACAACATTGTAGGTAGGTATAGGTAGGTATTTATTGTTAGGACAAGGAGCTGGAGGCAGTATTTGTTTTGTAAATATCTGCCATAAGTTAGTATGGGAACTTTGAATCGAACCTGAACCTATAATACTGAAGGTACTTCGGGTTTGCGATTTTTCTGGGTGTCCACGGGATGGTACCTACAAGTGTGCTGAGTTTCAGCTCTATCGCACTGCTGGAACATGTTAATAATTTGTATAGGTGAGAGAGTGAGTGAGTGAGTGAGTGAGTCAGTGAGTGACCCTCAAAAACAGCTAAGTTTGGTATGTCACTGCTCAGGTACGGTTGGACGTAGAAGTTTGAAATTTCATTTAGGAGGTCCCGTGCGACCCTACTACAGGAGAAGGGTACCCACTGTTCGAGCCACGCCCCCTTGCCTCCTGTAGAGAGGCACGAAAAGTGCACAACTCTGGTTCCTGTATAACATGCTGGCAGTGCTCGAGGCTTTGTCGCGCTTTTTTTTTCTTTAAAACTTGGCTGCATGCACTGCCGTGCATGTTGATATATCTGAGTATTTGTAGAAAACCTTGAGCACCTCCCTTCTGAATCCCCCAAACCAGACTTAACCTTAACTAAGTTGCACTACCCCACGAACAACTCTACCGAACTGAGCGGGCGTACGTTATAGTATATCATATCCAATTCTTATTTCAAAGTTTCATTATAAATTTGCAAGCTGCTCTCTATCGCTATAACCTACAGCAGAATTCAAGGATTTTGACAGTTTCCCCTTTATAGTATAATGATTTTTATTTTTTTAAATGTCTCTTAAAGCTTAGGAAAGACATCGAGGAGATCATCCATCTAGCCTAGTCCGTGGAAAACGGCGGTGCGGCGCTGCTAGATGGACGACCTTCATTATTATAGCAAGAAGAGTAGCAAGGTTTTCCGTCTCGGTCCCTTTCCAACACCCTTAAATATGATAGGATGACTAGGATCAGGAATAGTGACCGAATGAAAAAGGTAACTCCTGGATTTTTCCAAAAGTATCTTGCATTTTCTTATATTTCTCGTACCTGTACGTATTTTTTGCAGTACCTGCTTTTTGTTTGGATTTGAATCCGGAGCTATTCCAGAGCACCTACGGAAAGGTTGAGGTCGTTCTTTACAGTGAAAATTTCAAATCTTTGAAATACTGAAACGTACCCATTGAAATCGGACGTAGTGTTGGGTAGATGGGGCCTAAGCGACGCACAGAGTTCGTTGTAGTTGCCTCAGCTCAAGGGGGTAACCACTCCAGAGATTCCTTTAGATTCCACTGAGATTCCATAAAGATTTCCAAAGATTCCCAATGATATTCCTAGTAAGATGAACCCCAAAGGGGTAACCACTCCAAAAAAAATCCAAGATTTCATAAAGATTTCCAAAGATTCCCAACGAGATTCTCAACGAGTGGTTAACCCCTAGGAAGTGCCCTTTGAAAAGGACGTAGTGTTGGGTGGATGGAGCCTAAGCGATGTACAGTGTTCGTTGTTGTTGCCTCAGCTTGACTGTGACAGGCCATTTGACCAGGACGGCAGCCTGCATTCACAGGAACAATGGTTACAAAGAAATCAGTCAGACGGACTAGTAATAGTTTCCCGTTCCTGCTAGTCATCTTCATCACCAATCGTACTTCTCTCCAATTCTCTGCGGTCTTCACACAGACGGAGAGTTCCTCGACTGAAACTTCTTTTTCTATAATGCCACGAATGCTTCAAGCAATGTTTTAAGCAAAGAAAGAACACACAGGACAGAAAACAAGAAAGTTCGCTGACTAACTGGAAGGCCCTAAACCTACTTCCGAACTGCCAGAGGGATCAAAAAAATTTGGTACCAAAAATGTTCTTATTTTTTAGAAAAACTTCTCCATAGTTCAGCTCTGTGTACCGAGGAGTTAACCACTCCAGAGATTGCTTGAGATTGCATGATGATTTCCAAAGATTTCTTGAGCTTCTCAACGAGAAAGATGCTCTCTAACTACTCCAGAAATTTCAAAGATTCCCTGAGATTTCATAGATATTTCCAATTATTGCCTGAGATTCCCAATGAGATTCCCAACGAGATGCCTGGAGTGGTTAACCCCTCGCTGCGTACCTAATATATTTGTACCATTACAGCGTTTATAACAATATACCTATATACAGCTTAAGAAAAAATTACCTGTTAAAGAAACTGGCTGTCTAGCCTGATCGACTTCAGGGACATTAAGGATCAAAAGAAGAAGTCACCATGTGTCCGAAAATAAATAGGATTGTGTTCCAAGACGAATAACAAATTTTCTGCGCTACCAAATAAGCAATAAACTTTACCTTGAAAGGAAAGACAATAGAGGCGTCCCTATTATAAAATTAGGCAATAAAGACGTAGTTAGTGCGGGTAATAACCAAGATGAGTGTTTTATGTAGAAAGAGAGGGAAATTTCCAGGTATGGATGGTGAGATAAGTCTGTTCCACGCCAGTAGACCGTGACTCGCAGGTGCAGCCTGAACTTCCGCTCCCCACCGCAGTGGCAGTGCTCTACCTAAACCTGCCCTTACAGATACCTGAAATCACCCCGACTACCTAGCCGCACCGTGCCGTTTTGAGGTTTTCGATAACATGGACACGGAACGCAGTACAGTAGGGCGCATGTGCCACATCAGACCAGTCGAGTTTCCTATATCGTACTAATTTGAACCTATAGGTATATATTTTCCCTTGCTATACTTCACTGGGTTAATTCTGAGGGTAAATCCGAGGGGTTATCCAGTACAGGAATCTCGTTGGGAATCTCGTTGGGAATCATTGGAAATCTTTATGAAATCTCAGGGAATCTTGGAATTATTGTTGTGGTTACTCCTTGGGGGTTCATCTTTCTATGAATATCGTTGGAAATCTTTGAAAATCTTTATGTAATCTCAGGGAATCTCAAGGAATCTCTCGAGTGGTTACCCCTTCGGGTAAATCTGTTCTTCGTCTACTGCATGGAATATTTCATTTAAAAATAAATATCTATCTGAATTTTCCTGAAAGTCAAACGCAGATTGGATTTTTTAGGAGCGAAATTAAGTAAAAGCCTTTGCATTTCCCAAATTCCCACTCGGGAGACACCGCACTGACAACAAGACATCGGAAACCCCATTTCTGTCCACTAGACTGAAGGTCTAGAGAACAGGAAATGACGTATCCTTCTCCATTTGCTTCGCTCGCTTCGCCCGTCAGCCTTCGCCGCAATGAAGGCGTGCTGACCTCTTTACCATTTTGAAGGACCCCCAACACCCTTATAGCTTTAACTCACTGAAATACAGTTCCATTTCACTCTTTATACTTTATACCAACTTTCAGCGATTTCCCGCAAATATTGTAAGCAACAGCGACCGTCAGCTTTCAATCCAAAGTTTTTAGAGAACATAAAAACGGAACTGAAAATTCCACTGAAGGGTAATCGGGAACAAATCCTCTCCTTAAGTCTACTTAGCCTGCTTATCCCAGAAAAAGGTAATTTTTACGATAGGATCTCTTAATCAGCTATAATACCAACCTAGTCTGACGTTATTTCATCGATTAGTGCTCAATGAAACTGAAGCAATTATTGGATCGCGCCTCTAGAGAAATCTTTCCAAAGTTCTGAAATTGGAGGAAACTTTCCAATCCGATCGGATACGCAAAATTAATTATGAAAAGTAAAACCATTAATAAATCAGGGGTGTGTCAATTTGTTCCAAACAACAACCTATATTTCCAATTTGATACTCAAGAAAACGAACACCGACTTTGATCTTTGATCTTATTTTTGATCGTACGATATTCCACCGACGTGGGCACTAATAGTGTATTGGTGTTTCAATCAATAACTTGATGGATCGGTTAAAAGTCTCTGGGAAAGTCTTATGGTTCCACTAGAACTTTGGTGATGTCAACCATTACGTTTCCTCACCCGGAAATTCGACAGCTCCGCCATTAATTATCTTTCTACAGACTTTCAAACTGGGAACTTTCGCAGAACTCTTGTAAGTGTTGCGAAACAACCCATCTAGTAAATACTCTTTATATTTACCATAAATGTTGTAGAACTAAACTAACTAGAGCTGAAGACTGAACACTTCTGCTTGTTGACGTTAATTCTTAGTGACGCTTTTTGATAATGTGTTCTTTATCGTCATAAGCTGTGATGATTTTTATTTTATATTTTTGAACGAATGAATTTCAGATAAAATTGAGGGTCTCCACACTAACTTTGTGATACTTTGACATAATTATGAATAAAAATGACTTAGCACTTGTATCAAGAAATGATTTTGTATATTTCAACAACCGGTTTCGTCTTGCGACATCATCAGATTAAAAGACACTAAGGCTGGAATTAGCCAACACCAGGAAACTACTTTCAGATAGTTTCTTCAGGGAAAGACAGTAACCAATTGTAGGAGCTGCTGGGTCTGGGGCCTTGTAAAATTTATAGGTACTTTGTATACGTCAGTCGGTTTTTTGACAGGTGGCAAAGAAAACAAGTTTCATTCAGCTCCTGTGCCATTGCATGTGCCAGTAGAAGATTTCCTTTAAAAAAGACAATGTCAATTTTTCAGATTTTGAAGAACTACTCGCGACGTTTGAGGAAAAATTTTATTTTGCGTAGAGTGAGCTGGAAGTCGAGATCCACGCAAAAGCATAAACCTCACTCAGCTTCAAGTCCATTCACAACTTTAATAAGCATTTAGAAATATGTATTTTTTGACGTAGCGGGTGTTTATTTTTTTAATTTTCCGTCATTATTTCCGTTTCACTTACTTCCTTTTTCACCCTAGCGAGCTTAATGAGAAAATCCTCCCTCTTCGCCGTCAACTCAGTCCTTTTATTCTATTCCTTACAGTTCGTGATGCTTTCAAGTCATTTTCTAGTTTGTTTCTTCAGTTACTGATCATTTACATGTCAATCCTAATTGGGAGTGCAGTTCTTCATCCATAGGGTTGCTTTGAAGAATAGGGGGAACTGTTATAGACCTTGAAGAGTTTGCATCCTTCTCAACCCAGTGGGTGTCCGACAGCAGTTCTCCATCAACAGAGTTCCTCGGAAGATATTTAGAGGGAACTGTTGAAGATCATTAGAAGAAGTTTGGATATTGGATCCAGTGGGATTTGATAGTAGAGACTGTGGAGAGTGAACAGTTTTTCATCCATTGCGTGCCTATGAAGATTCAGTGGGACCTATTGTAGACCATGTCTGGTAAGTGGTTTTTGGATACTTCTCAATCCAGTGAGCGCCTGTGGAGATTGGGGAGGTGAAGTGTGAACAGTTCTTCATCCATTGGGTGCCTATGAAGATTTAGAGAGACCTGTTGTAAGCCTCCAGCCTGGGAAGAAGCCTAGAAGAAGGTGGCTGGTGCGGTGCGGGTCGGCTAACCGCGTCATGGTCGGCTTCGCGTTGGAAACACCCGAAGCGTGACTAGTGGATTTTTAATCTTAGCGTCACAAAGTCGCCCATTCTGAACGACATGCGATCCGCTCTGCTCTAAGTAGGTTATTTATGTATCAACTCCATACAACAGAGTCCAGTCCAACAGCTAATCAGGGAGAAAACCTCCCCACGTGAATGAGGGGGAGGACGGGAGGAAAGAACGGGGGAGAATGAAGGGAGATTGGGGTACTGCATTACTACTACCCTTATCAAGTTATCAACCATGCATGCTTTACTATATTATGTGAACCTGCGGTGGGTGACAATTATTCTCCTCTTCTTCTCTATAGAACAGTTATGTACAGACGTCACTCTCTATAAAGATAACCTCTCTATAGCGACCAAACACCGCTGCCCCTCGACAAACCGTCTCTATACAAAGCTACATTTTCTCGAGCGAATTCTCAAAGTCCATTGGGGGTAGTTATTGAGAGCTACCCCTGCTCTATTTCAAGTAAAAATTTTCTTATTATACTGCCATAAAGTCATGCAGGTAAGATAATGCTTGACATCAATCATTTCAGGAAAAGTGACATACGTAAGAGAATTTAAAGAGAAATTAAAACTTTTCACATGCCTTTAATCGCAAAAACCACTTTCTTCCAATTTCAGTGATTTCACGGACGTCGACCACCTAGGCTTCACCATTGTCCGAATCCGCCGAACTCCATTCCGACTGCTGTCGCCAGACACTGGAGGCACGTCACACTGAATGAACTTGGAGCGAACAAAACTCATTGCCAATTTGGGAGATAATTGAAAGGGAGGGCTGAGGGACGGCGATCAAAGTCATGCAGACCCTTTGCCTCTGTCTGGCTATTCCTAGAACTCCCTGCTAAGATTAATGGATTCATTGGACCGTGCTACCGGCCACCGACTCACTGCCACTTCAACCAAAACCATTGTAGCTCCGCAATGAAAATGATAGTTTTCTTTGGAGGAAGACCCTAACATAACCGCCCCCGGAGCACCACGGTCTATACTCCACGCGCATCTTGGATGATAGTAAATGCAGACTTATCGAAGGGTGGATAGGCTACAGATATGTGAATTTGTCGTTGTTAAACTCTTTTAGATCATTGGGACCCTACTTCTCAAGTCTACTTCTGGTTCTGAACAAATAATAATCTTGGGAACCCTGTGTTTTTTTGAAAACAAAGTGTGAAGTTACTGTCATCCAAGATGCGCGTGGAGTCTAGTTGCTCAAAAGTTTCCGAGATTGAACTCCGACGGGCCGAGATTAGCTCATCTAAAACTGTAGGTCCCCATTGTAGTTTTGGCGGTAACAGAGTGGAAAACCATCGTAGCAACGTTCCTGCTGAAAAAGAATAAAAAATTAGTGAGTCACACCGCTGAAGTATAACATTTTCGGGTTATATTTCGCATTGCATGACTCAGTGAGTTAAGCAGACATGGGATACGACATAAAAGAAGAGCACGCTATACCGGCAATCTGCCGCATGCTATTCCTGCTTGTCTTGCGAACTTGTCGCACCGCTATTCGCAAAAGTGTGCACCGCAGTTGTATCTTTCACAGTTTTCAGTAGGCAGAGGCTTCATAAGAATCAGAATCACAATTGTTGACAAGAAATTTGAATAAATGGTGTAGACTGTTGATGGGTCTCAGACGATTTTGGAGAAAAATTTCCTATATTGATAAAGGACGGGCAAGAAAAAAAATGCTTTCAAAATATTTTTGACGGAAAACCGGGAAAACGCAGAACGTAGTTAGGTTTTCTTTGCTCAGGAATAAAATTGTTTTTCTTTCCAAAATGCGTGGGTGTTTCCTGCACGGAGGGACGAGTAGGGAGACCCCTTCTAACCAAATAAACTCCCCCATGCAGGAAAACTTGCAGCAGATCTTCGTAGAAAGTTCCCATTTGATGAACTCCGTTTAGGGAGAAAATTAATAAAAACAGTTGCGCACGAAATGTGATTTCGCCCCAACCGAACGGGATTTTCCTGGCCCTAACAAAGTTGAAACACCCTTTAATTGGAGTTAAAAGTTAATTATGCAGACCAATATTTCAAACAGCCTCGGGTGCCACATCTCTTTCAAATGCCTTTCGCATTCTCTTTTATCAGGATCAAAAACCGCGTTGGGAAGTCTGCTTTTCGTTAATCCATTCAGCACTTTCCCAAACTTTTCGCTTCTTCTAGACGCTAATCCATTTTATATTGCATCGTTTTCTCTTTTTGCTAGTTTTTAGCACGCCATCACTAGTTATGCGTTCGAGAGGAGTTTTGAAGGAATGTTTCAGTGCTCAGTTGGTCAAGGTATTACGTCAACAACGAAGAACAACAACAGCAACAAGAACAGCAACGAAAACCATTAAATCAATTAATGGCCACTAAATTCGTCCCGACCCTTTCCGATCAAAAAATTTGGTTAATTTTTGTGTCAGTTGTCCTAGTTTCTTATAACAACGCATGTCTGACCTTATTTACCTAACTACTCCCTCATTCATATTCCATCAATCATTCTTCTTGTTATATAGAAACAATTGACAGAAGACTGACACTTCCTTAGAGATATAGCAATTTCAACTTTGTTCAAAGCTTTTAAGACTTGTTATCTCGGAGGTCAGCAACCCTTAGTGTTGAAAATACAATTACAGACCAAAGCTGATCAGCAGTGATAACACAAAATGGCCGCTCAGTCAGCGGAACGTGAACAAATTAGAATCATGACTACAACAGCAACATTAGGCAAAAGAAACCCAACAGTGGGCCCCTTCTCCGAGCAAGGGCTAAGGAAATATAAAGACATCCGAAACCCTATAAAGGCAGCACTGGGGGTAAGAAAACCACCGGATAATCCGTCATTTAAGGGTGAAAAGCAACTTCCTCCCGAAACAACCCCCTTAATGATTCTGTGCTTTCTCCTGAAATGTTGGCTTATTTCAAGATATCGGGAAGTTATGGTATAAAATGCTTTAGTACATATTTTACGTTCTACCTTCTATAGCCGTAAACCTGGAGAGGTTGCAATCTCTGCGTTATACACACCCATTTCAGATTCAACTTCTTTCAATCATTTCAGATTTCAGTGAAAGAAAATTCTTTTTTACTGATATGTTGCCTATTGAGGGAGCTACTTTGTATAGTGGAAACTTCTGAGATTTTATTTTCTCTCTTCTTTCTTGTTCTTCACTGTTTAGACCACACTGAGATTAGCAAAACTGACTTAAGTAATCCAGCTTCTTTCATTCGTCTCAGATTTCCAACTCAGTGAAGGAAAACTGCGGTATGATTGCTACATTGTGTACCAATTTTGTTCTTCTTTTCTTTCCTATGTTATTTTCTCCTTATTAGGCTGCAACAACCAAAACAGGTATAGGTATCCAGAGTTGCTTTGTGAAAAAACTGGTTGGATATTTCTTTCTTTTCCCCATATTCTTCCATTTATTGTATAGACCAAGGTGTTTCCTAAAGTAAACATAGGCGTAAACATTCGCCCGAAATGTTGGTTATTCGACACTCGTCGAAAGAGGGGTCGCGCCTAAGAGCTGTAGTTACATAATATCTTTGCAATCTGAACAAAAATACATTTTTTCGCAAGAAACTCCTCTACTTTACCCATCATTACCGGTTGCAAGATTTTCAAAATTGAATTATGGCGTGTTATTTAACAAAATTTGCATAATTTTCTATACGGTATTCAGGTTGGATTCCAATTCTAAGGTCGATGTTAGTACAACCTATACTAAAATTAACAGACTGTCTATTATTTTGGAATTGTAAATTGGATGAATAACAGTTTCTCTGCGGAACCGCATGCCAATAGCACGAACCAGGAGTAAGACCGGAAGGAAATTAGGAGAGGGGGAAATGGGGAGCAAGGAAGTAGGGAAAGTGGGGGGGGGGGGTTTGGGGGGGAGTTTAGGGGGTTGAGGGGTAAAAGCAATCAATCACCTCGCAGATGTGTAAATAGCTCTGCCATTAAAACTACCTTGCTTCAGCCTTGCCTGAAATAAGATTTCCTTGTCAGCTCATTTTGGAAGCAGGCTCCGATATTTCAACTGTCAACAAGTCGCTACCTCCTATATTTCCTCCATCTCATCGGAGAAATTTATCAGGTTTTTGGAATTAGGGTTCCAAGTTCTATCCCACTAGGGCCCAAATGTCGCATCGCTGAAAAAAAAAAAAAAAAAAAAAAGTAAATGAAATTATGATGTGAGTCAGCACTTGTAAGTGGAGCCTAGAATTTTAGCATGACTTTGGAAGATGATTAAGAGGGAACTCGTAACTTTGTGGTATTTTCTGCAATCCATGTTTAGTTAAACGTTAGTGGACCCAGCACCGCCTCAACCAGAGTTAGTATTAGGAACCACCACCGAAAAACTGTCAAAAATAACTTAGTCAAAACCACGAAAAAGTAATAATAAATCCTAAGCGCTTTCGACCTAGACGATCATCATCAGAGGGGTACAAGAAAGGAAAGAGACAGATAAACCTACTTGGGTGTTAGCCGGCCCGAAGCACAGATCAACTTACTTCGGGCCGGCTAACACCCAAGTAGGTTTATCTGTCTCTTTCCTTTCGTGTACCCCTCTGATGATGACCGTCTAGGTCGAAAGCGCTAAGGATTTATTATTACTTTTTCGTGGGTTTTGACTAAGTTATTTTTGACAGTGTTTCGGTGGTGGTTCCTAATACTAACTCTGGTTGAGGCGGTGCTGGGTCCACTAACGTTTAACTAAACATGGATGACATTGGAATTCGGAAACTTTTTCCCTTCGAAATGATGGCTCTATGGTGTACCTGTCCTACATTTAGGGATTGAGGGAGCACTAATCTGATGGGGTTTAGTAGGTATCCTGTACTATCGGTCGGTTTTCTGGTATAAGTACTCTAATAAACTAATAAGTCATAAAGTGATATTTCGCTGAGAAAATATTTTTCATTCAAACCCCTATGGATCTTATGGACTTCAGGTTTCCGCCCACCATTGTGAGGAAAAATTCCTCATCCATGGTTTTCCTTTAATATCAGTTTTTGGAATTTTTGCTGCCTTTCTCCATTCTTTTCAAAAATACCACCTGCCCCGAAATTGGTTGTTTTTCACGTTTTCACATAAGCATTAAAAACAATATCCCAAATATTTTTCAGTTAGGTATGTCATTGTTTTAAAATTTACGAATAAATAAACGGCACTTCAAAAACCCAATCCTATTTGTAGAACTCTAAATTTGTCCCAAAGGTCTTCTCCCTTCGTAGATATAGCGGGTTGAAAGTTATGATTATCGGTTTCATAGTTAACACAGGAGAGTGAGTAGCTATGTCCTTTGATATCGATCTTTAGTTGATGGTTCCAACAGTTAGCTTACAGTGAGATAGGGAGTGCGATAATACTGAAACGAAGTCAGCCATCGGACTACACATAATCCAATCATTTCCTGAGGTAGATATTGTAAAGAGAAAGTGATTGCGATTATTTCAGTTTTTGTCAAAAACTTTAGGCACCCCTGCTTAGGGCTATGTGATTGGTGGACAGGACGCGTTTGCTATTCCTTGGAGTAAAGATCAACGTCACCGGAGCCGCGGTGTGTGGGAGAACCAGTTGCCGGCCGCCCACTTGCCACGGGAACCTGAGCCAGAGTCATCAACTTCCTAAGACTCTACCGGCTCTCTACAAGAAGACGCCTAGAAGTGACGAAAGAAGAGATTCTAAATACTTTGAGATAAACAAAAATGTGATTCAAGTGTCCAAGTGGCGTCGTTGCCATGGTTCCTCTCTTCTCTCTTCTCTCCAGTACCTTCTTATACCTACCCTCTGTAGTATCCAAGGAGTTAACCACACCAGGAATATCGTTGGGAATCTCACTGGGAATCATTGGAAATCTTTATGAAATCTCAGGGAATCTTGGAATTTTTTTGGGTGGTTACTCCTTCGGGGTTCATCTTTCTATGAATATCGTTGGGAATCTTTGGAAATCTTTATGGAATCTCAGTGGGATCTCAAGGAATCTCTGGAGTGGTAGTAACCCCTCGGTAGTAACCGAATTCGTGTCGAAAATTTCCTCGAATCACTATGGTAACCAGCCTTAAATAAAGTCAGAAGTCTACCAAAACTCCTTTGGATCAGTATTTGACCAGCGTAAAATAGCGCGAAACATTTATCGCTATTAATAGTGATGACTTCTTGGAGCCTCTGATATTCACAGGGGATCTAACCGTAAGCGAACTGGACCATAAGCCCCCCTTGACCTAACGGTTGTTCATGAATTAAACCTGGAATATCTCTGGGTATTAGGCCTTGAGTGGAACACAAAAGCCTGGTCAGCAGTACGATTCCACTCATCATCAAATTTTTTTTCGACCCTTAGTACCTATATCTCCCTGTTCTAAATATCAAAACTGTTTTGGGTCGGAACTGTTTTGAGACTCTATACGCCCCATGTATTGAAGAGAAACCCAAATTGCTAAATATAACTGTAGTAGTGCTGAAAAATCAATACCAAAAGTTTTATCCTTTCCAACCCTTCAATTATTCACGCCACAATCTCTTACGCCTTCTACGAAGTACGGAACAGGGAAGTGCATAAAAAAGAAAAGTAATGGCCCAGAGAAAGCCTTATCACTGAAATCCGGTGGAGGAATAAAGTTGATCAAACCCGAAGAAAGGCCTGAAAAAGGATGGAGAAGGCACGACAACTCGACTCGTTTAAATTGTTAAATTTCTTATTTGGACTAAGCATCAAGATAAGAGCGTTAGTGGAGCGTTCCCCCGAATTATCAGTTTTGCCCTAAGAACTTCATTTCCTCCTTTATCGAATTCATCCCCCCCCCCCCATCGTCTTCACGCAGAGAATGAATTAAAGATAAACACGTCTCCTGCTGCCAGACCATCCCTTATTTCCAGAAACCCAAATTTCGAATTGTAAGCCCCCTCCCTACCCGCCCCTCCGCCGTCCCACACACACACACTGAGGGTACGTAGCGTTGTGAATTTTACGTACTGTACAATATAAAATTACTAAATGGAACGTAAAAAATATGGAGAAAAAGGCGCGATCCCACTTTGTAGTTCAATCCCTGTTGCCTTTTATTCGTAGATATCGCTCTAATGCATATAGTGAAATGTAAGTAGAGCTGTTTCCTGACAAAAAATAAAAAAAGGACGAAAATGGCCTAGGCAGTGAAAGGTATTCGCAGTTTCAATTTCTGGATCAGGAAGCTGATGAATTTATTTCAAGAAGTGTGTTGAACGCTGGCCACAGCATGGAATACCCAGAATACCCAGAATACCCAGAATAACCAGAATACCCTGAATAAGCAGAATACCCAGAATACCCTGAATACCCAGAATACCCAGAATACCCAGAATACCCAGAATACCCAGAATACCCAGAATACCCAGAATACCCAGAATACCCAGAATACTCTTGGTATACCTATCCAGAATACCCTTGGTATACCCAGAATACCCTTGGTATACCCAGAATACCTTTGGTATACCCAGAATACCTTTGGCATACCCAGAATACCTTTGGTATAACCAGAATACCCTTGGTATACCCAGAATACCTTTGGTATAACCAGAATACCCTTGGTATACCCAGAATACCTTGGTACCCAGAGTACCTTTGGTATACCCAGAATACCCTGAATACTCAGAATAACTACCCTTGGTATTCCCAGAAATGTCATCCCTCCCCACTGACGATACTCCAGAACTGCAGTCCAAAACGCATCATAGCGTCAAAAATCCATTTTGCACACATCACCCCAGGTTAACGTATCCGTAAGCTAAGAATCGCCAAATTTCTTCGCCCAAGTAGAGAAAAAACAAATGCCCTACGCCAATTTACTAGGGCTCTTTCCACCAGCTTCACGTTGGATAGCTGAGAGAAGTTTTTCCACTGGCGTAGGCTGGTGGCCTTGTCAGCACTGCTACAACCAATCCCATATCCAATACATCAACGTCATATCGGAGCTACGCAGAGCACTTCATTATCAATATTCACCCGATTTATCAGGGGATGGAGAAATGCTGGAAGGCCTGTGCTTAACAAGACAAAGCTGACGCCTGAGCAGCTCGAGGCCTCAAGGGGAACCTCAGACGTATGTGCCTCTAGTGCTGGAATGCACGAAACTTCGTTATTGAACTTTTTTCATGCAAGAATAAGGATCGGTTTCATAGTCGTCAATCTAGTATTTAGTATTTGATCGGCCCTTTACCGTTTCGTAGGCGGTTTGATCCGTGTTGAAAGTTAACTAGCAATCAAACTTTGACTTTCGGTTCGTAAACTATCAGGGACAATTATGGCACCACCATAACTGAAGATATTTGCAGATATGAGCTGAAGTCGAGGGGTTAACCCCTCGTTTGGAATCTCGTTGGGAATCATTGGAAATCTTTATGAAATCTCAGGGATTCTTGGAAAACCCTTCTGGGTTCATCTTTCCATGAATATCGTTGGGAATATTTGGAAATCTTTATGGAATCTTAGGGAATCTCAAGGAATCTCTGGAGTGGTTACCTCCTCGGCTGAAGTTGTATGCTACGGTTCATTCCTAGTTCGGAAACTGAATCGACATTCGACAAAAATCGAAATGTTTGTGGGTAACCCACCAAACAGTTGTGTTGTGTATACCTCAAAATTCCAAGTCAGGTTGAGCACCCAGTCACCACTTTAAGCCCAGAAGATGTAATTATCCGTTCTCTTAACAAAGGGAACAATTTTCAATTAGAACAACAAGAAAGCCAGTAAGAAACTGCAAGTTTCGGACCAATGGGTGGACTGGATCCAATTATACTTGTGACCAGTGGATTTGGCAGACTAAACTATTTGCTGTAGTTGAACGCAGTTATGCGATCAATTAAACAAGTTTCCAACTCGTTTTGTTGCTGGTGGCGTTGGTTGTTTAACCGTGAAAAATATTCCTACAATTCGAATTTTCAGTATTTTAGGGTATGCCCTCGTATCTTAAGGCTGAATACTATACATTCGCTATTTTTTTACGTTTGGACTTCAAAACTTTGTAAGAAAACTATTGGATGTTTATATCTTCTGAAACATATAATATGTCTTTTTAACGTCATTTTCGACAATTTTTTTGGTGACCAAAATCACTCGATCGTATAAAATCACAACATAGCCTCATGGGTAATGACGTAAAAAAGATATATTATATTTCAGAATATTTAAATATCGAATAGTTTTCTCACAAAGTTTAAAATCGGAACGTAAAAAAATAGCGAATGTATGGTGGCCCTTAATGACACTTTTTCACGTGTGGACGTGCTCGTGCACACGTGTAGGTACATACATATCTCAAGTTTGCACGTGGAAAAACGTTTTTCACGTGTGTAGGTGTGCACGTGGACACTGCACGATCACTATACTTACCTATGTGATTCGTTTATATGGGAAAGCAAAAACGTCAACAAATTTCATTGTATACTTTCAGCAATAAAATTGTTCCGAAACAGATTAAATTTTTTTCTATAAATAAAATTCTAGCATGAAATATTGATGAGAGGGAGGATATCATTCATTTCTGTCACCGCGAGGGGTAGTAGGACCGTTACAGATCATTGGGCTCTCTTCTTTACGACCGCAATAGATCTGATTCGATTTCCGGCCCTCGGTGCTCAACTGAGCCTACAGGCCGGCGGCCACCCCTCACTGCCCGTACGCCTTTATTTTTCCTGGTCTTTCTGGTCTCCGTGTGAATTTCCTACAATTCAGGCTGTTTCTTTTGTCAATATTGTTATTTCGTACCTTGGGAACCAATCGAGAAAATCAGAGAAGACCCTTGACTTGCCTGTCGTTTATCCTATATTGGGCACTGTCACATTACTGGTCTTCTGGAAGCTTGTAAAAACTGATAAAGGGTGCGTCCCACCATGCCCAGTTAAAATTAAACTGGAGATTTACCATGTTAAATTTAACATGGTAAACATAGGACAAAATCTCCAGTTTAATTTTAGTTGGTCATGGTGGGACGCACCCTAAGTACATTTGAAATTACATTTGAAGTACATTTGAAGCCTGGAGATCGAGGAGATCGTTGGGAATCTCGTTGGGAATCATGGGTTCAATCCCAATGAAATCTCAGGGAATCTTGGAATTTTTTTGAGTGGTTACCACTTCTGGGTTCACCTTTCTATGAATATCATTGAGAATCTTTGGAAATCTTCATGGAATCTCAATGGAATCTCAAGGAATCTCTGGAGATGGAGCCCTCCCCGACGAAGTGTCTTATTTTTAAAGAAAGTACAATGTTCTGCAAGCTAACAAGAGAGGTGAATTTCTCAGTAGATAGGTGACGCTTTTTCCTCGAAGAGAAAGGGGAGAAAAGAACAATCGAGACTTTCATAAACCGGAAGGGGCAAACAGGATAAGAATCAGTGCCGCTGAACCCCTTCAACGGCCCGGAAATACGTCAATGCATCGGCTGGGACAAAACAAAAGAAAGTTTTCAGGGGGGAGAAAGTGAAAGTTGGCGTGGATCAAAGCAAGGGGGAGGGAGGGTGAGGATTGGGGGTTCCAGTGAGCACGTTAGGGTTGGAACGTGCCCTGTGCCATGTCAGGGGGAATGAAAAAACGACCCTTCTTGCGCAGAAGGACAAATTACTCAACAGGGCTCCTGACTCTTTATTTTTCGCCCGAAAATTGAAGAAAAAGGATCTTTAACAAATGTTTTTGAAACATTCCCGGGAATTGCTCCCCTGTATTTCCATCTGCGATATTTTTATAGAAGGCTTGAGTTTCCC
This sequence comes from Mesopsocus fuscifrons, assembly GCA_950004255.1. Lineage (NCBI taxonomy): Eukaryota > Metazoa > Arthropoda > Insecta > Psocodea > Mesopsocidae > Mesopsocus > Mesopsocus fuscifrons. Next base: position 4,423,708 of record OX465374.1, on the reverse strand, counting down.
CTTCTTTTGTATGCATTTTCTCTAAAAGAGTGCTATTCGACCTTTTTTCATAAACGCAGAATTCTGAAAATAATGGTGTCGTTTTCTTCAACACTAGGTTGTTTATGGGGGTGATTTTTTATATGAGGGTTGGGATAAATTTGCTGACAAGTGAAAGCTTGCAAATGCGACAATTTGTTATTATTATAGTCTACATTTTGCTTGCTGTTACGCTTTCTGTGTGAAATGTCCCACTTGAAGTGAAACGTATGAGCTTGATTTCCACCCCTACAGAAAAAAAGTTATGCTACGTCTCACATGTGTACGTCCAGGCAAGTAACTATTAATATTTATGCAGTTGGAACCGAATATTACGGGATGTTTTTATACCTAAGGGTGCGTCCCACCATACTCGGTTAACGGTTAATCTCCCGTTAAATTCGGTTTTTACCGTGCAATAATTGAAATTTAACTGGAGTTTAACGTTAACCGAGTACGGTGGGACGCACCCTAACAAGTAATTGAATATAAGTCCACATTCAGTCATTGTACTTTTTGTGTACATAATTTCACGATTCACGATTGTTCGGTTGGACATGTTTTAGAGCAGAGGTCACAAAGACACATAGAATATTCTGAAAATCAACCTTTTATGTAATGGTGTAAAAAGTATAGCTTGGTTTATAGCGAAAAAATAAACATGGTGTGACAATCGACAGCATGTAAAAAGAAGTGTCAATTTTTCCGCTCTTCGTTGACACATTTTTAAAGCTTTTTCGTTCGTTCGCTGAAAATAGCCCATGTTTGATGGCTGTACCTACCTGTAAAGTGCATGTACTAAATGGTGTCCACCCCCTGCTGACAAATGAAAACCCCAGTGATTGATAGATAGATTTTTTATAGGCTGGCACTTTTTTTCGTTTTACAAAATAATTAAAATCCTTTTTGGCAAAATTAGTAACTTTTTTCTACTTCTCGAATGTTGTAGTAGGTACTTTCATTTAATTCATTTCACGTTGCAACTCTCTACAAATGACACTCTCTATAACGAAAATCTCGCTATAATGAGCAAACAGTACGGTCCGGTTAACAACCTACTGTCCAGGCCCGTATCCAGAAAGAGGTCGGGGGGGGGGGGGGGGGGGGGGGTTAGCCTATATTGTACTACCATGTTAATTTTCCGTTCATGGGGGGAGGGGGGGGTTTAACCCCTTAAATCCCCCCTCCCCGTAGACACGGCTATGCTACTGACTATCTCTACCGTGTCACCCCCTCTGTTGCAAGCTCTCCTTATAGCGAGCAAATTTACACGAATAACTTCAATTTAAATTGGCAAAAAGGTTCAGTGCCTTACTTTGAAGGCAACCTGGGTTGCTTGAGTTTTGAGCGGGAAAAGCGAACTCACTAAGCTGAAATGGATTTCCGGCGTCTATAAGAAAATGGGGTGTTATTACGCTGCGTCATATATTTTGAGAGGTTGCGGATATGTTTGACTTTTCCCAAAGGAATTGAGGAGCTGAATAACCTTTTAGAACAGGGATTAGTGTCACTGGAAGCGGCTCACAGTAATTTGCATGCACTTATTTCACGCTATACTTCCTCGAGCTGACTAAGCCAGGTTAAACCTGTCATTCCTCCACCTCTTTTTTTTGCGACTTATAGGACATTGTTCCGACCCCATTGTAAGTCCCGTGGCTAACTTGCTGTGATGTACGTACACTATTCAAGAACAACACCAAGAAATTGTTCTTATTGGAGACTCCACTTAGTGCAAGCTGTAGGAGTCGAGGAAGGACAGATCATTTTCAAGTAAATACGATCTTAGAACTTTTTTAAACTTTCTTCAGCTTTTATATAGATACAGATTTTGTATAGATGAACACCTAAAATTGGAGGACTGTTCGAACGAAGGGAGGTAGCGAATTCGCCTACATATGTACTTGAACACGGCCGAGTTTTATAAGAGTCAAAGTTTGAATTAAGAGGGAAGTGTTCCGGATGTTCTTGAACAAAATAATGTCTGATAAATAGAAACACAAGGAGCAGGGAGAATAAAGAATTTCTGAAAAAGTGACCTGCAATAAGAAGTAAATAGTGTACTGTGCCAGTTCTTCTCTAAATCAGATATTTGCAAACCTGAAATTATGGAAGAAGAGCGGATTTCACCCTTCTAAAACACACTATAGTGCCTCCTATTGAACAGATATTTCTTGTCGTATGGTTTTCAACAAGTGTAATCGCTTAATGTATACTTTAGGAAGTGGTAAAATTCACCCTAAAATTTTTCTCTTACCCACAAAATTTCCTTAAGAGGACGCTATACCTGACGATGCATTTTTTGCCGCCCATAAGATTAACATTGCGAGCGGCGATTCATTTTCAAGGTTTACCCTTGGTTGGAAAGACACAAAATTTTGCCTGTACCTAGCCCTAACAATGTTCTAGGGAGTGTTCGAAGCAGATTTCCCAATTTCTCACTGGTTTCTTTTATTGCAACTGTTTTGCAAATGCTAGCATCGCATACCTCACGAAAAGTGCTGAATCTCGAAAACCAGTAAAAAAATGGGAAATCTGCTTCGAACACTCCCTAGAACATTGTTAGGGCTAGGTACAGGCAAAATGTTGTGTCTTTCCAACCAAGGGTAAACCTTGAAAATGAATCGCCGCTCGCAATGTTAATCTTATGGGCGGCAATAAATGCACCGTCAGGTATAGCGGACCCTTAAGAACAACGCTATTACTGACGAAGGACAAAAAAGTTCTGAAAATAATATCCGTTAGTACGACAAGATGAAAGGATTTTTTTCTTGTAAAAGCTTCTCGTTGAAGCAACCGAGCTTTCATCAGACGATGACAGAGTAGGGGAGGATGGAGAAATTGATCACCCTGCAATGACAATGCTGAAATGCCGTTGTCGGTGCGGAATCGATGCTTCCAGAGATCCAAAACAATCCAAAAGAAAAGACTTTCGTCCGTCAGACACCTTCCTGGAGGAATTGAGGAAACCTTTATTGTGAACTGGAATTCGTTTATGAGAGCTAGACGTGAATGAACCGTATTTTTTTCTTTTTTCTCCAATCACCCCACCAGACGGTCGAGTCTTTTCTCTATAAACGTATCAGGAACTTCTCCAAAATTCCATTTCTCTATCGCTTTATTGAGGAAGAAAGGAACTATCTGTTTTAAGTGTTAGATATCTCATTCAAAAATATAACTCATATTCGCCTGTATACAACGGTATTATGGAACAGCAGGGGAGGCCGGGGCAGTCAGTGCATGGGAGAGACATAACTGCTTTGTCTACTTCAGGGCAGTAAATGCAATTACCGACCCTTCCGTCCCTTCTGCCCCGTCGGTCCAGAGTTACCCAACTCTCCCCTACTTCCACAACTCACCTCTTCTGTGTTTAACTCATGCTGATTGGGTATCAAGGGCTGTCGACCACTGCCTCAATTAGTTTAGTTTACGGTACTTATTTTGAGCCCTTTCACTAAGGGTGGAGTTCAACACTTCTTAAAGAATTCTTTAGTACCTACTATAGGTAGTATATACTTGGCACTTGTCATAAGCTAAATCATTGCTGAACTCTTTTAGATCATTATGACATGACACCTCCTTCTTAAAGGGTGCGTCCCACCATACTCGGTTAACGGTTAAGGGTCCACTATACCCATAGCCGTATCCACGGGGGGGGGGGGGGTTTAGGGGGTTAAACCCCCCCCCATGAGCGGAAAATTAACATGGTAGTACCAACGTGAAGCAAAAAGAATATAGGCTAAACCCCCCCCCCCCCCTTGACACTAAACCCCCCCCCCCATGACCGCTTTCTGGATACGGGCCTGACTATACCTGACGGTGCATTTTTTGTCGCCCATAAGATTAACATTGCGAGCGGCGATTCATTTTTAAGGTTTACCCTTGGTTGGAAAGACACAAAATTTTGCCTGTACCTAGCCCTAACAATGTTCTAGGGAGTGTTCGAAGCAGATTTCCCATTTTTTTCCTGGTTTTCGAGATACAGCACTTTTCTTGAGGTATGCGATGCTAGCATTTGCAAAACAGTTGCAATAAAAGAAACCAGTGAGAAATTGGGAAATCTGCTTCGAACACTCCCTAGAACATTGTTAGGGCTAGGTACAGGCAAAATTTTGTGTCTTTCCAACCAAGGGTAAACCTTGAAAATGAATCGCCGCTCGCAATGTTAATCTTATGGGCGGCAAAAAATGCATCGTCAGGTATAGCGTCCTCTTAACCTCCAGTTAAATTTCAACTATTGCACGGTAAAAACGGAATTTAACTGGAAATTAACCGTTAACCTAGTATGGTGGGACGCACGCTAAGTCTACTTCTTGAACAAAAAATAATTTTGGAGGCCCTGTAATTTTTTAATTTGTTGTTCTTACTACCCATCATAAGAAGGAAAATTTTCAGCGCCTATGATTTGAACCTGGCTAATGAAACCACTGTACCACTTAACCCAAGTTCATACGATCGTATGCAGGCTTTGGAATACAGAAAGGCTCAAGAGCGTGCTGAATTCAGCCTGAAGCCGTTCAACCTGTGTTAAAAATTGCAATGCAGTATTGATTTCCCTCGAAAAAGGGTTTCATATCACAGAGGAATTTACAAAATAAACACTTCATTTTCCCAACGGATAAAATTCGAAAGCTGTTAAGTTGTAATCTGCGAAAAAGAAAATAAGAAAAAAAGTGTGATGATAATGAAAGCATAATATTATCGAGAAGTTTTACAAGAAGGTATAGCCAAGCTGCGATTAGTGTAATTGATGCCCCTAACTCGTGCTTTCAAAGCTCGCCTTTTCCTGTGCTGTTTAGCTTATGAAGATATTCTTCTTGTTAAGGTTCGCCTGCCAACACACTGCGGATGATATTTAGCACTCTGCGTGGGTACGGCCTGAAGCGAGATTGCTGGTTTTGGAAAAAAAGAAGCACGCCACGAGTCGCAACCATTTATATCCCGAGCCTCCCCTACTGCGATGCTACTTATCAGTTAAACCGACGTCGAGGGGGCGCTTTTTAACTTAAATGGTCTTCAAGGGTTACTAACTGAATTGTAATGTGAAATTATGATTGGTATACAGCTTCACTGAAACGTTCAGGTAATTTTCCTAAGTCTTACCAACGTACAGTAGTGGCATGGGACTGTGCATGTAAATTAGCTTGCTATAAAAGTGTTCTCTATATAGAGTAACCTCCTTCCGAGGGGTTAACCACTCGTTGGGAATCTCGTTGGGAATCACTGGAAATCTTTATGAAATCTCAGGAAATCTTAGAATTTTTTGGAGTGGTTACCACTTCGGGGTTCATCTTTCTATGAATATCGTTGGGAATCTTTGGAAATCTTTATGGGATCTCAGTGGCATCTCAAGGAATCTCTGGAGTGGTTACCCCCTTGCCTCGTTCTACTTATGTAGATTTCTGGCAATTATTATTTAATTACTCCATGAAGTTAAGTGCGGTTTCCGCACACACAATGGTTTGAAGATGTGACGGTACCACCTACCTATGACAGGTAACCTATCCTACACAGGATCCTTTCCATTGTACCAACCATAAATTTATTGGTTCACTTATTTCTCTGCGCCTGCGAAAACCATGATTATGTAACTGGAATATGGGTGTACACGTATCTTTCTTGTATTTAGGTTTGGAGCCTTAATCTATAGTTACCGGTACATGCGCCACCATCTTACCGCTACTATCGATCGATAATATCGATATTTACGCTATATGGGTTTCCATAGTTACGGCTATGTTTCTCTACCTCTACGGTATCGATTGTTTACGGAACAAGTGAGTGTTGCATTGAATTGTTGTATGGTTTGTTTATAAACGTTGTACTTACAACCTTTTTCTTGCGTTTCTTAAAGATGGCGGTGCGCGAACCTGTACCTATCGAGATATCGTACCATAAACAAGACTCAGAATTCATACAAATATTTTTCCTAACAATATAGGAACTCGTGTACCTAATTATTCTACATCTCTGTCGTTACAAAATGCATTCATCCAAAAATTTCACCCTCGAGCCCACTTGTACGTCGCCTCCTTGTCAATGTGAAACAGCACAGAGCGCGGTTACTAATTGGATTCAGCTGAATCCCAGAATTCAACTTAGTTTCACAAATCATGTTCCCATGTCGCGCCCGCTTTTATTTTCGTGCAACGGGCTTGATTCAGGAACAGTGGTGGGAGAGGGGCGGGACAGGTTTTCCATTCTTTCCAGAGAGAATTTTTAACCAAATTTCCCTAATTTAGAGGATCAATAATAACACACATGGGTCTGTATCGGAACTAACTCGAACTAGATCTCGCGTATCCAATGTGGAAAAAATCGGCTGTTTTATAGCAGAGAACCAAAATATGTCTTGTGGGGTATCAAAATAAACGGGACGGCTTCCTCAGGTAAGTTATCTCTCCCTAGGGTACAATTTGACTATAAGATATTATATCTTGGAACACCTCCGAATAAAACACCTCTCTGTAATAAACAAAAGCCAAGAGTGTCGACAATAAAGTTCAGAAAAAGTAACTGATCGGATGCTCTAGAAATGTCAGAGTGCTGAGCAGTCGGCTCCAGACAGAGGGTGACAATATACATCCCCAGAGTAGCAGGGGTGATTCCCGCCCCCGCTGCCGACTCCGACCCATATTCATGATCTATAGATTCGTCTCTCCAATGGCATGTCACTAACCAGTGGGGGAGTGCAATTTTATGTCAAAGGTTTCAGCTGTCAAACCCTGGGGGCTCCGCAGTCAATGAGTAGCCATAAAATATGCATCAAAAAGTAAGCAAAAACACTGGTAACCTCTTGGGCTGCAGTAACTCCCCTTTCGCTTAAAATCAGCACCTATAAAAAGGTATAAAACATGGGAGTGAAAGTGGAAACGGATGGCAACATGTAAAGCACCGCATAGGGATGAGAAACACCGTAACGGAAATTGATGGAGTATTTTTTATTAAATCTCGATGCGGAGGAAGAGAGCGCGGGAGAGCGCGGGATTTCCTCTGAGTCTATTTATCTCATGTTTTCCTAAAGAGAAAATAATAAGTCCCGAAATCCCGGGCATGTGCGGGACGTGAGGGAAATACCCCGGCGTAGCATTAGTGCCATCTCCGTCCACGTTCTCTTCATAAATCCTACCCACTGATGTTAATTCTCCCATTCCCGCCAAAATACTTACCTGTCTAATGACACGGTGAATCAGTTTTTCGAATGAATATTCTTTCTCATATACGGAGGAATATTTTATACGTTCACATCACCAAGGGAAAATGGTGAACAGCAAATGGATTTCTTAGCAAGGACACCTCCCAGTGTTGGAGCGATTGTCCCGAGAGATCTAAGTTCGAACCTTGGGGAGAGTAATTTTTTCCGTTACGACCCACTCTAGTTCTGCCCTTAACAGACTCAGCCAAGTAAAATTTTCGAGAGGGGTCAACCACTCGTGGGGAATCTCGTTGGGAATCTCACTGGAAATCTTTATGAAATCTCAGGGGATCTTGGAATTTTTTGGAGTGGTTACCTCTTTGGGGTTCATCTTTCTATGAATATCGTTGGGAATCTTTGGAAATCTTTATGGAATCTCAGTGGAATCTCAAGGTTAAGGCAGTAAAGTTATGTTCCGATAGGACCAGGAACTAGAGAAAGTGATGGGATAAATCCAGCTGAAACGGGTTGGGAGACAGGGGTTGAAGGAATTGGGGGGAGACGTCCGGGGGGACAACTTGGTCCCATCATTGCCAAATCCACATCGTTGTGCCTGTCGTTATACCGATGACGCTATTTTGTTCCCCGCCACTGCAGACAGTCTCCCACCCCACCCTTACTTCTTGTTCCTTCCTAACTAATGGAACGACTTCTGGGAATACTGCTATGCGTTGTCGGGTAAGTTTTAACTTTTTTTTTTCCTTTTTTTGGCTTTTGGGTTGGCGTTTACAAAAGGGGTAAAAAACCTGGGGATGGTGAATAAGGTACTGTACTACTACCATTCCGTAATATCATTATGGCGGAATTTCACCACTTTCCGATAGTGTCTATAACGAGAGGATTTAACGAACGGATTTATCGTATGTTTAGCTTACGACAAGTGCGATCGCAGAGAAACAAGTGCAAGTGCAAGGCATTTGTCGTAAGCTGAACATACGATAATTTAAATCCGTTCGTTAAATCCTCTCGTTAAAAGACATTGTCGGAAAGTTGTGAAATTCAGCCTAACAGAATTAGAAGACGCCCTTACCTGATGGGCAGTTGTTAGCCTACAAAGGATTCAGGGAAAAAATCGATACTTGTTTAAAAATCGAAGGAAAAGTAGCATTGTATCGATTCAAATTGTTATAGTGATATAAGATGACATTTACAATTAATTTTTTCTCAACCAACTAAAACACAGAAAATTTTAATTGACATTTCAAATGTGAAATTTCCAGGTATTCAGAAAAGTCAAAGGCAGGAATTCTAGAAATCCCTTTATCTCGTGATATGTGTCAGGGAAAGCTGTCGCCACTTGAAAGTTCAAGAACGCATGTTACTATATAATTAATTAACTTGCTCAGTGAGTTCGTATGCGTACAACACACACAAGCTCCCACAATTCCATTATAATTGGTCTGAACAGTACCGTAAGCGCGTCAACAAACATACAGAAGCGTATTGTACAAGGCATTAGCGGGAAACTTTATGTAACTTTTGAGTTAGGTACTCTCTGAAATCGAGATTGTCGGATTAGCTTTTAGGTACGTTAGACTTAGTTGCCGTCACTCGAAGTCATCACTGAAGACGTAACTCAAGTTTGAACTTCTAATCGCTGCGATTGGCTTGATCCGTAATACGTTCAAGTTTAAGCCCATTTCGTGAGTTAATTTTCATTAGAGAGGTTACAGGTTTTTAATCAGAGCTAAAATTTAGACCAAGTAATTAAGGTTATTAGTTGGATACTAGAATCAACTGCCTATACCTATTTGTGTCATAACTATAACAAAAGATATAAAACCCTAAAAAGATTTTTAAAATGTTTAAAAAAGTTGTTAATTTTAAATATTCACGTGCCAATTTCAGAAATGTGCACGTAAACTGGAAGAAAATGCTCGTGCATTGGAGCGATAAGAAAATCGAATAAAAAAAATTGCACTTACAACAGTAAGAAGTTGGGCATGCGAAAAATTTCAACCTGTACAACATTGCCCTTGCGTGTCCAAATATTCTCAAAATTCAGACCAGCCAGAGCCAGACAAAATGATGTAATGGTGAACCACTTAAACGGGGCAGAGGTGAGACTTTGACAGACTGAGTCTGGCAATAAGTGTAACCTACCGAACCGGTCGTCAAAGCATGGCTCCCAATAAAAGAGGAGATAAAAAAGATATCAACCGTACCTTTACGATTCGAAGAGACTGGTGGGGGACACTACCGTAATTTTTCGAAAAAGAAAATGGTTTGACAAGAGATTGAAATCCCTTCGTTCGAATTGAGGTATGATTTATAACACCTCCATCTTAGAAGATTCTAACAAGACGTTCGCTAATGCGTACTGTAGGAAGGGATGGTTTTCTTTAGGTTTTGTAGGAAGAGTGTTGTCTTCTAAGGGGAGCCGTTCGCTTAAGACTCGCATCAACAGACCGCTCGCCGTGTACAGAATGCGAACGCCCTTATTACCGTCAGCCGTTCAGGGTTCACTCTCTTTGGCTGGGCTCTTTGCTAAACGCTCGGTCTCCGAAATATAACAGGGAAAATTTTTACCGCGGGAAATTGGCGGCGTGCTTCTGGAAAAACGAAATTATATCAATTAAAAAGAAGGAATAAAATTTTTACCTTTTCTTCATAGATCTGAGAGTTCGCATGCTATATGCCGTAAGCGGAAAATACTGCTCCACCGGGAGTTGAACCTAGACCCCTTCGAACCCAAGTTAAATGATATTCTTTCAAAAATTTACATCGTGTACTCTGAAATTTCCACTGAAACTTCAAAAAATTCCAGGCTCCGGGAAAATAGCAATTTTGCACGGAGCATGGAGCAATATGAAGGTCCTACGTCCCGCATCAAACCCCTTCAGGTAGAGAACATAGCATACCTCTCATTAACGTTGCTGACCAAGGCTGTCGGCCAGCCCCAGACTTTATTGACTTTGTGGCAACGGTCTTTGACGTTCAGCAGTTTGAGCACGCAACATATTTCAAGTTTGTGATGTTCACCACTTTCTTCACCGCCTATACTTCGCAAATACTAATAACCAACTGGTGATAATATTCCCATCGGTACAGTGATTTTAGTCTGCTCACACCGCCAGTTCCAAGAACCTCTCTTAGCTCTTAGAGACCGTCTAGGGAAAGTATACCTACCCCTCCCTTTGAAGGCTCCTTGATAAAGGACCGTCCGTTCATTAAGGGTGACAAGGGGATGTCATTGACAATGATATCGATACCTACCCGCCTTTAATGATTTTTCCTCGGCAATAACAGGATTAAGTTTCTGGGGGCTTTGTAAGCAGCAAAGCAAAGAAGAAATGAGATTTTGAAATTGATATTTTAATCCCTTAAAACCTTTCCTGCTCATTCTCACTTTCAAGAAAATGCAATATTAAATTTATGCCCTTAGAGGCATACATTTTTTATGCTGAAGAATAAAATACTTTATTGCTAAAAGCCTATTTATTGAAAATTGTGTTTTATAGATTTGGTGGGTTTCTGTCCTTACTCCGGGAGTTTTGTGTTCTTGATCAATTTTCTTTTAAGGGAATGCGTGTAAAATGGCCTAAGACCTCGTTTTTGAATCCAGGTCCTAAAACCCTTTTTCCTTTGTTCTTCAACCTTCGAACTTCAATCTGTGACGGCAAACCTTCTATACCTACTGACTCGAAAAGTCTTGTTTTGAGTCGTCTCAAATTTTGGAACTAGAAATTAATTAAAGTCCATCTTGGAAAGACAAAAGGGATGTTTTGCGGTTTTGATAGAAAGGGGGATGCAGATAAAGCCACCCCATATTATGTTTTTGACATTCCCAAAACCGGACTTGCACCTCTTTCACACCCTTTGCATGCTTATCCACTTGTGGAGTTGTGGCTAGTACCTAATCAAGGTCGCCGGAAGTGCGTTTGCCAGAGGGTTGGTTTACCCTTTCCTCTTCTTTTGAATCTCACATTCCTTTCCCTTTTCAATATAAAAATTTGAGGTCAAAAACGTTCTTTGTAGTTTTGTGGAAGGCCATTTTCCGCAACCTGAGCAAGGGGAGAGGAAGTGTCGCAAAAATTGTATTTGTCAGCGACTGGAGCCTTTTAACTTGAAAAATTTTCCTTTCCCTGACGCCAACTTGTCGCACTTTCCCCTACATTGCTGAGCACTTACCGTAATTTCGGGGCTTTCAAACTGAAGGCAACTGATGGAACGGGGAGGCCGCTGCTGCCAATAACTCACAGGGCGCGAACCATTTGTAACCCAGCAGCAAATGAACCTGATTTTTCAGCCGCGCTCCGACTCTGACCGCTTGACTCCCTATTCTACCATTACAAGCCTTGTTTTACGGGTTTCCAAGCCGCACGTTTCACACTTTGTTCGGTTTTCCTGGTTTTGGCTGAACCTGTGACAAAAAACAACGGCTCAGCTGGGAGTATCTAATTTAAAGCTTCAACTACTAATTGTAGGAAAAAAGTTCTTCAGTTGTGTTCTCTATAAGGACCTTGTAATTTTGCTCGCTATAAAGAGAGTTCGTTATAGAGAGGGTTTCAAAGGATTGACCACTCGTTATGGGGTTGTTGTTACCGAGGGTGACAGCTCTAGGTATAGATATAGAAAGTAGATATAGGTATCTTGGTGGACTTTCAGGACTTTGGTAATATCAGTTAGATTTACAAGTCAGGCACCAGTAGGTACTAATAGGTATATGTTAAATGAAACTAGAGTTTTTGTGCAAATCTCTAAAAAGCGTTCCGGTTGAAGGGTGGAATTAAAATTTTGAAATCGAAAAAAATTGGAAATTATTTGCAACATTTTTATTGTCTCCAATAAAAAACTGCTGCGTACTGTTAATCCTACCTTCAATCATTTGTTATTAAAATTGAATACAGACAATCGCAACAGTTACTAGTTAGACATCCTGGCAGAATTCAAACGCTATTTCTATTTTTTTCCCCCGACCGACCGACCAAGCAGCCTTCCAAAAGGCAATGTTTACAACGTTGTCGTTGCATTGCTGACGCCACAAAAAACACAAAAATAAGTTAAATAAATAAGTCGAAAAAGACCGAATAGTGTGTTTGTGAGATATAGAATAAGCACTAAGACCTAGGCTAGCGTGTGTCTCATGAGACGTAACTGCCGACGGTATATGGGATGCTGACTTCTGGAGAACACGCCCTCCGCTCTACCCTCCATTGTTCCGCTTATTAATGCTATCTCTACATTACCTCTGAATAGTAGCTCCTTTGTATTGAGACGCTCTCGCTAGCTATTTATTTGAATCCTAACAGTTTCCTTTCCATATGGTCGTGCATGCCTCCAGATAGCGAATGATATGCGAGGCTGTCAGATTCAGTTCCCCGAACCTTTCCTGAACCTCTATATGCTCCTTTCCAACCTTAAGAGGCCATGCAATTGGGTCTGTATTTCTCTAAGGGTTGTAAGGCTGTAAGGTTCCCTGGCACGTTTTTTTCCGAGGGGTTAACCACTCGTTGGGAATCTCGTTGGGAATCATTGGAAATCTTTATGAAATCTCAGGGAATCTTGGAATTTTTTGGAGTGGTTACCCCTTCGGGGTTCATCTTTCTATGAATATCGTTGGGAATCTTTGGACATCTTTATGGAATCTCAGTGGAATCTCAAGGAATCTCTGGAGTGGTTACCCCTCGTTTTTTTCTCAACACTTTATGAGGAAACTATTGGATATTTAAATGTTCTGAAATATAATTTGTCCTTTTAACGTCATAATTAAAAATTTACGGGAGTACTACTCCTCCTAATATAGCCTAGAAAAGTGAGCGGTCTAGGTTTTTTTCTTGAGGACTGAGAGTCTGGTCACAATGGTTCGATTCCGATCGTATGAAAATTTTTCCAATTGACACTCACCTCTGATTTTTTCGGCATTTCAACGTACCGAGGCTGCAACAACAACCAAAACTTTACAAATTGACCTGGTTGGTAACCGCCTGATGTATGTGAAACTGCGTAGACTTTCGAGGCCTCTTAAGTAGTAATATAAATAAATACATAAAATACAGGCGAACGGAGAATGGAGCTGGTATGCCTAGGCCGGAAAATACGGGTAGATCTAATCATGTTTTAATTAGTTTCTCCGCGAAATTCAGTTATGTGTCTTAATTACAGTTCGCGCATTACATTTGTTTATTTACTATTATGGGTATTGTGTACCTATTTGAAAGGCAATCTTCTCAGCCTAAAGTCTTTCTAGATTGTCGCTCCGTCTGTTCTCCAGAGGGAACTGTCTTTCGTCATTTCTATGATCTTGTAAAAAGGTTCAACAAATAACCTTGTGTCGATAGATTTAAGGGCGTCTACTTAGTCGTGTTTGTTTACGTTATATTTCTGCAATTTTATTGGGTGCTATTGGGTATTTAATTGTTCTGAAATATAATATGACTTTTTCACAGCCGAAATTAACAGGCTGTGGGGTGATTTTGCAGTCTGTTAGTTTCGGACCAATTTTTTGGTGACAAAAATCACTTGATCGTAAAATCACCGCAGAGACTGTTAGAAAATAGACAAATTATATTTCAGAACTTTTAAGTAGGTACCCAACCGTTGCCTCATACAATTTGAAGAAAAACGTAAACAAATAGCGAACGTATGTTCGGTCTTGGGGTATCAAAGTGTTTTTACCGAATTTCAAATCTTCTGGAAGGGAAAGTCAAAGAAGGAGAGTTTTTCGAAAAGTAGGGATGAATCACCAGACAGCTTTCGTCAAATAGTCATGAATAGTCAAAGGGATGCGGATTTTGATTTGGACTTACGAATGTCGCGACTTAGACTGTCGTAGTGTGGAATCACATTAATGGCAGAAAGCAGAATAATTCATCAAAGTGAAATTGATTCCTCCCTCGCGAACTTGAGGAGCCCGCAGAGTACGTCATCAATAGGGGCGAAAGGGGAGATTTCCTTAAGAAGAGAAGAAACGTTTGGGGTGGTCTGCGCACCCCCTTTTCTTCTTAAGCCCCCGCTATGATTTATATGAAAAGCTCTCAGCAGGAGAAAACGATTCTTGGCCGGCTGGCCCCGATACTGTGTTTGATTTCAATTGAATCTGTGGTTCAGATTTACGATTCGGGGGTGCGTCCCCTACTTGCCACCCTTCTCTTGCTAAGTACTTGGTCCTCATCAGCGCTACCTTAGGGTTGCACCCGAGGGTAGCTTGAATCCAATCACTTGAAAGATTTCAATTTAGGGCTGAAATAGATTTTCCAGGGGCTCCACGTAGGGGACTTCTGATTGTGGGGTGCATCTGTAAGGGATTACTTAAAATTTATTGGCAATTCCAACTTTTGAGCTAGCGCGATGGGTGAAATTATGTTCCTTTGGTATAGGTGATCAGTGACTAAGGTTGCAACTTCGCTTTTTAGTCGTACATAAATCAGTTAACGCTGCATGTTTGTTCACCATTTTGAGGAGACTGCTTGCTATATTTATTTGTTCTTAGGTTTCTGGGTTAGCCTCTCTAGAACTGCAGTCGTCACTCGATCTCTATAGTGACCGTCTCTATGGTGAATACCTCTCTATAGCGACCAAACACTACAAGGGAGAGAAGGTACTGTGTACGAAAAAGAAATCTTGTTTTAGTACCATGTCCAAAAAAAAATTCACACTGGTATTTTCCTCTTTGGAAGATAAATATAAATAACACAGTGGAAAGTTTCAAAAATTGGAGTTGAAAAGAGGGGGATACCTTGAACCTGTTGCATGACAGGAAGGTGTGTCCGTACGTCAGCAAACTCGAAACTTTCTGGTCCAGTGCCAGCCCACCACAATATCAGCAGAAAAATAGCATTACCGTGCTTTTTAAGCTGTACAATTGAGTTTCTTCGGGATAATTTGGTCTCGTTCCACCTATCGTACTACGACGAAGTACCAAATGGAAAATTTGAAGTTTGATTTTCAAATTTTGATCAAATATCCTGTGATATACATACTATACCTATACAATCATCACCCGGGTAGTGACGGACATCCGGTGTACTCTTTTCCGGTTCTTTTTATGAACCGGAATCAGGAATAGGGATTACGAACATTTCCCGGAAATACAACCCCCTATTTATCGCTGAAGAGCAGTGAACAGTGCAAATCTCCAGTGAGTTTCAACAGGCTTGGTTTGCGATGATTTCTCAAGGGGGGAGTGTGTCAAAAAAAAAAGAGAAGCAGGCTCCATTCCCCTCCGACTGGAAAATTTCACAATGTATTTTACAGGTGGGAGTTGGCAATATTAAATCTATTTGATTTAGCCAGATAACATTTGCGTGCCATATAAACATATAATAGACAACCACGTAGTAAATATATATTTGACACCAGGTCATATTTACCTACCGTTCGCGGGTTTACTTCCCTTTCACTGTAATGCAAACAATTTTTTAATTTTCGACGGAGGCTTGGTAAATTGGGATCCCTAGTGTCTGAAAATGAAACTATTCCAGTGACGTAAGAAGAGGTTGAATGTTGAACACAGTCATCTCTAGGGCGTACCTACATCACTATGTACCTACATCACTTTGTACCTACATCACTTAGTACCTACGTGGACCAAGGGTAAAGGAGTCACCTACTTTATTTTCTAATATTTTTTCAATTTTTCACTTTTCCAGACGTTTTTGGCAGTTAAGGGCCACCATACATTCAGCATTTTTTACGTCTGGTCTTCAAACTTTGTGAGAAAACTATTGGATATTTAAATATACTGAAATATAAAATGTATTTTTAACGTAATTACTCATGAGGCTATGTTGTGATTTTACAAGCGAGTAATTTTTGTCACCAAAAAAATTGGCCGAAATTAACCGATCGTGAAATCGCAACATAGCCTCATGAGTGATGACGTTAAAAAGACATATTATATTTCAGAATATATCCAATAGTTTTCTCACAAAGTTTTAAGTCCAGACTTAAAAAAATAGTGAATGTATATTCAGGCTTTAGGACCAAAATTCTCGACCTGTTGCAATGCCAGTGCCCATATCCAAGAAAGTGGCCTATAGATAAATAATAGTGTTCAATATTGCATAATCATGTATTCGCAGGCGGAGTTAGGTGAGTGTAGGCTTGTCCATAATCTCTACTCTACATCGGCGGCGGAAGACCACTTTCCTGGGGGGTGCATGTGCCCTTTAGATTTTTTTCGGGAGAGGGTTGAATATTTTTTTCCTATTGCCTTATGGTAAATTTACTCCTATATCGTTATGAAGGCTTTTTTTATAGTTACTTTTTTAACTTTCTGGGGGGGTGCACAGTCGACCCCCCTTCCGCCGCCAATGCTACCCTACACTTTATAGGATCCTAGAACAGTGAAGAAAACTGTAGCTCATTTTATGATAGCTACTTCAGGCTTCCTCAAAACCTTGAAAAGGTCCCCCGGGCTGCGTAAATACCACTAACACGCGGCAACCACTCTCACGGAGTTGTCGTTTCTTGAAAACATAATCATAGGAAATGAGAGTTGATTGTAAAAGGTTGTCAGCACTGCCGGAAGTGCGGAGGAATATCGGAAAAGGGAAAAATACACCACCGACGATGGGAACACGCAACAGATGTTTCACCCGTGTTCGACGTCACAACTGAGAAAGCTTATATTCAACTTTTGGGACGATGTTAAGTATGGAAAAGTGATATTTTCTTGAAGTTAGTCGTATACGGTTCCTTTGAAATAGAAGCTCCACTGTCAGACGAATCGGTCGGAAAACTTTTCCTAAACTTGAAAACAAATTCCAAGCATTCTTTAAAGGAACTGATTTAACATGAGATTGTAAGGAAGAAAAACATTCGTTTATGGTTCCAAACTTTTTGCTGAATACTTAACTTGAAACGTATGATACTATTCCAATAATACTTAAGGTGGCATGTAAAATCTCTCTTTATAATTTAAGTAGGAAAATGCACTCAAACAAATTCAACATGTATGAATATTTTTCATAGGTACCTACGTCAGAAGTTAACTGGTTATGGTGTGATTTTACAGTAAGAGTTTTTGGATGAATATTGTTGGACACAATGGCCAGTTGATTATATTTATTATATTTCAGGACATTTAAATAGCCACCAGTGAGTGTCCTCAAAAAAAAAAAAAAAAAAAAAAAACCGTCGGAAAAAACAAGTACTTAGGTAAATCCCGATTGTATATTATGCTGTCATAATATACGTTATGAGATCGTAAAATAAGACTCTATATTTCAGAACAAATAATAAACATCCAACAATTTCATCAAAAAACGGGAAATAACAACCATTGTTGCTACTTTAAATTTTAGCCATTGTCGAACCCTTTATTTTTCAGTTCTCCACGTTGAGGGGTGACCTTGGCTGTGGCGGATATGGTATTTGGGCATGTACGCGAAACCGGAAACGAGTCCGTCCAAGATAAATGTGCGATCAACGCTCATTCTACGGCATTCATCATGGAGAACAATAGCCTTTTATCCTCTCGGTTATTGTCCCTCTGTTTTGTTGTGCTACTCCGCTACCCATCCCGCCACAGAAAAATAACTCAACAATATGATTTTTAATGCTTGCATATTGTTAACCCTTTCTCAGGAACAATGGGCTCATCACGGCGTTGCTACCCTTCACAGGACCCTCTGATTGACCTCTAGGTGTTCAAAAAACAATTTTTTTGTGAGAGTTTTTTCTGTTTTCTGCTTTTGAATCGGTAGGAGAGGGCTCTATTCCACTTTTGATGGTTTGAAAGGGAGTATTGTTGCTGAGGGTTGGGGGGGACAAGCCCAGCAACTAGAACGTTTTCAAGAACTATCCATTGTGCTCAGCTGGCAGCACTACCAAATACCAGCTCCCCAGCCATCGAGTAAACGATGGGGACCTACAGTTTTAGGTGGATTCCGAACCACCACAGCCTCGATATACATTTCACTTGACATGCTGAACATATCAGAGGTGAATGCCGAGCAGAAAAACTTTTTGGTAGGATCGGGATCGAACCGGTGTGACCCGGCTCTCACTGCTCCTCAAAAGTCGACCGTTTAGTCCACTCGGCTATCGAGGCCGTTTGAAAGGGAGTAACTGAAGGGGAAAACTTTTTGGCTCGTTAGGTAGGTTTAGGTATCTATATTCGATGGAGACCGGTAATTGCAACACCACTCCTCTCGTTCTATAGTATATGTACGAGTATATTCTCTCGTGAAGGCTAAACATAGTGCTCTACTCTCAGTCATTTCTTATGCATTCGAATAGCACACTATGTTTAGCTTTTAGAGCAGCCACGGCCAATGGCGGTATTGCTCTTATAGTCGACGGCCGAAAAGGAGACCAAAATGGCAGATGGCAGCGGAGGGGTGGGTACTCCCAATAACGTTCCACCAGTACCTATGAGGCTGAGCTGCGACCCACACTAGGCAATAGATTTTGCCTGTATATCGTGTGACATGGCCAATAGTGTGGGTCGCAGCTCAGCCTCATAGGTACTGGTGCCACGTACAGGGGGTACCCACCCCTCCGCCGCCATCTGCCATTTTGGTGTCCTTTTCGGCCGTCAACTATACCTACCAGTCTCACTCAGTACCGTAGGTTTAAGTAGATCCGAGTGGTTACACTCGTTGGGAACCATTGCGGAAATCTTTGTGAAATCTCAGGGACTCTTGGAATTTTTTGGAGTGGTTACCCCTTTGGGGTTCATCTTTCTATGAATATCGTATAAGGAATCTTCGAAAATCTTTATGGAATCTCATGGAATTTCAAGGAATCTCTGCAGTGGTTACCCCCTCGGATAGATCGTTGTCTAAAGCTCCTTGGTACCTAGCCTCCCACAGGTGTTCTTAGTGCCTAGGAAAATAATTTCAAACTGAGCTTATAATGTGCGTAAAATAATTATTACAATAGCTGCATATAATTGGAAAGACGCTTATCAATCAAAATCCGTTAAATGGGGGATAATGAGAGCCTAGCCGATTGATCTGGCGGTGCCTGGTAATATTAATAGCTTTATAACCCTCCATCAAGTATGCAGGCTGATGTGCCATTCGCCCCCCTCGTGAAATACGGGCCCGAAATCTCTGAAGGATCGCTCGTAAATCATCTAGTTTTGGTAAACGATAGCCTCCAATGCAAAATTATATATGAATCACTCAAGATAGATGCTGACAAATTGGCAAAGGACCCTTTTTGGGACAAATTAATGTGTTCACTCGGTATGTAGGCTCCGTATGTTGGTAACCTCAGGTATAAAGTTGTGAACTACAGCGGACAGGCAGATACTGTTAGAAATGATCAATGGATTTTTTTTTTTTTTTTTTGCTTTAGAAGGGTGTTATAGCAAGTTTTTAGTCTCCACTTTACCTTGAAGTCATCTATAGCAAAATGTAATCTGGACAGCCTCGATAGCCCAGTTATCAAATGGTTGCCGGGTCACTCCGGTTCGATCCCAATCCTCCCAAAGTTTTTCTGATCGCTTTCATCTCTGACTTGTTCAACCAGTCAAATGAATATCAGGCTGTGGAGGTTCGGTACACTCCTAAAACTGTAGGAACCCATCGTATACAAAAAATAATATCGACACTGCGGGATTACACCGTTCGCTTTCAACCAATACTTTTTTATGAACTTCAGTAAATAAGCCCATGTCGAACATTCTGACCAGTGCTCTCAAAACTGAAAATCCAAAATAACCACCCGAGCATTGTACCTATGAACCTGAGTTCATGATGAAAAGTTGTCCTGATCACAAATTCAGAGCAATCATGACGATTGAGCAAAATTTTAATCACTGAAAAAGGAAAGTCTAGGGTTCGGTCAACACTTTTGATCAGCAATGGCGTAATGGGGTGTCCTATCCATCTCGTTCGCGCTTTCGCTGCTTGGCGACCCTTTCAACCCTTACGGGGTCACGTCTCTCTTGGCCCGCTTAACAGATTTCCATTTATAACCGGGAATATATACCAACCCCTAAATTGAATCATGATGGGACTCTCTCTATGGATGGAAACCTATTTCAATACGCAAACCGGTTGCATTCACGAACTTTTTTGTAGAAACAGATAGGTCTCTGAAAATTGGCATCCGTTGGCTCCTTCATTTTTATGTACCTAACAGGCGCCAACTCTAGAACTTTAATAGAAACCTCAAAACTTCACAATTTCAAATTTTTATTTCGTCTGCTCATCGGATAGGAGGTAAATTCAGCAATGTCCCATCCACCAAGTTTCTGAATTTTCGCTTAAACAAACATTGAATATGACGAAACGAATAATATTATGGTAAATTAAAATGACGATAGTGCCTCTGGGTACAGGCATTTTCAGTCATGCAATTTGTCGCACAGCTTTCCGAACTCTGCAAACCTCAATGTCATACAAAATATGATGCTAAATTTTGGCAAATATTGTTGGAGTGATGTTTAGACAGTTATTGTTTATGAATGAAAAATACCGAGGGGTTAACCACTCGTTGGGAATCTAGTTGGGAATCATTGGAAATCTTTATGAAATATCAGGGAATCTTGGAATTTTTAAAAGTAATTACCCCTTTGGAGTTCATCTTTCTATGAATATCGTTGGGAATCTTTGGAAATCTTTATGAAATCTCAGGGAATCTGAATCTCTGGAGTGGACAATAAAGACAATAATGTAGAATATAATTATCACCCTAAGGCTAAATTTCACCACCTCACGATAGTGCCTTTTAACGTTCGAATAGCTATCGATTCGAAAAAGCAGACATCCTCTCGTTAGGTTTTGTTGTGTCAATAGAATTCGCCTGCTTTGTTTACGTCAAATTTATTTCAACGATTTCAATCTAAAAGTGGAAATAAACGTGAAAAAACCCCTATTTTTTCGGAGAAAGAAATTAAAATGTTGATTAGACTACATTAGACTACACCAAATGAGTCGCAGGTATGAAAATTATCGTTTTCGCTAACGCACGGAAAATCCACTCGAAAGCTAACGAAACGGTAACGGTGCATGGTGAAAGCCGTTAACATTTTTTACCGATACGATAGCGCTATCGTGTACACGATAGTCTTCACGTTAAACTGGTGAAATCCAGCCTAAATGGTGACTGGAATCGAGCCAGTGACCGGCGGTTTCTCTAAACTTGAAAGGCAAGCATTTAGCCCGCCAGGGTGTCGAGGCTTTGTAGCCGTCAGTCTATTCAGAGGAAGGTGAATGAGCCGTTACTGGGTCATTACTCGAGTCAGAACCAATGTAACAGTCACTCGATCGAAACATAGAATCCATCAATTAACGTAAAACTGAAGGAGGAGTCCGTGAATTAGTAATGACCTCGTTCGTCCTCGCGTATCCCCGCACTCCTACCTCATTTACTCTCCAACGTACCTACATGCATACCTACCTACGTTTTGATGGGATAAATCCAAACTTGATTTTTTTCGTTTGGCCTATAGTAGTAGCGTTAGTAGTTTAGACTTGGGGGACCAGCCCAATATCTAGATCATTTCATTACCTTACAGCTCCAACCTACTGATTTAGATGGGTTCTGAACCACCATAGCCTCGTTATACAGTTTCTTTACCTGAACATTTCTGAAAAAAACATTTTTATAGGGAATCGGGATCCTTTCTTACACTGGTCCGACATACAAAAATAAAATAAAATTTCCTTGTGCTGCGATTCCGAGGGGGTAACCACTCCAGAGATTCCTTGAGGTTCCACTGAGATTCCATGAAGATTTCCAAAGATTCCCAACGATATTCGTAGAAAGATGAATCCCGAAGGGATAACCACTCCAAAAAAATTCCAAGATTCCCTGAGATTTCATAAAGATTTCCAATGACTCCCAACGAGATTCCCAACGAGTGGTTAACCCCTCGTGCGATTCAAACCCAGGATCTCCTAATGGGAGACCACTCGGTTCCACATTAAAAGAATGGACTGCAACACTTCATTAGTGCTTGATGGCTGAATTCAGGGCCCAAAAATGGGCCTTCTCGGTAGACCGAAAAAGGAAGGCAATTTCCAACCAGATGCCAAATTTGGAAACTAAGTTGTGGAAGTAGGAGTGAGGGGAGACAACGGGCGGTGTGAAACGAACCCTTCTTTTGGTAGAATGCCCGAAAAGTTGCTCGCAAACTGTTTCAGTAATTTATTTCTCTTCAGACTCAATGGGACTGGAGAAGTCAGAGCCTTTGTCTTTAATCAGGGCTTGAACTTAGAACGGCGAAATCAATCGTTTTATTGTGCAAGTTTTCAACACAGACCGACTTGGGGGGTGAGAACCTGCTTTCAGTTATTTATGACCTTTGAAATGCTGAGCCAACTTCATCTTTCATTGAAATTTTAGTACAATTTGCAGTTTTTTTACTAATTTGTATCGCTTGATCGAAATTTCAGCGATTTTATACACCCCCACCATCAACCCCCTCCAGGATCGCTTCCTCTCTAAACAGTCAGAGGCTGGATTGCACCACTTCTTATAGTATGCTATACTGTATATACAATAGTAACGAACAGATATAACAGATTATCGTATCTTTAGCTTATGACAAGTGCTTTTGCGGTTGAAATTGTTACCTTCCGGTAGCACTTCTGTCCGATCGTTAAATCTGTTTTTAGAAGGCACTGTAGTACACTATAAGAAGTGGTGCAACCTCGGACGGTTTGGCACAAGCCGTAAGCTCAACATTTGCTTCTAGCCCTATATTTATAAAATTTATCCTATCGTTAAACTGGGCTGGTGACACCCATCTTAATACCACTATCAAGATAGATGGGACGTTTATTAGGGTCAAGATGATGGGAGAAGGCTGTAATCCCGTTTTCAACGATGACGCCGTCACTGAGTACCCAATATCCTCCAGAACGGCCATAGCCCCGAAAGCTTCAGGCTGGCTTTTCCCTAATCTTGCTTATACAATTTCTATTGGCTAAACATACCCGAGTCATTTGTTTTGGAGGGAAAGTTTGGAAGCTGCGGCTAGCCTGACCCCTTATAATGAGTTCTAAAACGGGGGTCCAACTTTGCTGAAAAGTTTCCTACATCCATCTCTACAATTAGTTCCACTTGCCAGTTCCGAAATAATTAGGCTCTGCCTTGTCAGCAACGTATAGGCGTATGCATATACGATTCCCATTTGATTTTATTACTCTATGTGGTGGTTTCAGGAGTTATGAAGTATATATGTTCAGCACTACCTACCTACTAAATCTAAAACCAACATTACGCTGTCATGGATGGTGAGCCAAATATACAAAATAGTAAAGAGGCGCATCCTCACTGCTGGCAGCACTACACGTATCACGCAAAATAATTGATATAGGTAGGTATGTATTAAATATTTCCAAAAAAAATTTCATAAAAAAAAATCAGAAATTTTCTTGGAGACTACCAAATTAAAAGACACAAAGTGTACATTATGGTCGTGTAGGCACTTTTGAAAGCAAGCTCAGAAGAAGTTCAGTGAAGTCTCCGTCTTCACACACTCAAAAGGGTAATTACGTTTCGATGCATTAGGAGGCCGTGCGGCTGACAAGGCGGCATAACCTAATTTGGTGGTAAGTGGGGTGGCGGGTGCGCATTGCTGACTGAACCTCTCAGAGCAACCTCTCTGAGGCGGAGGAGGCTGTGGTTGCCGCCCTGAGTGCCGCCACCCTGTTCCGTTTGAAACGTACGGCATATGCGGTTTTATACTTTTCACTTCGTCACCAAACACTTAGCAATAGAAGGGAGACGATGTGTTTTTTTACTTTCTCGCTAGCCATAGACACAAAGTAAGAAAATACAGGTTGGTAGTTCAGGAAACCATAAATTTCACTCTCTCTCTATAACGAGAGTATCTAACCCTTTCTATAGCGAGAAGATTTACAATTCATGGTCCCCTGTCGATCGTTTGGCGTGTTCGTAGCCACGAAATAAAACGGTCCAAAAATGAAAACATTCACTTAATGCGAGAAAGTCAAGTGGGACTGTTGTCATACAAGCGGGACTGTTCTTTACCCTTGGGTTTTTCTCGCCATTAATTTATTATTCAAGTGAAATCCTAAAATACCAATAAAGGATAAACATTCAAGGCAACAGCATGGATTTTTTTTTCTCGAGCGGATGTAGGTCGGTATGCTAACGTGGGAAAAGCAAAAAGTATCGCAGCCAATAAAAAACAATTCAAAGTCTTAACTTCGCCGTTAGTTCACGTTGAAATAAGCACTTGTTCTCAAGTTTTCACCACCGTACCGCTCACTGCTTCGAAGTAAGAATAGAAAAAGCGGAAGAAGCTTGTCCTGCAGGCTTTCTCTAGACAACTTTGCTTGGAATTCCTTTTTATATTTTCCAAGCGTGGGTTGAAAATTCGTTTTTTCACTGTGTATACAAAAGATCATAAGAAACTTTAAATTTGACTTGGAAAATTGAAAATAATTTTCCGGCTAATTTCATACCCTTGCACTGAACGCACCTAAAATTGATGATTCACATTATTGTCGTAGGAACAAAGTCCCCCTTCCAGGTAGCAGTTCCCCTTCGTGCTTCAGTGGACAGTGCAGTGTAGCCAAAAAAAACCCAAGCCACCCTAGCTCTTCCGAAGGTGGTGGTAACCACCCGGCTGCCATTGTGGCCATTAATTCTTTCCTTCCTTTATAACCAAATATAGCTTTTACAAAAATTTAGAAATTAAAAAAAGAAAATAACCTAACCTTTATCTAACTGGGTCAAATTCGTCTGTGACAAAATATCAAATCAACATACTACAGAACTCAAAATTGGTTGAATGGTGACTAATCTTTAAGGCTGAGGTGTATTGTACCTAAATCGCGTTTGGGATGATCAGGTCTGGAACAACATGGACGCTGTTGTTGCAGCAGCGTATCATTGTTTGAGTAAACAACGGGCAAGATTGGGAGTTATCAGCCTGTGTTTGTTTAGGGCGTCTGCTAATGATCATGGTTGTCCGATCACAGCGATGTTCGCTTCCCCCGTTATATGACAAATCTGCTTATTTCTTTCTCGCCTTGTATCTAAATGCTGAATACTTTGACTGAATAAGAGAAAGTATTGAAATTGTCTTTGTAACGTCCGAAATTTTTAACTATGTTGTGATTTTACGATCGAGTAGTTTTGGACAAATCTTTATTTAGTGACATAAATCACTGGATATTTTATACTTCAGAATATCACTAACGGTTTCCTCAAAAAATAGTCGAAAAAAAAACCAAAATGGAATTTGGGATTTTCTACACTACCCAGAAGATAGGTCCGTAAACATAGGTTTCAAAACATATTTCGGAATTCAACAGTGACTCCAGGTTTGCCCATAGTGGAATAGCGTGGTATCGATAAGTCTGACTTTCGAACTCGAAACGCTAGCAACGGGAAAGTGAAGTAGGGCTCTTGTGGCACCCTTTTATTTTTTTCAGCTGAGTAATAATTAGGATCGGGGATATCTTCACGCTTGTGTAAGTGTTCACAAAGTGTTCACATGTAGAATGCGACTTCGGTGGGGAATGCCATGATTTAGCACTCTGCTGAATGTGTTCCCTTCCCCTTGTGACGTGCCACATGGCTCAGTGGGTCTTTTATTTTGTGTTCTTGTTATTTCACCATGTTTTAGACATGCGTCATTTTACATTTTTCCTTCAGGGTTTTTATGTTTTGGGTAAAAAAAAATCCCGTATATTCGAGCAAAAAAATTGTGTTAAAAGTTTTGATTTGATACGTACCTACACTATAAATTAAAGTGATAGGGGGGACTCTTCTGTCCGCAGTCAGCTGTCGGGGAAATTCGAAAAGCCAGCGAGTTGCAATTATTATCTCTTGCTGAAAAAAAATGTTATGAAAAATCATGCCAAACCTGAGGCACTGTCTTAACATGTCTTTCACACGAATTTACAAAATCTCAGACAAAATAGGTACGCAAAAGTAAAAGGTATACGAGGGCTGAACTCGATCTCTCTCTTTTCCATCTTCCATACGCTAAAGACCATATAACCACATCATTAGCTTTGTTCCATCAGTCAGATTTCTTTTCTACACATCTCAGTTTTCTCTTTGATTCTTCGCTAACAGGTTTTATTACTTATGTTTTCTATTACGAAACCTCACTTCTAATTATTTACGGAGGCTCTTGAAAGTTGTAGATAAATCCACGAGGGGTTAACCACTCGTTGGGAATCGTTGGAAATCTTTATGAAATCTCAGGGAATCTTGGAATTTTTTGGAGTGGTTACCCCTTCGGGGTTCATCTTTCTATGAATATCATTTGGAATCTTTGTAAATCTTTATGGAATCTCAGTGGAATCTCAAGGAATCTCTGGAGTGGTATACCCCCTCGTAAATCCATATAGTACGATTATAAAATTTGTGAGCAACCTACTCAATTTAAGATCGATTTCACCGCTTCCTATATAAAGTGTCTCCTAAAAGTACACTATACCCTTATCTTCCTGTTAAAAAAAAGTAGATACCTTTCGCATTACCCTGCCTATATGGTGAACTTTTTACGGGAAGGTCAATTTACTACCTCCATGGTAAAGAACATCCTAAGTGAATTTAGTAAACAAACAAAATATCCAAATATAGAAACTTCTGTAAAAAGCAGGTATAGCAGGCACCAGAGGTAACGGCAGCTTCGGCATTCTTCTGACCATCTATTACGGTTATCTCTCCAAAATCTTTTTATTTTATTTTACGCACCTTCCAGTTTTCTCTATTTTCCTTCCTTTCTCACGTCATATTTTCAGGAAAAGCTGTTTGATATTCTAATCTGCGGGCGGGAGTCTAACTTTATCACTTTCACTTGCTCTTCCCCGAAGGCACCTGAGCCTGCTGGACCCATTCCGAGAGATTCCAGTATGGATCAGGGGCTAATTAACTGACTCCCTTTTCCCTTTTCCATTTCTTTTTTCGAACTCGAAAACTGACCAAATGACCTAGTTTCATGGGAGAATTTTTTCTACAGGCGCGTCTTTCGGCCAAAGTCCAGAAAGGAGTATAGGCCGAAGCCGAAGGGTTAACCACTCGTTGGGAATCTCGGTGGGAATCATTGGAAATCTTTATGAAATCTCAGGGAATCTTGGATTTTTTGGAGTGGTTACCCCTTCGGGGTTCATCTTGCTATGAATATCTTTTGGAATATTTCGAAATATTTATGGAATCTCAGGGAATCTCAAGGAATCTCTGGAGTGGATACCCCCTCGGCCGAAGCCTGGTGAACAAGCGATAAATATTTTTGTACTGAGTTTCGAACCCAGACCTCACAGGATGCAAGTTAGCCTGTCAGCACAACTGACGTACATTAACGCATATCGATCAGAAAACGTAGGTGACAGAGTTTTCCGAACTTGTCAGAAAATAATGGAAATTGATATTTTTGAAGCAAGAGCTTTCATGGCTTATTATGAGATATTTGACTGAATTTCATTACTTACTGAAGTTTTCATGCTCAAGAAAATTAACTTAAAATTGAGTTTGGAAAAAGGAATACTTAGGTAACACCATTTTTGTCAGATAAAATTTCAACTAAAAGCAAAATCCCTCGAATTGCATGGCTGGATTTTTCGTAGTAGATTCAGACACCCTAAATAGGACAAAAAATTCCAGACTTCACGATTATATTTTAAAAACAAAAAAGAGGTTTCATGCTATAAATATCTTCTATATTTTTCTTGAGGAAGGCCAAGAGACAAAATAACTGAGACTACAATGACAAATTCTTATTGGAAGTTGGATTTTGTCTTCCTTGTTTGTTTTCCTTTAATAATATCAAGGTATTTTTATTCCACAGGTTGTCAAATAACGAGTTTAAAGTTAGGTCTTCAAATCAAGCCGACCAATCACACAGCTTGTCTAGGTACCAAATGAACAAACATTTTTATTTTTGACCAATGTCTATAGGTGATTTGAAGTCTTCCATAGTTCTTATTTCTTCGAAGACAACCTGCAGAATTTGTATTTTCCGAAAAAAATATTACAAGAATACTTGTTTCCTGAATTATCGGCAAAATTGAAAACATCGTTATTTTGATAACAATATTACAAAATTCGTTTAAAGTTTTTTTTCACCAAATTTTTATGAACTCCCTTCAATTTATAATGAATGATTTCAGTGAAGAGAGGAAATTTTTATAATTTAAATAACTTCAAAATTATCTTTGGAGTACGAAAGTTTTTAGGTAGTGCGCGGGCTATTAAGGCCCCGCTAATGCTACCAAGTCTAAGTGATGGTAAGACTGCCTTGTGTTCTAGCTCAGTTGTAGATAGGGTTCAATTGATATCAGTTACCTTCCTGCCTATGCACACATGAAACAAAACTGTAAACGCTATATAAATATTTAATACCCAGAGTGTCAATGGATAAGAGTATGCAGAATAAATTAGACGAATATAGTGCAGATGCACAAGCAAATATGATAAATAAATACTGGGATCCCAATCACAGCCTAGATAAAATTAACCGCAAATGAGGTACCTACAGTATTCTTGTAATTGTTTTCAGACACTAGACTTCCTACCTAATTATACTGGATGGTTCAATAAACAAATGTAATCCGGTTGAGCGCCAAGAACTTCTTTGGCTAGCAGAAAAACTATCTAATTTTGGACGCAGAAATTCTAAGACCGTCCTCTCGTGAATAAGGTATGAGTGATTGATTATTCGTACATTGGCATATATAGAAACTGTAGCGTCGATCTTGAGAGTATGGCACCTTTTGTAGTTCTTAAATGTTCATATCAAGATATTTTGCAACCCTCCCATTCCCCCTTAATTGCCCATTTCACTTATCTGTTGTTGCAGGTGGACGAATCGACGTCGTCATGATGACAGGGGAGATGGTAGACTTTCTAGCCGCTCATGGATCTTGTTGCAAGGACGCCTTGACCCATCAAAGAATGTGATGCCATCGGATCAAGCGTGGCTGGTCTCGAACCCTGACTCGTCTAGACCTCAAGGCTCAGTCTCGTCTTTGAAGCTCGACCTTGACTTGACCCTCAACCTCGGATGCTCCAAAGCCAGGAAAGACCGGAATCCGTAGAACCAGGAAAACCAGGAACACCGGAAAGACCGGAAAACCAGGAACCCTATAGACAATCCCTTTTCTTAAAAACCTATCAAATATACTTGGATGTTCCTCAATCTTTGTTGCAAGTTTTCTTATTATGCCGATAAATGAAATGGAGCTTACCGATCAAATCGGGCTGACGATGGATTGCTGCTTCCGCAGAAGTTGACCCTCAAGCTCCTTGACTTCGTGACACCCACTACTGATGATGTTAACTAGGCGATGGATTTGTGAAAAAAGCCCCGCTATGCGAACTGTCACTTCATTTTATAGACTCTAGACCTTCTAGAAGCTTCTAGAACTTTCGAGGACCGGAAATTAGCTATGATTGGTCGATGCTCCCGAAAAATCAATAATTGAACTATAATCTGTACTGAACTGTTTTTACACTCACGGACAAGAATTATTTATCAGTGAACTGTCACAACACCTCCTTGTAAACAAAATAGACCGCCAATATTTGAATTCCCTTCTACTAATGACACGTTCTCTCCTAGCAGACGACGCATGGCATAAACAAACACTAATAATAAATAATGATGAACTCTATATCGGATATTTAAAGATAAAAGGTATGTCCCTTTCCATAATCAGGCTTTTAGCCAGTATTATTTCTGTTGCATAAACTGCCACCGGCACAGTAGTTTGGGTTTTAAGTAACTACAGCTTTCCCCGGGGAGAGTTGAATAATTGAGGAGCAGAGCGAAACATAGGAAAGCAGTTTATTGTAGAGCAGGGTATAGGAAAACTTTCTTGAAGCAGAAGAAGTCATGTTGGAAAGCTCAGTACTGGATGAACCGAGGGGTTAACCACTCGTTGGGAATCTCGTTGGGAATCAATGGAAATCTTTATGAAATCTCAGGGAATCTTGGAATTTTTTGGAGTGGTTACCCCTTCGGGGTTCATCTTTCTATATAATAATATCGTTGGGAATCTTTGGAAATCTTTATGGAATCTCAGTGGAATCTCAAGGAATCTCTGGAGTGGTTACCCCCTCGGGATGAACTAAGTGTCACGAGGCTGTGGTGGTTCGGGACCCACCTAGAACTTCAGGTTCCCTCCGTAACACGATTGTGGGGAACTGGTCTTTTTGGTCTCTCACCCGTCTATTACTTCTAGGGTAGACAGGGAGCGATAAAGAAAGCAGGGCTAAGGACTGTAACTGAAAAGGGCGCACTTAACACTGTTATTTATTCGTATAGTTGTGCAAACTGACTTCAGAAACCTCCGTTTATTTCAACATCTTTCAGCTGTCGTGCCGGGTTGGGTCACAACAGCGCACCGGGGCCCCCATTACTCACGGAGAACGAACAACCGCGCACCCATCTTTCTTTCCACGCCCAACCATCTTCACAACTACTTAAGGCTCCACTTGGTGCAACTTAAGTAAAAAGATCAAGTCAATTTTCTTCAACAGATGGTATTTAGGATCGATCAAGGAGGTTAGAAAATATTTGGTCTGGTAAACACCTGCTGAGGTACCTACTCTTGGGGAAATCAGAAGGTTTATTGTCACTAACTCTAATTTTTTTTAGGTCTTTGTGACGTACGGTCATATTATGTTTCAATTTTTGAAAAATTTCAGCTATTTCCTTGTACCTGAAAATTGATTTTTTTTTTGGTAGACCTAAGAAAACCACCCTATTCCTTAAAATAACTGGAGGTTTCTCATAGCTTTTACTACCGACGTGCTGTCTGCTTAAATCTTCATAGAAATTGAAATTTCCCCTGTGTATTCTCTTCAAAATAAATGTAGAGGCATCCTTTATAAAAGCGGTTTCAATTATTTGTAAAATTGGATGAATGAGAAATTTGGTGAGTCCTCCCCGCACCTCCCCCGTCTCGCTCCCCCACCGGCCGACTAAGAATGAATAGCGGTGATCCATCGTGCCGCTTATCTACATTGGCAGGGCGCACAGCACACCCAGAGCGTGAAACATTGCTGTTTCCTATTGTCCAAGTCCTCCTATTCCATGTCTTACTTATCCTAACCACATTCCACCATGTCCTGCACCCTTAAACAACACTGTGATATGTTCTTAAGGTGGGAGTGTACCCTGTGACGTCACGGAACTGTTGAGTTTATGGGAAATGTGATTACAAATTAAGAGGACCTGACGATGCATTTTTTGCCGCCCATAAGATTAACATTGCGAGCGGCGATTCATTTTCAAGGTTTACCCTTGGTTGGAAAGATACAAAATTTTGCCTGTACCTAGCCCTAACAATGTTTTAAGGAGTGTTCGAAGCAGATTTCCCAATTTCTCACTGGTTTCTTTTATTGCAACTGTTTTGCAAATGCTAGCATCGCATACCTCAAGAAAAGTGCTGTATCTCGAAAAACAGTAAAAAAAAATGGGAAATCTGCTTCTAACACTCCCTAGAACATTGTTAGGGCTAGGTACAGGCAAAATTTTGTGTCTTTCCAACGAAGGGTAAACCTTGAAAATGAATCACCGCTCGCAATGTTAATCTTATGGGCGGCAAAAAATGCACCGTCAGGTATAGCGGACCCTTAATGTGGGTGCTTTCTTCAGCCAGACAGTGAATCCGTTATTTCTATCCCATCATATAACTGCCAATAAGGTTGACAATAGAAGCACCTAAGGACTGTTGAAGCAAAATTTTGAGTTTACCGAACAACGATAAAAAATGCGCGTAGTGCGCGTGACGGTACAAATACTGAATCATAATTTTGTTTTGTTGCCTATTAACCATAGGCGTAGCAGTGGGGGCTGGGGGCCATTTAGCCACCCCCAGAATTTTTCTTACCTACAAAAACGTCACATAAAGCCATGCCTATACCCCCTATAGGAGAGGAGAAGGTATGAGGGGCTTAGCCCCCCTGGTCTTTGGTCCTGCTACGCCCATGCTATATTTACAGTACAGATATTTTCATTAAGATGGTAGCAATAGTATCCGCGGTTATCATTTATGTTTAAACCCAGCCTGAAAAATACGACATGAGTGCAGAAACAGGGGTAATATGGCATAAGGTTTTTCTTGTGCAATATATTGCAAATAAGTGCCTAATGCTTTAAAGTGGAGGCGTGGGAGGAAACAGCTCCGCAATCTCGCAAACACTAATGGCCGCCTGATTTCCCTCCATATTTTAAAAGTGTCAACCCTCAACATTTTTTGGAATAAAGACCTTTGAATGGATTTTATGTAATATAAAAACACTTACCAGTCTCGCACCAGCTCTCATATTTTTCAATTTATCTTGCCTGTTGTAAAGTTTATGGTCCTCAACTTAGCATGGAACTTGGCACTTGCGAAAAAAATTACCTACTGAACAGAGTTTCTATTAACAATAAGTGTCTCCTACATCTTGCCTCCAATCCCTTGACGATTTATATTTGGTATCCTTTTCGAAACAAACCTAGATCACTGAGATACCTTGCAGTTAAGAGTACACTCAAATTTTTCTTTCGACTTCTCTCTGTAGCAGTTTCATACGAAAAATTCACTGATTATAGATACCGTTGGTTTTTTTTTTTTTTTTTTTTTTTTCGAGAACATATGCGCCGATGAGTTGGTTGTTACAATTTTTTTTGTTGGCCGAAGCCGAAGACGAAGTGGCCGAAGCCGAATATGAGTGGGCCGAAGCCAGTTTAGGAGTGGGCCGAAGCCAATACATCCATGTCGGAAGCGGAAAATTTTTCCAGTCCGCAGGGATTCGAACCCGGACCTCTAAGACACAAAGAGGACCCCTTGACCACTCGGCCGCTGAGAGGCACAGACACCATTGGTATTTCATAGTTACAGTAAGTAAAGAATGAATTGTTCTAGATCACTTTTTGACTGGAAAATCAAGAAGTTCATATACTGCAGTTGTCACTATACTCTATATTACGAACACCTCCCTATAGCGAACGAACGCTATAGGTCCCTTGACAAACCCAATCTCCACAATGGAGACACTGACACTTTATAGCTAGAGATTTTAAATGGTCCCTTCCGGTGCAAAACTGTATTGTCGAAGGAACCAGCCGAGAAAAGTTCCCCTACCAGGTAGCAGTTCCCCTTCGTGCTGCAGTGGACAGTGCAGTGTGTCCAATGAAAAACGTACAAAAACCCGAGCCACCCCGAGCTCTTCCGAAGGTGATGGTGGGGCAACCACCCGGCGGCCATTGTGGCCGTTAATTCGGTCCTTCTTGTAGTTTTATCAAGTGAACGTACAAAGCAGGAGGATGGGTAAGATGTACATCGATTCGGTAAGTAAGCATACTTAATTGAGGAAGCAAATAAACAGAAGGAGGAACGCGAAGAGAGAGCTGGCACCCCTGAGGCTCTCCTCCCTTTGTGGCACTAATGAACAAATCATGTTTCTTATCGTGCGCCCGCCTTTTTCTTGTCACTCAGTCAGTACCGCCGCCTGCTGCAGGGCACTTCACTCAAACTCAAGACTTCTGCAGCCCTCTACCGTCCTTTGAGCGCCCCACACAAGGTTTCTTCTCATTTAAAAATTCCGAAAAACCTCAAGTGACTGCGGAGTACGAGATTTTCCGAATTAAAAAGAAGAATTGTGAAGAAATTTTTCAAAAGTGAGACTACTGGTACGACTACAATAGGTAGATTTTTCTTCGAAATCTACCTAAAAGAGAACAAAATATTGTGATTCTTAGGCTAGCGAGAAAGTAAAAACCTCCAAAAAAAATATAACCATAAAAAATAACCTTTAAGGATCTATAGCAGTGATATTTTAGCTAAAATACCTAAAAAGTGATCACAGAAATTTTGTGCCCCCTACCAACCCCAACGTAACCTACGCACCCCTTTATTATTCAAATGTACAAGAGATATACTAACGGATGTAATTATGCATCAAGCAAAATATATTTTTCCACAGAGTCGTTAGTCTTTTGGCCACAGTAACAATTATCATGGCTCTAATGTCATGGCATTGTTTCAAAGTTTTTGTCTCTGGGCATCTGATATCACCTAATGGCAGTATTGCGATTTTTTACCACTATAAGTTGATCCATTTGCTGCAGATCAGTTTAGTTCTGAGCAGACAGCAACTACGCTATCAGTAAGTTTTAAATTACTGGCACAATTTTTTTCCAAAATTTTTTATAACTATTAACAGGTACATCATTCATGAAACCGACCTCCTTTACTTACACTTCCTACAACGGCCTCGATAGCCCAGTGGACTAAATGGTCGACTTTTGAGGAGCAGTGACAGCCGGGTCACACCGGTTCGATCCCGATCCTACCAAAAAGTTCTTCTGCTCGGCATTCACCTCTGATATGTTCAGCATGTCATGAAATATATATCGAGGCTGTGGTGGTTCGGAACCCACCTAAAACTGTAGGTCCCCATCGTTTACTTGATGGCTGGGGAGCTGGTATTTTGTAGTGCTGCCAGTTGAGCACAATGGATAGTTCTTGAAAACGGTCTAGTTGCTGGGCTTGTCCCCCCCAACCCTCAGCTACATACTCTTCCTACAAGTTTTATTTCAGAAATGAGCATCCTAAAAATATGTGTGATCCTGCTGATTGACGCGGTGACAGCTGAAAAGGAGTACAGGCTTCGGTTCGAAGGTTTAGAGTTCAGTAACAGTTCTATCAGGTACGTGCCTCACGCGGACGTCATTCTCTATGCCGAAGACGAGAACACCACATCCATATCAGGAACTTTCGTCTACGAAGAAGCTTTACCTGATACCAGCTGGGTAGGTATACTTGTCTTAGAAACTGTCTGATTTCATCAAACCAGAAACCCAACATCCCCCTGTGCTGTTTGCTGTTGCTGATTGAAGTTCTTTAATGACCATTTCCTGAGAAAATCCTTAAAGTTCTTCTGACACATAATAAGTACCTAGGTATGTAATTTTTTACAACCACCTGGAATTTTAAATCCCTTCAACTTACCCGGATTTACTGTGCCATGGGAAGAAATTAGAATGACTGTTAACCACTCCAGAGATTGCACGAAGATTGACAAAGATTTCCTGAGATATCATAAAGACATCCAATTATTGCCTGAGATTCCCAATGAGATTCCCAACGAGATTCCTGGAGTGGTTAACCCCTCGCAGAATAGGTACCATGGCCAAAACAATAATACAATTGTACCTAACTGTTTCAGGTTGTACTCAGTGGGTATGAGCAGAATCGTAACGGAGATGGGTATAATAGCAGAGAAACCATGAACTACTCCTCCAATTTTTGTGATCTTATTGAAAATGACGACACCGTGGTACCTGAACTGCGTCTTTTCAGCAATATTCCTGACGCTTGCCCAGTTGAACTTGTAAGTAACTTTAGGCGCCATAAAAAAAAAAAAAATGATGTAGGTACTGGGGGTGTATTACGGATTTTTGGGCGTTAAGCTCCTAACGCTAAAATACAGCTAGAACTCAGCAACTTTGTGGTTACATTGCGGTAACAGATCCTGAATAGACCCACCAAGAGTGCTGAAACATCTCGAAAATTCTAGAAGGTTTTTCTTTCTCCCTATAGCTAATATGGCCATGAGTTGGTGGTGCCTCCTGGGGGGGTTAACCCCCCATGAGCGGAAAATTAACATGGTAATGCCAACTTGAAGAAAAAAATATAGGCAAACCCCCCCCCCCCCCCCCCCCATGACCGCTTTCTGGATACGGGCCTGTGTAGGTAGGATATTTGAAAATATATTTTTTCAGAAAAATTACACCGTTGACCGTTTCATCATGGATGGCGACTTCTTGCCTGACAACATTCCCGCCGATACAGAACACTGGAATTTCACTGCCGTCATCTATGAAAAGAAAAGCATATATTCTACTGTCTTGGCTTCTATAAGCGCATTGATCCACTTCGAGCCCCTTGAGGAAAGAAACGATGACGACAATGACAATAGAGATGACAATAACGATGACAACAACAATAACGATCGACACTGAGTTTTGTTTTATCAATCAATACATTTCACACAATAGACAATGTCTACGTGTCTATGTCTATGAATTCAAGTCTGAGAGTTTATTTTTGAAAAAGGTACCTGTTTTCACCTCCAAATTATATTAGAAATATGAGACATTTAGAATGTCAGTTGACCATGATCCACCGCCTCCAATAGCACTGGAGATATTGCGTCTTAAAATTGCAACCCCAACGAAAAACTATTTCAGACAAAAGTTGTAGAGGTAGATAATATTAAAAGAATCTCAAAACGTGATACCTTATTTCAGCTTTACTAAATTTTACATTTCTTTACAAAATCGATTTGAACGTTATTGGTATCATGAAGGAACGTGTTAATTTTTGGAGCTACTACGTCCGGCTGATTGCAGTGGACGCAGTGGTCTCCTTCCACGACTTCCACACGTGACAGATGATGGGTCTCCATCAGTATCTTTAAGGTGGCTTCAAAGTAAGGAGAGTTGTGAACCGGAAATAGAGGACTTTTTCTGGCGTAGACTACCAGAACCGGACACGGAATGATGCTGCAGTTGTATTTATGAACATTCTCCGACATGTGAGGCAATATCGTGAAACATTTTCTTGGGTCCTCGAGGCTGTAGTATCCTGGAAAAATATTAAGGTTTTAGGTATATGTGCCGGCAGAATCCTTTTCGGCTTGGGCCCAACTCCTGTATGGTACTATGCATATGTGTTGTGCTTGTGATTGATGTTGCCGAACTGGCTACCTTTCGTATAGGCATAAAATAGGTAGCTCAGCTAAGTTTTTTGAAGTTCGAGGGGGTAACTACTCCACAGATTCCTTTAGATTCCACTGAGATTCCATAAAGATTTCCAAAGATTCCAAACGATTATCATAGAAAGATGAACCCCGAAGGGGTAACCACTCCAAAAAAAATTCAAGATTTCCTGAGATTTCATAAAGATTTTCAATGATTCCCAACGAGATTCCCAACGAGTGGTTAACCCCTCGTTGAAGTTCTTTAAAAAATACCTGTTATACTGAAAACATGCTGGTGTGCGAAAGTACCTTTGCCAGTTTTGACCAGGGTCCTCGCAAGTAAGGCACGGGCAACCCTTTCAGTTACTGGAGAAGACCTGGTCTTGAGTTTCTCCAAAGCATCTTCGTAGGATATCAGACAAGGCGGGGAGTAATGTTTTTCCTCCTGTTCCAATAATTCCTCCAGTTCTGTTGTACATCTTATGAGGTACAATGAGTCCGATATGAAAGTACGCACTGATCCATCAAGGAGAATCAACCGTTTCACCTAAAAAGAGAAGCGTCGTAACTTAAGAGGGAAACACACTCTCTGACGTCATATGAATTTCTAACTAGGCAAATTGGGATCGGTCAATTTCGTAGAAGCTATACTCAACTAGGATAGAAAAAATTAATTTAAACGAATAAACTTAAAGGATGGGTATGTGACGTCAAAGAATGCACTCCCATCTTAAGCAGAGAAGATGAAAGGTTTTCTCATTTTTTATTTATCTATTCTATAATATACCTTTTTACGTTCAGCAGCTGCTAAAATCAAAGCGAGGTGGGCTCCAAAACTGTGACCCATAAGCGAAAAGGAGGCCCACCCGAAATGCCGAACCAACCTTTGCAGGGCTGATACAAAACTCATAAACGAGAGAGGGAGTCCAGCGGTCAACCCAGAT
Organism: Mesopsocus fuscifrons; assembly: GCA_950004255.1. Lineage (NCBI taxonomy): Eukaryota > Metazoa > Arthropoda > Insecta > Psocodea > Mesopsocidae > Mesopsocus > Mesopsocus fuscifrons. Next base: position 4,385,968 of record OX465374.1, on the reverse strand, counting down.
GACAAACTGCAAAGAAAAAATTTATTTTCTCGGATTCATCGGATTCTCAAATTGGCTCAGAATTGAATGTCCTCTTAAGAATGTAATAGGAACAGAATGACTGTGATTTAATTTGACAATGTAAATTGCGTGGCATGACAACAGTCGTTTATTTCCGTCCTTGCAAGGGTCACCAATTGCAGGAGCATTCAGATTATGATCGTGAGTGACAAATCAAACCGTTAGATATACAATATAAGTAAAATAATTCAACTTCTTATACAGTTTTCCGAAAACATCTAGGTACTTAAGGCTGTATATACATTCTCGACGAACTCCACCAAAACCACTGTGCGAAAGTAAATATTCGACAAAACTAATGTTTACATATTAGTACTGCCGGAGATTGGTAATTGCAATATCGTATTGGTTGTGTCTACTCTAAAAGCTAAACATAGTGTGCTATTTGAACGGGAAACGAACGAGTGAAAGTAGGACACTATATTTAGCTTTTACAGGAGAAAAAGTATAGAAATGCTGTTGGAATTACCCACTTCCGTAAGTGAAATAAAAATTGTCAAAATGTAACATGGCGACGGTAAATATTACAAACATTTATCAAGCTTTTCTTCTAAATGTGACGATAAAATCATACATGTTTTAGTCCGAAACATTACAAAAGAAATATTCCGCGTGCGGTAGTGTTGTGTTTTCGCGATCTGTCAAAAAAACATGTGGACTGGTAGTTGACTGTTTAAAACCGCTCCTGTGGGCTTATTACTCCATTTCATGCAAAAATACAACACTACCTCACGACAAAGAGTCTCAGGTTTATATCCCCCTATAAACACTTTTCACTCGCCCTGTAACTTCAGAGTAGGGCTTGAAGTACGTAGCATTGCGAACATAGTACGTGTAGTCGACCTTAAATTTCAATTTTTTACGTCTTCAGTGATATTTATTAAGAATAGATTCTAAGTTGGTAATTTGGCCGGAAAAGTGCGCTTCCATCTTATAGAGCCGCGGAGAAAAGTATAGAGTAGGAGTAGAGAATAGTTAGATATGAACAGGTTGTCTGTCGAAGCAATTTCCATGTCTGTTTTTTGTTTGCCAACCGTAAATACAGACTTGGCGAGGACACTTCATCGCAAGGTGTGTAAAAATGTTCTGTTTGTCACTTATTCTGTTCGTGCTATGTTAAACCCACTCACCCATGACCTGGAAGGTCCACGCAAACGTAATGGTAGTCCGGAGATAGAAGGGGTACCAGGGTATCAAAAGATCCTGCGTTATCGCAAGCTCCATGTACCAGTAAAAAAGGTTCCAGGTTTTCAGAGTTCCAAGTTTTGAGCGCCAAAACTCCCCAAGGCATAGCCAAACTTACATCCCGCACTTCCCCAAACATGAGAAGCTAGAAATGTTGAGAAAACTACGCTAGTTTATCATTTTCAAGATGGGGAGAATTATATAGGTCAGCAGTTGACAAGAAAATGGCCTGTTGAACAATTTATTTTTTCTCGAAATACGGGAATAGGAGGGAGAAGAAGAAGTTGTGACACTTCCTGCCTGAGTCTTAGGTACGTACCTACCTAGTTTGCCTACTTAGTTTCGAGCCTCTGTTCCAGTGAGACTACGGTGGTCAGCAGTGCTGTTTTTTGACGTTTTTTCTACAAATTTTCTTAGGGAACTTTTGGATACTAATTTATTCTGGAATGTACGATAACTTACCCTCTATTAGCCTACGTTTTTTCTGTACACTTTACGGGGAAACTATTAAATGTTCTGAAATATAATAAATCTTTTTAATGGCCGAAATTAACAGGCTGTGTGGTGTTTTTACGATCGGTTAATTTCGCACAAAAATTTTGTTGACAAAAATCAATCAACCGTAAAATCACCACACAGCCTGTTAGCTTCAGCCGTTAAAAAGGCATATTATATTTCAGAATATTTCATTATTTAATAATATCCACACAAAATGAGCCGAAAAAACGTATAGACATATTAACAAGCACGATTGCGTAGATGCCCTTAAAGAGACATATTACATTTCAATAGAAATAAAGGTACCTACGTACCTTAATGCTAATTTAAATAAAAAGTAGTGCTTACCAGTAATATTTACTTCTTCTAAGTACAAAATGTATCTTTAATAATTAAGTACAACACACCTTCAGCTACAGATCACTCCACAGTACGACGAGAAAACAACTGACTATACAAAACACTTGGAGTAGAATAATTATGAATCGGTGTACCTAGTTTGTGACCCGAGAGGAGTACAATGTTCACAGAGTCAATGACGCGCTTAAAAAACATACCTGTCTTTTGCATGAGAATTGGGCATGACATGGGCAATAAAATTCGGAAGTAGAAGGACGAGCGTGCCTGAGTCTTGCGGCCCCGTCACTCATCCGTGACGTAAGTGCCTAAGTATATGACCTATATTGCTATTGACAGGGGGGTAACCACTCCAGAGATTCCTTGAGATTCTACTGAGATTCCATAAAGATTTCCAAAGATTCCCAACGATATTCATAGAAAGATGAACCCCGAAGGGGTAACCACACCAAAAAAAATCCAAGATTCCCTGAGATTTCAGAAAGATTTCCAATGATTCCCAATGAGATTCCCAACGAGTGGTTAACCCCTCGGCTATTGATCTAATTCAACGACACGGTTTTCAACTTCAACTTTAAATATCTTTTGAACTATAACAGGTAGAGTATTGATATTTTATGACTTTGTCTAAATTGCCACCATCTTTCATTTGCACTATTTTTTATTTTTATCGCGTGAGTAGTTTGAGCTGTGGGACATTCACTTACCATAGACGATGGACAGTGTCTACCAGACACTTATGGGGAAACTCACACAATTCAATGGCAGGTCCTACGAGATGAACTAAGCGACACTCATATACGGCTTCAGAAGAAGTATTCCTGTTTTTCGTCATCTTCTGAATGATAATATAGGCAAGAGGACCAACAAGGAAGGTGATACAAGTCAAGGGGACAAGTAGGAGTAGGATAAGGAGCATGACTGACTGTGGCGGGTGCATGTGCACTGCTTCACCAGGTTCCCTATCCTACCCCGTGTTAACGAAAACGGCGGCGTGGTGCGGCGGATGGGCTACCTCATTCAGATCTGCTCACACAATGCAAACAGCATCAAAAATTACTTCGAAATAAAGTGTAGTTCATAATTTAAAAACTTACGACCAGCTAGAAACTAGGAATAACATAGAAATTGGAGATAGTGTCTGTGAGACACTGCCCGTCGTTAACGGGTGCAAGCTTTTGCCGTCCGCAGAGTGTTAGTAAGTACGTAATAATCAGTAGCTTAGTCTAGATCTACGACTAGTTCTCGTGCCTTAAGAGGAAAACTGAGAACAGGGGTACACCGGTTCAATGCCGATCCTACTAATATATTTTTGATCGGCATTTGCACCTCTGATATACGTTCAGCATCTGGTGGTGGTTCGGAACCCACCTAAAACTGTATGGAGCCACCATAGGGGGGATCAGACTGGGGATAAGAACAAGACATAGGCTTGGATCATGGGATGGTTTACGGGAAAAAAGGGGGAAAGCAATTGCTTGGAATAGAAGTGGGGTCTCCTTGGTAAATCATTGGCTGTCGTCTCGAGGGGGAGAAGAGGTTGCAGAAAGGAGATAGGATCCTGGATGGAAGCTGTTGCTAACGAGCAATAAAACAAATGGCCTGGAAAGGAAGGAGTAGGGGACAGGGGATAGAGTGGGGAGTGCTGACCATTGCGTCCTCTGTCATTCCTTAAAGGCTAGTCATCTCTATTACATCCGGACTTTCCACTTGTCTTACTTTCTATTTTGTGGCGGATCTATGGTTTCTTCGTCAAAGTGGACTCAAGTTGGTATGAAAGGCTGTACAAGGTCCTGGGACAGGACCATTCATTCAGGTTCAGGTATCTCCCAAAAATTGTATTTGATAAAATTTCACACACGCACCTAAATAGCAAGGAAATGCTACACAGCCCACCTGCATTCCTTCCAACTCCTAAATTTCTGCAGGCAGTAAAGTATTACAAGTCGTTAAACTTAGGTTCGTACAATTGTGTTATCGGAGAAAGTGAACAGCTACTTTCTCATGCTTTTATTAGCAACCAACAACTCATGTCATAGGAATGAGTGTCGATTTTAACCTGAATTAGCGAAACAATATTTTGGGTATTTTCGATCAAAGTTGGGTGGTGGTGTGTGCTCAAAAAAATTCCCCAGTAGATCAGAATTTGGTTTGAAAGAAAAAATTGTGGTAGCTATACCTTGGAGTCAGTCTTCTCTTTAAAAGAAGCTAAATTAAAGTTTTATGAACCGTGATTGACGGGTATGTACGTACATTTCTAAATTTGAGGCATTTACGCTTTTTCCTCTCTGACTTTTTTTTCATCATTTGATTCCAGATGGAAATATAAAACCGTTAGTTTTTTGCAATCATAACGAATTTCATCATTTACTTCCGATAGGCAATTTTGTGTTCAGAATTTCATTGGTAAATTCTTTTATCAGAAGTGGCAGATTAATATTATTCGAAATATTTGAATTCCCAATACTACCGGAAAAGCGGTGAAATTGACCTGAAATAACTGAACGCCCATTATAAAAGCTGCAGTTCCACTTGAAAAAAGAAACTGACGGCGAGCTTTGAAAAAAATAGTCAGCCCATTCATTGTGGCCAAAGGCGACAACCTAATTTACTCTGAGAAAGATTCAGCAAACACGGGAAGAAAAACCTCATTTATTTCAATGTCATTATTAAAAGAAATCGCTTGAAAAAAGCGAGCAAGAGAACGAGAGAAAAGATTTGATGTCCGTCGCAAGGCGAAGTGAGAACGAAAATAATTCGCAAAAGGGAAAATGGGGAGCCAGTGGGGTCGTTAAGTCACCTCCATGCCCCCCCCCCCCCACTCCCCCCCCCCCCCTCCCTCAAAAACCTCGCAATGGTCCTTTCTTATACAGACCTTATAGCCTGAGAAAGGCCCCTGAACTTCTCATTCCACCGACTTACAAGGGGGCGAACGGTCTCCCCTTGGGGCCTTCAGACATTCATACTCCTCTATATCCCCCCCCCCCCCCCCCCCCCCCAATCAAAGCGGCTTTTTTGTGCTGTGATGATTTCTGTGTCTGTTTTCTCACGTTGTTCTCTTAGATACCTTGTTCTGGAAGCTTTTGAGACGTGAAGAGCGTCTGTCGGTGACTTTGAAGAGCCTATTCAACGTACACGAACCAACTTTTCTGCTTACGAAACCTAATTTAGAAAGTATCGTCCTGTGAGGAAATTGGACTTTAGAATTTTTATTTTCCGTGACCATGGGGATCCCCAGAAAATTACACTGGGTCCCAATACAAAACCTCAAAAAAACACAATAATCCAAATCCTCAAATTTCAATTCAAGCAGTTTTTATTTTATTCCGTTGCAAATCCATTTACCCCTGTAGGGCTTTACCTACCCCAGTATTTGGATACGTAGAAACAGCCACGGTTTCAAGCTAGTTAGATTGGTCTTTTCGTCCCTGGACACCCCTGATTACATCGACACCTAGAAGACACCACCTACCCCAAGTTCAAGGTAACCAGGCCTAGTCAACTTATGGTACCTGCGGCACACCCTTATATGCTAATGTTGCGTTTTCCCAAGGGTAGTCTTTCCCTGCACAGTTCCCTCACTTCTACATTAGAAGGACCATGGCCTGCTATAGGGGTAAGTGCTTGGATACAGGAATACCGTGTTAGAAGTGAAATTATATGATAGAAGAGCTCCTCAACCCCTGAAATGACCTGCGATCAAGGTCGTTATCACATAAAGTTTCACTTTCATTTTGAACTTTTACATCTAAGTACCTTATAAAGGGTCCCAACGACCTGGACTGAAATTACTCTACAAAATTTAATGGTAAATTTTATCTTTGATAAACAAGAGCTTTCACTGAAATCGATGAAAGTTTGCCACTTCCTTCCTGGTAATCTGTAAGTTTTTGTTCGATACCTGGCTTCTGGGTAATTGTAAGTAAAAAAGAACCTAACTGCAGTCGAAAAATTTCTCCCCTCTCTTCCCTTAGTGCAACAGTACCTTCCTTTTTCAGAGACATGGTGCCAGACCTTGGTAGCCGCCTTGATCTTGGCAACCGTCCAAGCAAGCGGTGACCAACCAGAGCTTCCCATACCTTACTCAGCAGCAGGTTACGAGACACATGAGGTCCCCCACGAGAGTCATGAAAGCCACGTCCCCTCTGGTACATACCTGCAGCACTACGGGCCTGCACCAGAAGGCTACAAGGTGCAGTCAGGCTTCGAAGGCTACATCGTACCTGCCATCGCCAGTGCTTATGGATTTCACCCCGTAAAAGAAGGGTCCCTGGGGGTTGTTTCTAGCCTTTTGGCACATGTCCAACCGGTCATCTACCATTTGTCTGAAGTTCTCCCAAAAGTAAGTATTGTTTTTCTTGCTTTTTCATATTGTCAAATTTTGAATTTTTTAATATTTAGAAAAGTTTACTGATGTTGGGATTCAAACCGGTTCCTCCATCTTTAGAGTCCTTCTGAATAGTAAGCAAAAATACCCCAATTTATTCCTAACTAAAATCTTCCACTCTTTTCCAGGTGGTCATCTTTGTAGCGTCCGTCATAGCCCTCCTCTTCGTCGGTACCTTGCTGACGTCGTGCCTCTGCGCCTTCACGCCTTTTTGCCACATGACCTTCCTGGGAGTGAACCTTACGCGAGAAAACGTTCGAGGGCTCATAACACATGATCGAGTCGCAGAAATTGCAACCTTTTTGCAGAACTCCATCAAGAAATACCAAGAAATGAACGCGAAAGTAGCTACTGAACCATCGTCAGTTGAAACAAATGAGGTCAAGTAGTTTGTGTGCTATTCTTAATCTATTGCTAATTTATTAAATTATTTGTCAAATGTGTGATAAAATACGTAATTATTCATGTTTAGTTAAACGTTAGTGGACCCAGCACCGCCTCAACCAGAGTTAGTAATAGGAACCACCACCAAAAAACTGTCAAAAATAACTTAGTCAAAACCCACGAAAAAGTAATAATAAATCCTAAGCGCTTTCGACCTAGACGGTCATCATCAGGGGGGTACAAGAAAGGAAAGAGACAGTTGATCTGTGTTATTATTTCCTTAAATTATTTGGTAGGTTTAAGGCTCTTCAGGTTTCTTAACGATGTATTTCATACATTGGTACATACGCTTTTCATCACAGACAGAAATAAAAAAATAGAAATCTCAGATAGAGAAATAGGGTGCATATTCTCTTTCATATCACTTGATTTCCTCTCAAACTACACCTAAAAAGCACCCTGAATCATCAACATACCATGTTATTTTCCGAACCCCATGGAATTTTTTCATGTACCCATTTATTTTCCCTACCAAAAAGCAAACAGGTCCATGGATTTTGGGAACCCCTCCCTCTACTTTCACTCGCACCGATAGCAGAGCCCCTAATTATGTAAACCAGTCTCTAATTCACCAAACTACGAAGAGAAACTCTTGACATGGAAGTAATGCACGCTCATAAATAGAACCTGAATCGGCAGACAGATAGCAGAATAGACAGACATGACATGAAACGATATTTAGCTCGCATATCACTCAGCAGCGCAAAGCAGATTCAATCTGCCGAATCCATCGATTCTGTCTAGTTTTCCTCGCTGCACCAGTCAAAGGCTCCTTTGTCCCGGCCGACTCTCTCAAAGGGATATAAAATGTAAAAAAAAATTTAAAAGCTGAGTGCATTCGATGCAGTCAAGTCAACCTGAAAACATTCCAGTCTATGGGTACAAAATTCTGAAAAATACGCCTTCCTTTTAGGCTTTTTCAGTTTTGCCCTAAACGCATCAGTCGTTGGGCCAAATTTGGAGGGCCCTAAATGCCAAATTTTTGCCTCCGTTTGTCCAACGTCGGCCAATACTTAATGCATCATCCCCTTAGCCAGTATGTGCCAGTACTTTTATCTCTATATCGCCTGAAAAAAATTGAATATACTTCTTTTTGCATCAATGAGAATAATAGTATTTCAAATAGTATTCTAACTGTTTTACAATAGGAGTCAGCAGAAGATGCCTGTTTTTCTTATACAGGCATAGCAGATTTATAACTCATCACTCCAGTATTCCAGAAAAAAACATAAAATGCACTTGTATGTTGGTTTTTCACGACTAGGTACAAATTCCCCACTGCTGTTAAATTTGACGTGTACACTGACTTTACAATTACATAATCATGAATCTGCAGGCGAACTATTATATTAATATTTAACGCGTATACCAACTTTCTCCTTACTTAATCATTGAATTTTGAAGAGAGGAGGAGGAGCCTGTTTTGAGCCTTAAGACTAACGGACACCTGATCTTTTCCCACGGCTGGGTCCTAACAACTGAAAATGAGGGGTAAAAAATGACGATTTTCAGGGCATAAAAATGGTGAAAGCGGTGTGTTTGAATGGGGTTAATTCGGCGGACGGAGCCATCAGCTCGTGAAATAGACGTGAAAACAAGGCACCGAGGCCTGCCCGAGTCTTTGAAGTGCTGCTTTTGTTCACGAATTAATTACAGAGACCACAGGCGTGTTTTATTTGAACGGCCAGTCACAACACGTTCCACGTGAGTTGACCGCTTGTGGCCTCTCTTGTGTACACTGCACACGGTTATATTTAGTTTGTTCCTGCAAACGGGTGCTTTTCTTCAGGTTTCATACTTACAATTAGTTTCAAGAATTTCCAATGTGCAGCACTACCAAATACCAGCTCCCCAACCATCATATGAACGATGCAAGAACAAGAACAAGAAACGGAATTTTTTGTTCTTGTTCTTGCAGTAAAAAAATATATTGTTCTTGTTCATGTTCTTGCAGTAGAACCATTTCTTTCTCTTGTTCTTGTTCTTGCTGCGAGACTCTTGCAATTTCTTGCATACATATGGAATTTTCTGCTGTTAAATTGTGGTTTTTTGCCTACCGAACGGCCATTTCAATAAGTGACATCTATTGTCGCATAGTCTGCAGAGTTTTTCGTACAAAATATTGATTGCAATCCATGAATGAAGCTTTGGAAAAAAACTGCATGGGTTTATGCATGACTCTTGCGAGAACTCTTGTAAGAGTTCTTGTTTTTGTAAGTCACGTCTTGTTCTCGTTCTTGCAGCCAAAATCAACTCTTATTCTTGTTCTTGTTCTTGCATGCAAGAAAAAGCAAGACAAGAAATTTTCGTGTATCACTAGAAATGTTATTAGAGTTGGCTACTGTTTGGTCTGAAATATAATGTACCTACTTACTTTTTACCATAATGAAATAGGAAAACATTGTCTCTCTTAGCTGATAGCTTACATTTTTCTGTAGATTTATATTTCCCCATATAGACAGAACACTCTAGTATAGTCGTGCCATATTAAGAGGACGCTATACCTGACGATGCATTTTTTGCCACCCATAAGATTAACATTACGAGCGGCGATTCATTTTCAAGGTTTACCCTTGGTTGGAAAGACACAAAATTTTGCCTGTACCTAGCCCTAACAATGTTCTAGGGAGTGTTTGAAGCAGATTTCCCATTTTTTTACTGGTTTTTGAGATACAGCACTTTTCTTGAGGTATGCGATGCTAGCATTTGCAAAACAGTTGCAATAAAAGAAACCAGTGAGAAATTGGGAAATCTGCTTCAAACACTCCCTAGAACATTGTTAGGGCTAGGTACAGGCAAAATTTTGTGTCTTTCCAACCAAGTGTAAACCTTGAAAATGAATCGCCGCTCGCAATGTTAATCTTATGGGCGGCAAAAAATGCATCGTCAGGTATAGCGTCCTCTTAAGTCAAACTTTAGTCTAGGTACTGTAAAACTTTGTAGCTGGGAACAAGAACATTACAACATCACGTAAAGTGAAGAAATATGAGTACTGGGCAGGTGCTCGGAGCAGCTCGAAAGAAAGGGTAAGGAAGTGAAGCCCAGATGGTAGTTCCCAGCCCGATCTGTATACTCGTAGGTCCCAACTTTCTTCCTTGGTTAACACTAAGTTCTGAACGAAAAGTTGTGTTTTATTTCATAAATTGTCGGAAGAAAAGTTTCTATCTCAATTTATGAACCTTTAACCTCATTAGAGCCTTAGAAGACGGCTTTACATTACATTATTTACTTCAAAATGTGTATCAACAACGGGAATAAGTATGGATTCTACGCTTGAACGGTTTTTGGGTCCTTATAATCTAATATACGAAGTTTTGTTGATGTATTTTCAAAGTGCACTTTCGTGACAGTTCTCACTTAAAGAGGGGGGAGTGGAGTTTGTCACTCTATAAAGGGGGGAGTAGTTGGGATTTGTCACTCACTGAGGGAGGAATAGAGTGGTTGGTCACTCAGTGAGGGAGGAGTGAAGGAGTTTGTCACTCAATGAGGGAGGATTGGAGTCGTTTGTCACTCTGAGGGATAAGAGGAAGGGGTTTGTCACTCTATATGGGGGGGAAGGGATTGTCACTCAAAGAGGGAGGAATGAAGTAGTTTGTCACTCTGTGAGGGATGAGAGGAAGGGGTTTGTCACTCTATATGGGGGGAAGGGATTGTCACTCAAAGAGGGAGAAAAGGAGTCGTTTGTCACACTGTGAGGGAGGAGTGGAAGGGGTTTTTCATTTTAAAAGGGGAAATATATGGGATAGTCACTCAGTGATGGTGGAGCAGAGAGGGTAGGTATTAACTCTAAAAGGAAGGTGTGGAGCAGCAGGGTAGATATTTTCTTATATTTCGCCATAAACAGCTGTTAATAAAATACAACTTACAATACCTAACCTCCAACTTCTATACTATAGAATCACCACTCGACTTTCCCGACCCGACTGAAATCGTCTTATTTCTCAATTAGAGTTGATAGAACCAAAAAAAAAATTTTAGAACTTCCTATCCGATGAAGAGAGGTCCTGGTATTTGACTCTTGTGCGGTATGACAAACTATCCCAGAACTGCAAAGTTTGAGCTGGGGATTACCCTTTGAGATAAATCGCCTTCTAGGGGTTATTCGGAGATGAATCTGGGGGTGAGTTATGTAGGGATGGAGACGTTTGGCGTATCTATCTCGAGGAAAACCAGCTGGTTCGATATGGGATGCAGGTGCATTTCATTTTCGTCGATCCATCTTCAACGCCCCAAGGCAACTAACCCTCCCCTCCCAATCCTGTTCTCAGCTTCACTGCCCTCAAATATTGATGAAGGGGGCCGAATGCTCCTTTCCACAATATTAAGGTAGGGATTTATTCTGCATGTAAAACAGCCTTCCCACAGTATACTAGGTGTCACTAAAGTGGAAACTGTGGCAGCAGAAAAAAAATGTAGTTACCGAAATCACTTGATCGTAAAATCGGAAGTTAAGGGGGGCAATACATTCTCAACGAACTCCACCAAAACCACTGTGAGAAAGTAAATATTCGACAAAACTACTGCCGGAGACCGGTAATTGCACTATCACCGTTAGTTGTGTACCTAATACTCTAAAAGCTAAACATAGTGTGCTATTCGAACGCGAAACGAACGAGTGAAAGAAGGACACTATGTTTAGCTTTAGTAGAGAAATGCTGTTGCAATTACCCACTTCCGTAAGTGAAATAGAAATTTGTCAACAGTATAATGGCGTCGTGAAATAGTACAACCATAATAAATGAAGCGCTTCTACTAAATGTGACGATAAAATCTACATGTTTTAGCCCGAAAGTTAAAAAAAATTATTCCGCGTGAGGTAGCGTGGGGTTTTCGCGATCTGTCAAAAAAACATATAGACTGATAGTTGACTGTTTAAAACCGCTATTAATTACTCCATTTCATGCAAAAATGCAACGCTGCCTCGTGACAAAGAGTCTCAGGTTAAAATCCCCCAATAAACACCTTTGACTCGGCCTGTAGCTTCGGAGAAGGACTTGAGGTAGGTACGTAGCATCGCAAACCAAGTACGTACATTTCCCTTTAAAAATAAATACTGAAAATGATCCTGGAGCACGGGGCACATGATCTCAATTTGCCGTGGTGCGGTGCTGCTAGGTGGCCGGGGTGCTTGAAAGCTTTTAATTTGCTCACTCACATGGAAGGAAAAATTAACCCAGCTGAAGGTAATAAGGATAGTGTCCCCATGGCCTCAGCACTGGGAAAGCTCCACTTGTCAGCACCATTTCCCTGATAAAACGCGAAAAACAATTCCATAAACTTTTTCAAGTAACAAACTTTTTCACTTCTTTCATTTAATGAGAGAACTTTTCATAAATGAAAATGAATAGCTAAAATTTTAAGGAAATCGAACAGAATTTTTATATTTTATGAATTAAAATAAATCAAGCTCGCTTCACTGACTTGAACTTTTGCTTTACTTCAAAATTGCTTAACTGACTTACCGCCTACACCTTAATTTTTACAGTTAATTTCCCCTTCCTGGCCTGACTTTTTTGGCTTTTTGTGGCAGAAATGGATTGGGGCCAACTGTATAGGAAGGTATTTCATTACCTTCCTCTGACGCTGTCTTTTAACAATTTAGCTGTATAGAGTGGGCGAAAATAAAGTTTAAAAAGTCAAAAAAAAAAGTCCTGTTGGAAAAGGGATGCAAAAACCAAAATTTGAAAACTGAACCTGAAATAGGTCATCACCGTTTTCAAAGAAAAATATTTTAATAGACGTAGGAACTCAAGAGCAAAGGGCACAAAGTGCTCTATGGGGGGGGGGGGGGGGGAGTAGGCACTGAAGGATCAATCGACTTTAACTTCTTTGAACTTTCAACAGCCCTTTTTCAGCATAAAGCCACACAGGAAAAATGTCAACTTTTTCAAAGAAATACAAAGAGAACATTCTTCTAGCTTTCTTAGTATTCCTTTCGGGAACTGTTTCCCCGTCTTAAAATGAGAGATGTACCTTTATGTACCTATTAGTATCTAATTGCATAAATTAGTATTAAGTATGACCAGTATCAAAGACCAGCCAATCAGGTAATAAGGTAACTTTCCTGCCAACAGAACTACAAGATAAAAGAGGGGAAATTATTCGGATTCGAACTTGGCTTGTATCGCTTACCATACACGAAGCTAGACTCCGGCCTGTCATGCACCATTGTAGTGTAAAGGAGCCACGACTAATTTTGAAAAAATTGCCTGTCAGCATTATGTAGAACTTTTTCAAAGAATACAGGTAAGTAGGTAGGTAAGGTGTACTCACGTACTGGGCTTGGTTTATAGGCTTGGGAACTTGGAATAGGTTTCGGACCTGCCTATACATTTTTTGATTACCTTTGCGATTTGATGGTGCAGTGCAAACCCCTCTCGGTAGGTGGGGCCTTGGGGGATTTGTCTCATTACGGGAGGATTATTGGAATCCCAAAAGGGAGAGTTGACTGAAACCCTGTTTTTGCCAATTACATCCAGGCTACCCACTGGCACAAACTGTGGGTCAGAAAATGTTGACACAATGGCGCAACCGACTTCTGACTAATGTCGAATCATGTCGAATATCATATTTTACGATAATGTTTTTTAGGGCTTCGGTACAGCCTAGATCCGACCTAACCTAACCTAACCTAACCTAACCAAAATGAGCAACCTAACACCTTCATTCCACAGCCCTGAATAGCTGACGGTGATGCTTTCCTTCGCATTGAAGATGAGCAGAGTACAGTGAGCAGAAGATGTTGAGCACACTCGATGCTAAAGGAGTCTAAAGCCTTCTTAAGCTGAGACTTAAGAAAATAATCCATGGAACCGACCTAAGTGAGCAATCTTTGTGACCCCAATGAGCCGGAGACGGAGCTCCGCGTACGGCCGTTCCATCTTCATCAGTCAGACATTTTATCCCCCAACCCAATGGGGACCAGAGTTCCCAACATTTCTCGCCCCCACACAGGCTCGGGATCCCCTGGAGGATACAAGCGATGATTTTTTTTTGTGTGGTTTACTTTTCTTCCGTTTTAAGAGGATAAGAGGACTCTCCAAAGAGCCTGGAGAAAATCATTTTTTATGAAATTTATTTTGGTAACCCCTAGTTCTTATAAATTAAATATATAGATACCCCTATCGGGGTATGTTTTTTTTCATTTTTTAAGGAACTGTCTTGGATATTTTTCTGTTCTATGATTTTATAAATTAAGCTTTTCCTGACGTTAAAAAGAGATATTATATTTCAGAACATATAAATAAATATTCCTCAAGGAATGGTTAAATGGTTAAAAAACCAACAAACAGAAAAATACTAGCTTTGTTAGCCTAGAGATGTTGTCGAAGAAGAAAATGACGAAATGACACTGACCTGTATCGGACTTATAGATATCTTCAAGGTTACTTTGGGGACAAAGTTCATCAAAGGCCACCCAGAAATGTAACAAATTAAAAATTTTAGACTACTCTATTTTTCAGTGATTTGTTTCATTTATTCGCAATAAATTAGTTTAAAAAATAATAGTAGATACTTACCTATATACTATATAAAAAATAATTATTTCATATTTTTGCTTCTCCACTTGTCTCAGTGACTTTCGAACACCCTTAAATTTGTAAAAGGTAAAGACCGAGACAAACCTCCAGTTGAAGTTGTATTACTTTATGCAGTTTCAGAGTTTTCAAGGTTATTGCCAGTTCTAGAGCGGGATCAGGGTTATCATCCACGATAATCGCGACGACGCCGACGCTTGCATTTGTAAGCAGGCTAACAGAGAACTCGTTGTTTGGAGGAAAACCCCGCGGAAAATTGAGATCTTCAACCTTTTTTCCCTCAGTTATATTCTTAGCAAGTTAAGTCTTTGTCATCTGGTAACCAGATCTCTCAGAATTGCTTGTCGCTCCTTGTCCCAACTTCTGTCAGTCTCAGCTTTCTAAGACTGAAAATGTCAATTCCACTGACTTTATGAAGATAGGGAGAAGCATTCGCTTGGAAATTACATTCATTGTTATTTTCAATTTGATTGAAAAAGCACGTGACTTTTCGATTGGAAAAAAGTTGAGGGTGTGAAGTGCTAAGTTTCGATGATTTCATTTATCTTTATCGCAATAGCACTGTTATCGTATTTTGTTTCGAACGGCTGATTGGAGATCCGACTTCATTCTGCCTTTTTTGTTCCCAAAGTACTTCACTAAATTTGAAATTAGATACGACTTTTAAAAAAACCGTGAATTTATTTCTCTTGCTGATGAAGCGAAGATAATTTTAAATATTTTTAGCACTTTTCAGACCCAGGCCCGGAGAAAGTCGGAGCTATAGATTCTGGGTCCTTGCCCTATACCCCTCAGCACTTCTTTGGAGCCCCCTCCTCATCCAAGCACACAAGGCCCACCCATACATAGTTCTTCTTACAGCAGTTAGTGATGAGATTACTTAGATAAGCCAGGTAGGTACCTACGTAATCGCTTTATCATGGTTTATGGAGTGCAGGAATCTGATGTTCTGATATAAGATCCTTACCTGTATTACATTATGAAATCATATCATGCAATTTTGTATACCTATAGTAGTGATTGTCTGTTATGCATCTCCTTGATATAAAATTATCTCGTATAAATTTTTTTATCTTTAATGGCACCAGCCATGTAATTTCAGAACATCCCGGAGTAAGAACAATAACAAAAACAAGAACAGAACAAATAAAACTCAATTTAGGGTTTCTGCGTACGGATGGTCGCAGGTAGAAATTCTTCAAGGTGGGGCCACATGGGCAGGCAGTGGAGTCGAAATCCCGATGCCAGATGGCTGGGGGCCGTTGTATGCCCTAGTCGTACTTTTGTGGCGCCGCGATGCTTTGAACATTTTTTGAACAGTGTTTTACTTATGATGTAAAGTCATGTTGTAAATTGGTAGGTACTTTAAAAGTCGTGCCGGATGTTTTACAAATATCTCTAAAATTTTCATTCAATCGTTGAGTTTTAAGCACATTTTGAGTGATACTGCGACTCCGTGGAACGTAAGGTAAGAACTACCAAAATTAAGTATATTATATTGTAGAATGAATTGGTACTGCTTGTTTATTGTTTCTTATTCATCTAAATGTTTCTGAGGAAAACAGTGGGTTATGTTTCTGGTGAGAAAAAAATATTCACTATGCCTTCCTGAAGGCAGAAAAAAGTTAATAACGTTTATAACTACAGTAGCATGGACTTAACAAACACCCCACTCGTACTCGTACAGTTTTATACGCGACAGTTATCTTCATAACTAGAGTTATATTATAACTACAGTTATCTTTATAGGATAAAGGAAACAGCCTTTAAGTTAACTTATTACTAATGTTAAAAATACATAACTCAGAGCCAAAAATATCAGTTTTTCCTGAAATTTATTCCCATAAATCGAACATCCAAGTTAATTTGGGAAATTTAAAAGTTCAGAAACTTGATAGGTAAGCTCTAAAGTGATTAGATTACCCCTTAAAAGCCCAAAACCTAAGAAGAGAGCTTACGACTCACATTCTGACCATCTGACAGGCCACATCTTAGGTTTACAACACAGTACCCATACAACAACCACTATCAATCTACACGGGCCACGAGGTCCACTGTGCAGTAGACAGTAGACAGTAGGCTGCGTGAGAGAGTAGAGAGATCAGTGGCCCAGTTGAGTGCTTTTGGTGCAGCAGTGATTTGTTCGAACTTCTGCGTGTACCGGTCAGCGCTTAGTAAGTTCTTTGCCTTCACGTGTTGCTATTTTTCTTGTCAAAATTGGTTGGTAAGAATAGAGGTACCTATCACCAAAAGTAGAGCGCTTTTTTTGAAACACGTGTCGATGTTGTCAGTCTCAACCAAGGCAGTAAAAGTCCGAGGGGTTGACCACTCCAGGAATCTCGTTGGGAATCTCAGGAAATCATTGGAAATCTTTATGAAATCTCAGGGAATCTTAGAAATTTCTGGAGTGGGTGCATCTTTGCACGAATCTCGTTGAGAATCTCTGGAAATCTTTATGGAATCTCAGGAAATCTCAATACATGTCAGGAGTGGTTACCCCCTCGTAAAAATTACTTCGTATAAAAAATTCATCTGAGCTATAAAATACATACGTTTCTGTATAAATAGAAAGGCCTATAGGGTAGGTTTCACCTATGCCTATACCTTCTCCGAGGGCAATTTTACCTATCAAGACGTCTTCGCACCCCAGAGACCTTGACCAATGAGAATGAATACCTACTATAATAAAATATAGACTTGGTGTCTTATTGGCTATCTGCCAGCCTATTAAACATTTCTATGTAAGTATTTCGTCCTTCGGAGACCCAGTTTTTATTCGGTTTTTATTCAATAAATTAATTAAATTATTCATACTGGTGTCGCATATAGGTATATCAACATAAACGCAAAGGTTCGTGCATGAACCTGTTTCTTTAAGCTCCCGTTATAATATTTTAGAAACAGCTGTTTTCCTTAAAAACCTGCCAATACGGAGTACGTTGCCACTACGTACCTATGCAATTTTTAGTTTTTCCAGCTAAGGAAAGCACTTTCCCGTAGGTACCTATACCTGTAGCATAATATGGGCAGTAACTTTAATGTACAGAAGAGTAATTTTTGCTCCTATGGAGTAAAAAAATCATTAAGTAATTAATGAAATCGGTTAGAGAAAAGAATTAATTAATTATTGTGTATTAGTCACATTGTTAAGTAATTAAATACATGTATATACATATACATATACATGTATATACATATACATATAATATATACATACCTATACATATACATGTATTTTTTGCCTGGCCAATATTTTTTTTTTACCAAGGTACAAGTTCAGTTAATAACTTAACTAATTATAATCTATTCAGTGTATACAGCTATACGTATTAATGACTCCTAATCGTTTTCAGAAGACCTGGACTTTGTCCCTAACTGCATTACACACGTAGGTACCACTTAGGCTAGTAACCACCATCCATTGTTAGGTGTACCAGTTAAATGTATTGGTTTTTATCAAGACCTTGAAGAAGAGTAACGACTCCTATTGCTCAAAAAAAAGAAACACAGAGTTTCCAAAATAATTTTTTGTTCAGAACAAGAACAGTTAGACATAATTCTTTTTTTCATCCAACAGCGCGAGGTGGTCTATAGAATTTGAATTAACGGGAGTTTAACTATTAACCGAGTTTGGTGGTATCCAGAGAAATATTGTATATCTGCTTGTTACGTTAGCCTTCCTACGCACGGTTGGTATCATCGCAGCCTCCAGGGCTCCATGTTTGGCAGATTACATACCCAGCCTGCAGTTGCTCAACTTTGCTTCAGCTAGAGAACGGTTGCTTTCAAGGATGAGTGTCGCAACGTAGTTTATTACCTATGCTTGGCGCAAAAGAGCTGGATCAATTCCTTTAGCTTATCGGTCACTTTAATCGCCAGTTAAATCTAGTTAGCTAGTTAAGTTTACTGTAAAAATTTCAAAACCAAGGCTATGCATGGTGACATTCCTACCTGGCAAGAAAGGAAAAAGATATACTTATATAGGTAGTTCTATCCACAGCCGTATGCACGGGGGGGGGGGGATTAGGGGGTTAACCCCCCCCCCCCCCCCCCATGAGCGGAAAATTAACATGGTAATGCCAACGTGAAGCAAAAAAAATATAGGCTAAACCCCCCCCCATGACTGCTTTCTAGTTACGGGCCTGGTTCTATCTATCCGGCAGTTAAAGCTAAAGCTTGTAGCTAAGTATCAGCTACTTATTTAATCATAGAATTTATGGTACTCCCCATGGTAGTTTTAGGAGTTTCCTTTTTTGCCACAATAATAAAAGAATGGTCATTAAAACCCGACCTGGCCAAACTTGTTTTCATTTGCACTAACTGAAGGCCCAGTAATTTGCAGACGAGTTTTAGGTAATAATACGTAATTTTACTTTATTCACAAAATACAGGTACATGTCCATAGAGCGGTCTATGTCCATCATAATCAGGTTTGAACTTCCAAAATTTCTTCCTAGGTTTTCTCAATGTTTTCATTATTTTTTCATACAAGTTTCTTACTTATTTGGGTACAGTGTTCCAAGTAGGTACCTACTACCTACCTACTTTTGTAACACACCTTGACACTTTCAGTAGGTACCTACTTATATCAGCCAGGTATTCGCCTTCTACCTCACGGCACATGAATGCATCTCGCCATTTTGTAAATAATCGAGTGTGGTAAAACAGCTGTTGGTAGGTACCTATAAAGATTCTCACACGTTCTCATATTAGTAGTGCCTGTGAAAAGGGTAATGGTGGTTCTAATTTCAGTTCGTACCTCTAAATTTTTCTATGGTTTTCTACCATTTGGAACCAAGTACGAAGTAAGGGAAACCAAACGCCTTTATACCTTTCTCATTGGGGGGTAAAGGCAGCCTAGCGTCTAAGAATGTTGCCATAAATCGAGTCGGTTTGATTCCGATGCTATGAAAAATTTTCTGATATGTTCAGAATGCCTACTGAAGTGTGTATCGAGGCTGTGGCGGTGGAGAACACATCTAAAAAAATAATAGCTGAGGGTTGGCGGGGACAAGCCCAGCAACTAGACCGTTTTCAAGAACAATCCATTGTGCTCAGCTGGCAGCACAACCAAATACCAGCTCCCCAGCCATCGAGTAAACGATGGGGACCTACAGTTTTAGGTGGGTTCCGAACCACCACAGCCTCGATATACATTTCACTTGACATGCTGAACATATCAGAGGTGAATGCCGAGCAGAAAAACTTTTTGGTAGGATCGGGATCGAACCGGTGTGACCTGGCTCTCACTGCTCCTCAAAAGTCGACCATTTAGTCCACTCGGAACACATCTAAAACTGTAGGTCCCAGTCGTGTACAAACTCGATGGCTGTGAACTGAAATATCATAAGAAGAAAAATTTGCTATCGTAGCAGAGCGCCTATAAGAGATAACTATGCCATGTCCGGTCGTATGCAGAGGCTTATCACGCAAAAGAAACATTGCTTGATGAGTAGACTTTGCCCACGGCCTGCACTCATTTGGGAAAATGATTTCATTGCTGACTGAAGGTACCATGCTCTTCGATGAAGGTCAATGATACTTTTCAAAGGAAAATCTGTCGGATGTTTATTTTTTTCCAGAAATATAATGTCTCGGTCTTTTTTTATACAATTTTTTCCGTGAGTCACTCGATCGTTGTGACTTTGCAAAGACAGTATTATATTTAAAAACCGATAAATACCTATAGGTACAAACAGCATTTTGCCTTAAATCAACATGAATTGAATTTATCATCGTACCAATAGAATATACCTGGTGGTGTATTCCCTTTCTCGAACGCCAGCAAACCCACCCAACTAACACCTTCCAAATTTATTGTAAGAAGATAAGGCACGCCATGATGCAATATACGGGGAACAGTTCTTCTTACAATAAATTTTGAAGTTGTTGGTTGGGTGGGTTTGCTGGCGTTCGAGAAAGGGAATACACCTGCAGGACCTTCTTAACGACCTGGGGGCGGCGCAGGTACGGGTGATCAAATGCAGGAAGAGAATTTGCCAGAAAAATATTTATCTTCTCCCATAAAACGGTGGCCTCCACATCTTATTAACCTTAGAATTAGCATGGCGCCAGTGCTGTCATCAATCCGCCATGGTTACAGCTATTCCTGAACTTCCATTAAGAGGACAGAACACGTTGTGACGTCATATATATGATCTTGAAATTTAAGTTAAGGGACGACAAACGTACCTGTCTTTTTATTCGAAAATTACGTCACATCTGCATGCCTTTAACTGGAATTTCAAGTTCACTTGACTTCAGACGGTGTAGTAGCCTTTTAAGAGTAGTGATGAGACTGATGAGACGAGCTGCACATAATATGCATACCAAATTAGATAGCACTTTATGTATATTTTTAAGTGCGGGAGGGCCTCTGTTTTCCATTTACGGTTAAGTCATATTTTGCTTTTTTCAGGAAGGCGCTGAGACCAATGAAGTATGCAAGAGAACAAAAGCGGAACTATACAGATCTGCCAGCAGCCTCTGGACCTTGAATTCAGAGGAATATCTTTTGTTGCTAATGGCAAACATGGTGAGGGACCACACCTTTGCTATCAGTTGGATAGTTAATGATACAACCCAACAACTAGAAATCTTCACGGTTCACCTGGCAGCATAGCATCCATCATAGTGGAGGATGAGGACCTACTGTTTTTGTCAGATTATAAAAATACTTACAACTGCAGTGTTATCGGGCTTTATTTAAGCCCACATGAGCGATTTTAAACAGTCAACTACCAGTCCACATGTTTTTTTGACAGATCGCGAAAAACACAACACTATACCATAATTCACCTAAACCAGCTGGGGAAGAGTTCAATCCTCGCCGTGTAAATAATTAACACCATTTATACCCATCGCAGGACGCGGAAATGTATATTGTACCTACCCACCGCCCTATGACAGTTGCTGGTAGTTGGTCTTGGCGCTCCCAGCGACCTAGAGTGGGCGACGTAAATAAACGGAGCTGGGTCTCCTTGAAAGCTTCGGCCATAAAGCCTCTATTGATTCTGCCCTCCGGTTCCTTATTCTTAACAAGACGTCCTGGCCTTGTAGTGCATGTGACGCGTGGAAGGCTAACCCAATGCCAAGAAAAAAATCTGCTGGCTACACCTATACAGTGTTTGCCTTCGACCAAGGACAAATTTAAGAAGGAAACCATTATACTTCGATTGTGCGTTGTCATCTTCGGTCAGAAAGCTCGAGGCTCTGCACAACCCGTGTCAGACTTTCAGACAGAACTATCTCAAAAAGGCGCAGCTCCACTTGTGAAAAATGTCGAATCAAAACTTTGCTAACCTTTAATATTTACATTAATTATCTTCACGCACGTCTCTACGCCTAAGTACTCTATGATAGTGATTCGACAGTTTGCCACAAGCGGTATTGTAGTATCCCCTATAACGACTGTAAATTTGCCCGCTATAAAAAGAGTTCGCTATAGTGAGGGTGTCATTGTGGTGAAAGGAGTTTGTTACTGTCGTTATATAGAGAAAGACACAATAGTTTTCGAAATCGGTAGGACAGTAAAAAAAACTATTGTTAAAGATTGCAGGTACCATAGATGCCTAAAAAAATATCAGGCGTATTTACTTCGGGGGATGGATAGCCTATTGTCCGGGAATGTAGCCAAACTCGTTTTAGGCACGTGTGTTACCTCACGTATTGTATACAGGTACCTACGCATATAAGTTACACCTAACATCCTTCTTCCTGTGCGTTGTCTCCGAGCTTATGAATTAAGGGGGTTGCAAAGTCACTGAATTTCCCCAATCCTTCGAGCAGTCTCAATCGTATTTCTATCTTTAAAAATTAGCTATGGTACATATTATTAGGTACCTACCCAGGGGCGTAGCGAAGGGGGGGGCAGGGGGGGGAGGCTCCCCCCCTGAAATGAAGAATTCTCAAAAGTTGGTAAATCGAAGGTGGAAAAAAATATATAAATGTCGGTACATGTGTTTAGTTTCTACCAAGTTGGCAAATTGGCTAAGCCGTAATCGATGGCTGCAAGTCCTA
The DNA here is from genome assembly GCA_950004255.1 of Mesopsocus fuscifrons. Taxonomy (NCBI): domain Eukaryota; kingdom Metazoa; phylum Arthropoda; class Insecta; order Psocodea; family Mesopsocidae; genus Mesopsocus; species Mesopsocus fuscifrons. The sequence goes on along the minus strand of OX465374.1, from coordinate 4,363,480 downwards.
ACCTACGGTCAACTTCAATTTTCTGCCAACTCCTAAGTTGGCAAAGCCATAAAGCCGACTAGTTCCAGGTTCTACCCAAGTCCTACCCAATTCAATTTTCTGCCAACTCCTAAGTTGGCAAAGCCACAAAGCCGACTAGTTCCAGGTTCTACCCAAGTCCTACCCAATTCAATTTTCTGCCAACTCCTAAGTTGGCAAAGCCACAAAGCCGACTAGTTCCAGGTTCTACCCAAGTCCTACCCAATTCAATTTTCTGCCAACTCCTAAGTTGGCAAAGCCACAAAGCCGACTAGTTCCAGGTTCTACCCAAGTCCTACCCAATTCAATTTTCTGCCAACTCCTAAGTTGGCAAAGCCACAAAGCCGACTAGTTCCAGGTTCTATCCAAGTCCTACCCAATTCAATTTTCTGCCAACTCCTAAGTTGGCAAAGCCATAAAGCCAACTAGTGCCAGGTTCTATCCAAGTCCTGCCCAAGTTGTGTTCTCTTCCAACTTCTTACTTGGCAGAGCTGAAATGCCAAGTCGCTTTTTACCAACTTTGAATGAGGGATCTTTACCAGCTCTTCAGGGAAAAGAGTCCCTCAATCACATTCAAACTTGAGCTGAAAAGCCAAGTCGCCTTTTACAGCAACTTTGAAATTGGGGTAGGTACTTAACTCACTCCTCAGTGGGAAAAGAGTACCTACCTACCTTAGAGCGAAATCGCTCTTTACCAATTCTGAATTCTTCTTAGCTCAGCTCCTCAGTAAAAAAAGAGTAAACGCTAAACTTCGAGTTCTGTTATTTTCCTACTTATTTTTACTTGGAATGCCAGTGATGTACCTACGGTAGGCAGTGCTGGATCAAGCGATCAACCATTGAGCTAGATAGGTACCTAAGCTATAACGTAGTGACTACAAAAATTCAATTGTAATAAATAATAGTGAAATTGAAAGTTCTTTCCGTGTAATATGGATATTTAATGGAAATAGGTAAAATTTTCTTCTCGCTCGCTTCGCTCGCTCGAATCCTGTCTTTCGTTTTGTGTCCTGCTTCGCTTCGCCCCTATCAATTAAGGATAAAGTTTTTATCTTATCTTAAATTTTCCTCGAGCTCGCTTCGCTCGCTCGGCCATATGGTCTTTTTTTTCATTTTTATAGTACAAATTTTTTCCAAATGAGCACTTCGTGTTGACAAGTTGATTAAGACAATATTTATTGCTGCCCTCATCCCAACTTTTACCTATACGCTACAACTACGTGATCCGGCGCCAGGCGTGTTTATGCCCAACTAGATCATGGAGGCCCTAGCTATGGTCTACACTAAATTAGAAAAAAAAAATAATAATAGGGCCTAGAAACAGAGCCCTGCTAAAGGCCTCTTAGAAGCTTAATCAGGGGCTGACGGTAGGTATTCAAACCCAAGAGTAAAGAAATGAGAAAAATCACATGAAAAAAGCAAAATTATGACTTGGCAAAATCGGGGTCTCTCCCCCCCCCTGCAAAAAGCCTTCGCTACGCCCCTGTACCTACCTATACTTCAGAATTACCACAAACGCTTAAACATTCTACTGCCACTTGTGTGTTTACTCTTAATCAACTGTCCTAAAAGAATGTAGTAGTTCTTATGGACATTCTCTTTCTAGGTCAACCAAATCGTGAGATCCTACATGGTGCGAGCGGCAGGTTTCGCTCCGGGAGGCTTACGGCAATCCTTGGTCCCTCCGGCGCGGGGAAGACTTCGCTTATGAACGCACTTTCAGGTTTCAGGTACCTATTCTCTATCTACTACCCACTACCTACTGGAATAATACTTTACATCTAGACCCCATTTCTGAAAAAATCTAGGATCTATTCATAACGGCGGTAAACAGATTTTACGACATAGGTATTATTACACCAGAGTTAGTCACAATAGAAACCTACGTATTATTATAATATCCTGTACCTATTTTTTTCGCACCTGTCATAATTTCGAAAGGTAAATGGCTATCCGATGTCGCGTTCACGAAAGGTCTCATTTGTTTATTTCCAGGACAATTGGGGTCACGGGCAGTGTTCGAGTGAATGGCCTGGAGCGAGTGCCGCAAGCATTCAGAAAAGAGTGCTGCTACATTACGCAAGAGTTTGCTATGCTTGGTCTTCTTACAGTTTACGAGACATTTAAGACTACTGCTGATCTCAAATTAGGCACTTCTGTAACTGAGGATAAAAAACTATCTGTGGTAAGTCGAATTAACTAACGTTTAAGAGAAAGAGTTAAGAGAAAACTGCAGGAGATTTTTAAAGTGGTACCTTACTATGGAATCTCAGGGAATCTCAAGGAATCTCTGAAGTTGTTCCCCCCTCGCTTGATACTGTCTACCGACCTTTCATCCCTCTCCCCCATGCGTCAAATATTAGATTTAGGCATAGGTACCAACTATGTAACGAAAAGTATTTTGTTTTAAATAAATGACGTCAGCAATAGGTCCAATACCTACTTAGCTCCCTAGTTACCTTTCAAAAGAACGAAAAGCTGTTAAAACAACCCTCGTTTCCGGTTTCCGAGAAAATCCAATTAAAATGGATTATTCAAAATTTAGATAATGCTCAAACTTGTTAATTTGCCTCGGTAGAACCTGATTATGCACTTTCCCAACAAGGATGCACAAATTAATAGGTAATCATTTTCGATCCGTCATTCACTGAGTAGGTCAGTTAGGGAAATGACTAAAAATCAACTTGCCATAAGCCAAATATTTTTTCCCATTTATTCTCCCAACAATTTTGAGCAAAAGTGACCTACTGGTCACCTGTCACCTAGGACCTATACCCGAGAAATAATAAATATACGTACTTCGTATAAATCTTGATGAACAGTTGGGCGACTTCGAGTCGAAGTCAAAATGGTTATACGAAAAAATGTACCTATTTAATTCTGTTTAATCAACCTTTCTACGAGGGGTTAACCACTCGTTGGGAATCTCGTTGGGAATCATTGGAAATCTTTATGAAATCTCAGGGAATCTTGGAATTTTTTGGAGTGGTTACCCCTTCGGGGTTCATTTTTCTATGAATATCGTTGGGAATCTTTGGAAATCCTTATGGAATCTCAGAGAATCTCAAGGAATCTCTGGAGTGGTTACTCCTCCGCCTTTATAGGTATATCCTTTATCGTCAGCTATTTTGCACGACTAGACAGAAGTGGCAGTAACCTCTATCAAGGAAACACTTTAATTAGTAGATACCTATTGTATATTACATTAAATAATCTATCTACGAGATAACCTATCTTGCAGATAAATGATGTAGCTGAGATCCTCAATATCAGGACATGCTTCAATACACAAGTTCGATACCTGTCTGGAGGGGAGAAGAAGAGGCTTTCTATTGGTCTGGAGCTCATCAGCAATCCCCCAATTATGTTCTTCGACGAACCAACAAGGTAGGTACCTACTTAAATCCAGAGAGAATCAAATCCGGACACAAGTTAGCCTGTCAGGCTCAGCAACTGTTTTCCTAGTATGTGTTCTCGGTAAAGCTGGCGCATAGACTGATCTTAGTGAACTCTGTTGTTGGACAACACAGTATGTTATGTTAGCGAGGAAAATACTCGGAAAACCTTCATATTTTGAGGAAAATACACGGGCAACCTTCAAATCTCCAGGAAAATACTCAGGAAAACTTCATTTTTCAGCGGTTTAGACAGTTCTTCCTCAGTGCAAGTGATCTCTCACCTGAAGACGTTAGCGCGCGGTGGCAGGACCATCGTGTGCGTCATCCACCAACCTAGTTCCAGGCTGTTCGAGATGTTCGACGACGTCTGCATTCTGGTCGGAGGTCGAACTCTGTACAATGGTGCTGTCGAAGACATGGTACCTGTTTTCGAGTCTGCGGGCTTTCTCTGCCCTAACTATTACAATAGAGCTGACTTTGGTAAGCGAAAGGGACGGCTCTTAAACTTATCTTCAGAATTTTCTAAGTAACGAAATGGCACATAAGCAATTGTATTTTGTTTTTCAGCAATTGAAGTAGCGTGTAAAGAAAAAGGTGATGATCTCGAGGAACTGTTCTCATTAGCAACCGCTTCGTTTGTACAAAATTGTCAAGAGCCTTACGAAAAGGACGTTCTGAATGGAGGGAAAGAACTCTACCCACCCTTGGGTAATTATACCGACGTAACTTTGAGAAGAAACTCTTTGAAATGTGTGCTCTTTTAAAGGGCACTTCAGATTCTATATAACCTTTCTTGTAGCCATCTCCTACTGGCATCTCCCAAACTAAATGTTGGTTACCGTGTTTAAAAAAAAAAAAAAAAAAAAAAAAATATCTAGAGTGTCTGGAAAGAAGAAACTCTAAACGTATAGCTCCGAAATTTGCTTATGGAATTTTTCTTTCAGTTGAAGCGCTTGAGCCGATGTTGCCCGGGGAAAAAACATACCCCAAAAGCACGAAAATCCAAATAATTCCAATGGGGAAACCCAGGGCATCGCTGAGCCAATTTTGCTGCCCAGTAAAGTACCCCACAACGACCTGGCTCCAATTTTGGGTTCTACTCAAGAGGAGTTTTCTATGTGGCTGCATACGTGACTTGGTTAGTTTTTGTTTTTCCTATAGATACTTCCCTTATTATCGAGCATCAGTGTGCCTCTTAGTGGGCAGTCCTACTTATATCTCGTGAGATCGGGGTTCGAAACCTGTCGTAACCAAAATTTTAATTAATTTCAGTTACTATCAGTTTTCGTTACTTTTCAGCACATGGCCCAAATGCGTTTTGCAGCGCAAATAATCGTCGGCCTGCTGATGGGGACTGTTTTCTACAATTTTGGGGATGATGCTTCCAAAGTTCAGAGCAATTCGTCCTACCTTTTCTTCTCTCTCATGTTTATCTTCTTCTCCAATGCAATGCCTACTGTACAAACCTGTAAGTATTTGTATACATACATACATACATACATTGTATACATACAAATACAATGTCAATTTGTGAGTTTTATTTGGTGGCTGAGCAGTGGTCTAGTGCGTTGGCGCTGACTTTCCCAACGTTTCCTGTTTAACTTTTAAAAAAAATTATTTTTAGTTCCATCAGAAGCTGCAGTCTTCCTGAGGGAGCACCTCAATAGCTGGTATTCGATGAGGGCTTACTACTTTTCAAAGTTGGTCGCCGATTTACCCATGCAGGTACGGGGATTAGTATAGACACAGTAACGAATTTACATACACTAGGCCTCACCCATTCAAACAATTCTAACGTACCTATTTCTATTTTTCAGATTGTTTGCCCCACCGTGTACCTTTTGATAACTTACTTCATGACGAACCAGCCGTTAGAAACAGAAAGGCTGTTGAAAGTACTTCTTCTGGGCATCCTAGTCACCATGATGGCTCAAGCTTTGGGGCACGCGTTTGGGGCCGCTTTTGACGCACAGGTACTTAAATATTTTTATAAATATTAAAAAAATTGTGCACCGTCAGCAATGTATCATAAACCTAAACTATAGCCAGAGGACTGACTTGCTTTAGTTTAAGAAAATTACTTTAGAAGCTCTTCTGTCAGTCGATGCACAAAAGACCGAAATAGTGGTACCTGTAACATGGGTAACTTTATATCTCTTGAAATTACCCGCATTTACTACGTAATGAACCGAGGGGGTAACCACTCCAGAGATTCCTTGAGATTCCACTGAGATTCCAGAAAGATTTCCAAAGATTCCCAACGATATTCATACAAAGATGAACCCAGAAGGGGTTACCACTCCAAAAAATTCCAAGATTCCCTGAGATTTCATGAAGATTTCCAATGATTCCCAACGAGATTCCCAACGAGTGGTTAGCCCCTCGTAATGAACCTTTCTCAGGGCGGTATATCGTACAGTTCAGCGTCAGACTGCTCTCTCTATATGCCGTAATTATGATTGTAACTTTCCAATTTGTTGTAATCAAGATTGTAACTTCCAAAATTGTTGTAACTGAGATAGTAACTTATTATTTTAGTTGGGCACATTCCTGATCCCTGCGTCAGCGATCCCTATGTTCCTGTTCAGTGGGTTCTTCATTCTACTCAGCGAACTGCCTTCCTGCTTGAGGTGGCTCTCTTACGTCAGCTATTTCAGGTACGTGTCTTTGACTATGAACCGTGAAATCATATACCAAAGAGACAACAATAAGTGGCTGGAAATATTTTAGCACCCTGGATTGGAACCTGAGTTTTCAAATCGGACACCCTATATCAACTCGGCCACCAAACCTATGCTGGTTGCTCAGTAAATTCGTTTTTTTCCTCCAGAAAATATAGGGCCCTCTAACTCTTTGTTTTCTATACAGGTACCCTTTTGAAGGACTCATGATTACGGTGTATGGCGGAGGAAGACCGAACCTTACGTGCGACGCTATCTACTGCATGTGGAGGAGCCCAGCGAAAGGTTAGTTTGGTGTTCGATTAATTTCGCTAGGTACTTACTTTCGTTATGAAATTTAAGTTAGGTATACTTTTCTTCAGTTGGCCACTTTTTGCACAGATCCTATAGGGCCTCTCGTTGCTTAAATACTGTTTTTATTATAGTATTGATAATTTACATATTTTATTAATATAGTGCTGACTACAATGGATCTGAACGACAGCAACTTCTGGCTGGACATAGGAGGAATTGCCGCTTGGATCGCTGTCCTCCGCCTAGCCTTCTTTGGAATTCTCAAGTGGAAGCTGTACCGCATACGAGGATACTAAACAGTGCCTTTGCGCATTTTCGTGCGCCTCGAAAAGTTTAATATTAGGTTCAAATAGATTATAGAAGCTACCAACCTGCAAATACCAGGTAGAATAGATTTATTTTATACCGCGTCATATTCTAAAATCTAAATATTGTACCTATGCCTGCTGAGTGCCTACTCGTATTTTTCTAAAGTTCACGCAATGTGAAATGTAAGGTAATCTGTGTAGTTCAGTGTAGGAAACAAAATAATAAGTAGGTACCAACCAAGTTTTCTTTTAGTCATTAAGTGCCATTATCGCTCCCTGTACAAAAAAATATTTTCATTTACTTTTCGATAATTTTTGCCGTGTACATACATGTGTCGAGGAAAGTGAAAACGCTGGCTACCAGATTATAGCCTTGGGGTTCCACCTAAAATCAATGTGACATATTTGTAAAGCAATTACTTATGTATTTTTTATCTTCCGTATAGCAAAGCTTGGTAGATAAACGTATAACAATGAACTATGGACTATGTTTCATATTCCAACCACTATTATTGTTCTGCAAAGTTTGTGGAGGGTAAATCATAAGATTTATTGTTTTGAGTTTTCTTGTCAATAGAACTAGATACAATATGCTATAACAAAACTTGCAACGAGTTTCTAAATTATTTTTAAACCTAAAAAAGAATATTGCAGCAGACGTCACTCAAAATTGTATTTTTTACACATATTACTTACCCCGAAACTTTTTGTACCTACTTTGTACCTGAAACTTCATATTATACAGAATAATAAGTGTTATGAAAATTGGATTAAATATTGTTCAGAACGCTAACAGTTATAAGTTTAACCAATAATCGAAACAACAGAACTGTGGTAGTACTCCTACACAATTTTTTATAGATATACTGTGACCTACAACTGATTTCCCCAAGATAAAGAAGAGATAAAAAATAAATAATGAAATAGTCATGACGAGAAGAAATTATGTGTTACTTTGTTCCTAAAATTCCACGTAAAATAGAACTGACGGAACTTTTGAAAACTTCTTCACGTAAATGGCGCGAAATTTGAGGCGCAAAATACTACGCAAAGCATCTTTTTGAAACTTTTTAGTAGTTACTCTATTATTATTATCTTAATAATATATCAAATATTTATTAAAAATTTTTAATAAAAAAAAAAAAAATCCCCTTTTGATATATTTTAAATAAAATTTTTTCACGATTTTGACTACAGTAGTTTTGTACAAAACAGAAACAAATATGGCGGCTCTATAAGTCTTCGTAATGGTTTATTTTTCGCAAAAACTTGACTATACGCAGTAAAATTTCACAGAAACCTGTCAGAATGCTGTTAAATACTCTTTTGAAGGGAAAATGTCCATGTTTTTTAAGCCCTAGAGTATTTTCTACTTGTGAGGTGAGTTTGAGCCTGACCCCATGCTGCAATGTTTGTATTTTTTTCCAATCCCGCGAAGTAGTGGGAAATTCCTTAATTTTTACCCAGCGACTCTGATTTTTTGCCTATTCATAGGTTGAGTGGCACCCCACGGGACTCAATGGCTGGCTAAGAACAATGCTACATGTCGCTTAAGGGTCCGCTATACCTGACGATGCATTTTTTTGCCGCCCATGAGATTAACATTACGAGCGGCGATTCATTTTCAAGGTTTACCCTTGGTTGGAAAGACACAAAATTTTGCCTGTACCTAGCCCTAACAATGTACTAGGGAGTGTTCGAAGCAGATTTCCCATTTTTTTTTACTGGTTTTCGAGATACAGCACTTTTCTTGAGGTATGCGATGCTAGCATTTGCAAAACAGTTGCAATAAAAGAAACCAGTGAGAAATTGGGAAATCTGCTTCGAACACTCCCTAGCCCTAGAACATTGTTAGGGCTAGGTACAGGCAAAATTTTGTGTCTTTCCAACCAAGGGTAAACCTTGAAAATGTATCGCCGCTCGCAATGTTAATCTTATGGGCGGCAAAAAATGCACCGTCAGGTATAGCGGACCCTTAATTCCAAGGTAGTTGTATGATAAAGGTAGTCCTCGCTGAATGTGACTCCTAGCGGTCACTTTACCTGCCTTCAGTTGCCTTTAGTTCAGGATCGTTGACTGATATAATATTCCAGTGGTGACTTTGTAGGTATCGTTTTCCAATCCTCGCACGGGGCTTCTAGACAACGACGATGCGGAGTCATCTCTTTGGTTCACCACTTTACCCCACAAGAGGAAAAATTCGTTATTATTGAAGCAGAAGAAGAGAAAACCAATTCCAGAGTTTATACCTAAAGGGGTAAGCTTATTTTATACGTATTCTTGGATTTTGCGAATGTACGGAAGTTAGACAGTTACAGGGTTAGGGTACGCGAAAGGGGACAGGTGAAATTTTGTTACAGATAAAGAACTTGACACCAAATCTTTCACGTTATTCCCACTTAGTAGAACCAACAACTTATGCTGTTTAATTAGTTAACGTAACTGGGTATGTTTTTTTCAGCCACCAATAATATCATGCAAACACGCACATTTGAACCATTTTTCGGGTCAGAGGTACGACAAATTGGATACCATACCTCTGGCGTCCAAAGGGTGGCTCAATTCAAAATCAAAGGGAGATTACTTTACGATAAATCCTACCACTGACGTAAGTATCAGTTAAAACCTTGAAAGGTTGTACGTTGAATCTACCATGATAACATGCAAATGTCCCTCCTTTTTCTGAGGTAGGTACCTAGGTTACGACCTCGAGGAGAGCACCTGATTTGCAGTTTCCAAGAAAAATAGACTCCTCTTTGGAAATAGCTGGGAAGTCTAAAAACACTTCCTCTAGGGAAGTCCTTGCTTTCTTTCAAAGGTTTCGAAACCTGACAGTGATTTCCTGAGTATAGACTTCTTAAGGATATTAACAGTGATTTCCTGAGTAGGTATAGACTTCTTGAGGATTTGAACCTTCGCTGACTCCTGCCTTTTGTAGCACTAGACTTAATCTAGCGGCCTTCTTCCTCTTCCAGCACCCCGCCTTTCTGATGACCAAATCGGACCTGAATACCGCAGCTGGGACGTACGAAGAAGCAGGCATTGATTCATGGCTGATCGATATTCTTAAAATGAATGGGAAATTACGACCTACGACCATTCAAGCCAAAGCAATGCCTAGAATATTTGCAGGTAACCATTATTTATTTATAGTAAATAGGTTAGTTTCTATGAAATTCATAACATTTCCCTAAGTTCGCAACGGGCTACGATAAAAAAGTGTTAAGGAGCAATGCTACTTCTCTAGCAACTAACTGACTATTTTACAATTCCAGGAAAGAACACGCTTCTGGTCGCAGAAACAGGGTGTGGAAAGACACTGGCGTACCTGCTGCCTATGATACAACGTATTGCCAAATGGAGGGATATGATTGGTTCTGGCCGGTCTCCCAATTCTCCATTAGGAGTTGTTATTGTCCCTAACAGGGAGCTGGCTCTACAAGTTGGGGTAATTATACACTGATGTACAGCTTAATAATAATAATAATAGCTGAGGGTTGGGGGGACAAGCCCAGCAACTAGACCGTTTTCAAGAACTATCCATTGTGCTCAGCTGGCAGCACTACCAAATACCAGCTCCCCAGCCATCGAGTAAACGATGGGGACCTACAGTTTAAGGTGGGTTCCGAACCACCACAGCCTCGATATACATTTCACTTGACATGCTGAACATAATCAGAGGTGAATGCCGAGCAGAAAAACTTTTTGGTAGGATCGGGATCGAACCGGTGTGACCCGGCTCTCACTGCTCCTCAACAGTCGACCATTTAGTCCACTCGGCTATCGAGGGCGTTGATATACAGCTTACCAAAAAATCAAAATTGCTCGACCCCAAAATATTATGAAACTAGTTTCTCTCATCAACCGTTTTTAGGCGATCTTCTTCCTCACGGTTTTTGTCATTTCTATATAAACCAGACAACCATCTCACCTTTTTTTCCAGACTGTAGCAAAAACCCTTTGCGAAAACACGGAAATTGAGTGTCAAACGATTCTCGGGGGACACACGAAGCAGATGCTGGAAAACCCGTTAGTGAAGAACGTGGACCTGGTGGTTGCTACTCTCGGAGTCATGAGCAAGCTTACCACACACTGGCAGTATGGCCTGAGGGATTGCAAACATCTGGTGCTGGATGAAGCGGACACTTTACTTGATGACTCCTTCAGCGAGAAGCTTGTCCATTTTATGCGCCGATTCCCTGTAAGTTTTATGTTGAAGGAACTAGGAACGCTACAGAAGACAGATTGGACTAAATTTAGGAGCGTAGTATGGGTCACGTTACCCGCCGGAATTATCAGATTACAAATTTAAAACGGAATATACGTTGATATTTGTTTAGGTTTTTTTCAACCATTTTTTGAGGACCCTGTTGGATATTTATATATTATTTGTTAAAAATTACTTGATCGTAAAATCACAATATAGCCATTCATTTGAGACATATATTATGTCCAATAGTGTCCTCAAAAATGGTCGGAAAAAAGTTAAGGGTCCGCTATACCTGACGGTGCATTTTTTGCCGCCCATAAGATTAACATTGCGAGCGGCGATTCATTTTCCACGTTTACCCTTGGTTGGAAAGACACAAAATTTTGCCTGTACCTAGCCCTAACAATGTTCTAGGGAGTGTTCGAAGCAGATTTCCCATTTTTTTACTGGTTTTCGAGATACAGCACTTTTCTTGAGGTATGCGATGCTAGCATTTGCAAAACAGTTGCAATAAAAGAAACCAGTGAGAAATTGGGAAATCTGCTTCGAACACTCCCTAGAACATTGTTAGGGCTAGGTGCAGGCAAAATTTCGTGTCTTTCCAACCAAGGGTAAACCTTGAAAATGAATCGCCGCTCGCAATGTTAATCTTATGGGCGGCAAAAAATGCACCGTCAGGTATAGCGTCCTCTTAAAGTAGTTTCGAAGAATGCGTCCGTTTAAAACTACTTACAGAATATAGGTTTTGAAAACTAATAGAAAAGAGGTGTGGTATGTAATGTACCTACATAAGGATTCCTGGCTTTGAGTTTTGACCGTTGTTCACCTATTACCTATTTTGCAGATTCAGTTTAGTGGGCCCGAGAGTGAGGCCGAATTGCCGAATGGGACGCAAGTAACATTGGTCAGTGCTACGATGCCCACTAGCCTCGACTCTCTTATCGGAAAAGTTGTTAGCGTAAGTCTACTTAATAAACTTAACCTGGATAAGTAGAAACTGTTGAACTGACGGGGAATTTGACGGTCCAGAGACCAGATAAGAAAAACCCTGAAAGCATTTCAGTGCAATTTTTTCACTGTGCAGTACCTACGTAGATCTGCCTGAAATGTCCGACCAGTTTACTGTATACCTATATTAATTTTTAGATGGAATCGCTGGAGAAAATCTCGACAAAGTACCTACATCGCGTGCTGCCTCATGTCCCGCAGACGTTCATGAGGGTTGGAAAATTGGATAAAGCTTCGGAACTGTTGAGACTGGCCAAGAAGGACCTGGCTCGAGGTGCTCCTGGCATGATTTTCAGGTATGGATTCAGTGTTATATTGTCATGCACTTATCAGGATTACTGAGTTCTAAGCTCAGGATATTCTCTGTTAACCCCTAAGCTATCGATAAGTTTGTCAATTAGTTAAAGCTAGTTAACAAGAATCTTGAACTACCCTACAAGTGTCAAGTTTTCAAATTTCCGTTCGTTGCTTTTTGCTTGTCCATTTTATTCGACGTGTACACCGACTCTTTACATTACATAATCAGGAATCGGCAGGCTGACCTGTCACTTTATTTGACGTGTACACCGACTCTATAATTACATAATCATGAATCCGCAGGCTGACCCTGTCTGTTTTTCTCGCACTCGTCGTTGTGTTTTTCATTGGAAAGTCAGACATTTAAAACTCACTTTCTCGCCATACTGACCAGCGAGAAATTATTGTTTCCCACTTATGTTGTACCCTACTGTCCACGGTAAGCAAAAAAATTGGTGATATTTTTCAGCAATAAGACGGATTCGTGTAACTGGTTGGCGATGTTCCTTACTGAGAACGGCGTTCCATGTGAACGCATCAACAGCCGTATGAGGGTGGATGAACGGTTCGGCAGATACGAGGCGTTCCGAAGAGGAGAAGTCAATTTCATCTCGTGTACGGATCTTACATCGCGAGGGATCGACTCCACAATGGTATTTCGTGGTTTTAAAGTCAGAAACTGATCATCCCTCTCTCTTCGTACTCCCATTCTGGCTTTGAATATTGATACCAGACCCAGCCTGGCATAGTCAATCGCTTAAGAGGACGCTATACCTGACGGTGCATTTTTTGCCGCCCATAAGATTAACATTGCGAGCGGCGATTCATTTTCAAGGTTTACCCTTGGTTGGAAAGACGCAAAATTTTGCCTGTACCTAGCCCTAACAATGTTCTAGGGAGTGTTCGAAGCAGATTTCCCAATTTCTCACTGGTTTCTTTTATTGCAACTGTTTTGCAAATGCTAGCATCGCATACCTCAAGAAAAGTGCTGTATCTCGAAAACCAGTAAAATAAAAAATGGGAAATCTCCTTCGAACACTCCCTAGAACATTGTCAGGGCTAGGTACAGGCAAAACTTTGTGTCTTTCCAACCAAGGGTAAACCTTGAAAATGAATCGCCGCTCGCAATGTTAATCTTATGGGCGGCAAAAAATGCACCGTCATGTGTAGCGGACCCTTAACAAGCAAACGATATAAAAAATGACGGAAAAATTGTGGTTGAAGAAGATGACAGTAATAATAACTTCTAGGTGAAGCACGTGATCAACTTTGACTTCCCGATGTACATGGCTGACTACATACACCGATGTGGCAGGACCGGGCGGATTGGCCACGACAAGGGCTGCCAAATTACCAGTTTCATTACCCACAAGAGAGAGGTACGCAATGTGAAGTATATTAGGTACAGCCTCGATAGAGAAAACGAAGAAGGAAGAGAAGGTGGTTCGGAACCCACCTGAAAGTGTAGGTCTCCATCATGAACTAAAACAATGGGTGGGGAGCTAGTATTTGGTAGTATTGCCAGCCGAGCGGAGGGGGTAGGTCTTGAAATGTTGCTGGGCTTGGCCTCCAACCACCCCTGCTAATTTGGTAGAACGTTTCGAGTTAACGAAACCTATACCATATGTTGGATTTGTTGGATGATTGTAGGTGGATCTTTTGCATGAGATTGAGAAAGCAGCCAGAACCTTCCGAGAGCTTCATAACGTAAATAACAACATAACGCGGATTATTCACTACCGGGCGCTGAAATTCGCTGAATTGGAAGCCAAAGCCAAAGCTGAACAAGAGGGCAAAGCTGAGGAGGAGGAGGCCGGTGCTGACAGGATGTCAATGAACATGGAGAATAGTCAGTGAGGTAGGTCAGCAGTGCCTTTCAGTGATCTAACGGTTAAGGGCCTGACTTGCGTTCTGTGAGGCCTGGGTCTCTTACAGGCATATTATATATCTGAACAAATAAATATAAGTCAGTTCTGTCGGAAAATGGACGATGAAAAACGTTAGGAAACACTGTTGTGTCATCACTGTCATCAGGTTTACTGGGTAAAGGGGAAGTTCAATTCCAAACTTTAAAATACGTTCTTGAAGAGAACGGATAAAATACAAAGAGCAAGACTTTGTTCTCACTGTTGCAAAAATTATTCCTCTGTTTACGTCATACTTTAATGTATGTACCAATTATGTTATTTTCATACAGTGCTGCAAATAATGATGAGCAATAACATCTACTCTCGCATAGTTTATTTTCCGCCAGACTTTAGACCCAACCAGCCACCACTAATGTTATACTTCAGTGGCAGGAAAAAGGACGAAGAAAATAATATAATTACATGTATTGTTGTAATAACTTAATGTACAATATAATTTACATGTATGATGACTGATGATGATGAGACTAGATATGTTTCTAGGCTAATCAACACCTAATTAAACATTGAATCAACACAAAGAGGCACAAAGAGACTACGTTCTAGGCTATCTCTCAAGTTAGTCTTCCTCCAAATCAACGCTCTTGTCCTAAAGCTCCTCAGACAAAATTTGAAAACTATTTGGTTATGAACTGTTGAGTCGCTACTAACATACATCACTTCATGAGAAATAACTTAGAGCTGTTACTTCTTGAAATTCTTTGGAAAGTTAATTAGGGTCTCTTGATGACATCACATCTTGCTTGAACACTTATAGCTGTGATTGGCCCGTGTTATTTGACCTTACAATCCAAATGAATTTATATGAAACTATCCGATGATGTGTAACTCTAAGGCTACGAATAAAAGCCTGAAAGAACACCTCCACATCCGAAGCTTTATAGTGTGGAGGCGCCTTTAGAGTTTTTTTTATTTACTAGATTTATGAATCTAACAAAAGAATCATAGCAACAACAACACAGTTCCCATCAACCGCTTACGTTCTTTAAAAACGAGCTACGAAAAACAATAATTTATTTAGGAATACACTTAAACTTAAAGTCACCATCCCTTGAGTTCTTTGCACATCTCTCTACACTCTACATTATATGTTTACAATGTGTCGTAAAACAAGTGAAAGTAAAATGCATTTTCCTTTTTAAAAAACGTTAACCAACCCATATTAAGGGTGCTACCCACCATACTCAGTTAACAATCAAGCCCCCGTTAAATTCCAATTACTTCATGTTAAAAGCGGAGATTTAACTGCTAACCGGGCCTGAATCTCCCACCCTGTCATATTTATTCGTCACATTTCGTTGGTAAAGTACTCTTTAAAACCTGAGAATCTGTGCAACTTCTTGGAGGAGAATTGTTTACCTTCCGTTACCGACATAGGTACATGAAGCGTTTTTTATTTTCTGCACGAGTGCAACACTATCTTTACCTTACCTGTAAAAGTGCAAGCATGCAGGTACTAAAAATTGCCCTTACCCTTTGACATTCGAGATTTTTTAACCACATGCGACTTTCCTATGGAGAGCAATGTAAGCGACCGTGCGTAGAGCTACTAACATACCAAGAAGTACACCGAAGTCCAACCAAAATATTCCATCTCGAACTCCTGTCTCTTCGAGGACGCGGGCTGGGGCTCGAAGATGGCAGTAGTCCATCTCCTTTGGGCACATTAGGTTTGGTCTCCCACCCCCGTACACGGACAGGATCATGCCTTCGAAGGCGTACCTTCCGAATGAGACGAACGACAGGCTGTAGAGGTAGGGGGACATGTGGGGGAACAGAGCCAGGCATCCGCTGTATACCAACATGTAAGCGATGAATAGGGAGCCAAAGAAAAGCGCGTGCTGTAAAAAAATTAAAAAATAAGTAATAATTTATTTTTTGTCTCAAAATTTTACCAACCTTACTTTACACCAAAAAAACATATTCAATCCTATCTTTTACAATACTTACAATGATATTTTTGAACGTGCCGAGGTAAAGTCCTAACCCCTCCGACGTGAGCGTTGTGAGCATACACATAGACAGGTACATGCAGTAACGGTTCACCTCCAGCTCCTGCCCGGTAAGGTAGTACGAAACCGACACGAATACTGTGACGAACAACATCTGAAAATCCAAGTATTGTTGTAAAATTAAGGTTGAACAGTACAAGTTATTTCATGACGCCAGATGGAGTTAACATTTCAGTGGACCTACAAGGAGGTCGTCCATCTATCGCCCCATGCTAATGAAAAGATGGACGACCTTTTTAACCGTAGTTTAAAAATATTCTATCAATACTAACTGAAGAAAATCAGACGTCTTTGTCGATACATTGATTGCTCAGCTACGATTGTACCTTAGCTTACCTGTACAGGAGTATTTGTTGTGAGAAGCGCGATGTAGTAGGACCTTAAAGTGTACCAGTTGTTGAATGTTTCTTTTTTTACTATGGACATTTCCGCGGGAACTGAAACATTGAAGGAAAAAAATTATTTTCCAAAAAAAAACCAAGACATCTGCCATTAAATTTGAGACTAGCGAAGATTTTTTTTTTTTTTCATTTCGAATAGACGCAATAGAGCCTTAAAAATTGGTGTTGAGGCATTCAGACATTGGAAAATAATTCTCTGTTCTAGAATATAAGTACCGATAAACCCTCTTTTGCTGAGTACCTACATCTTAGGATGGCAGGCATGAGGGATGTGTAGGACAGGTAGATGATGGTCGCGAAGATGAATCCAATGTTGTTGATGGTTTTGGTTGCATCCTGACCGGAATTTTCAAAGTTTAATCCGAGGATTAATCCTACCAGGAAGTGGAGCACTAACTTCAGGTGTGTTACCGTCTGGAATTAAAGGAAGAATGCTGTTATTATCAGTTTTGCCGTCTGTCTTTTACGGCTTACTTGTCATCATCATAACATTTTCAGCGAGCAACGGAGATTTGCTATTGTAATGCTGGTTTCATACGATGCGTTCGCATCCCTGTTAGTGGGGGAGCAGGGATGGCAGTTTTAGTGTGGGTCCCTGCCATTCCAGGAGAGTGCTTACCCAATCTCTATGGAGAAGTACGAAATTCCTCTGGATCAAAATCCAAACTTTTGTGAACTCGGATGGTGGATTTGGCCTCAAGGTATTTACTCTAGATGTGGCTTCGTCAGATTTAGGTATGGGCGGCGGACAGCGCCATCTCGAGTCAGCGGCTGTTTGTGACAGTCGTCCCGAACAACTGCCGTGGTCTCCCGCTGCCAGCTCTGCGACTGTTTAAAAAGTAGAGCCACTTTTACAAAGATTTATTTTCTCACTCTACATGTTCAAAACTCTTGTTCCTGCTACTTCTTGACCCTAGTCTTTTTCTTCTTTTTGCTTGAAAGAAATCTAGAAATTATTTCTATTGTGAAACTTGTATGGCCCTGATCGAGGGGTTAACCACTCGTTGGGAATCTCGTTGGGAATCATTGGAAATCTTTATGAAATCTCAGGGAATCTTGGAATTTTTTTTGAGTGCTTACCCCTTCGGGGTTCATCATTCTATTATGAATATCGTTTGGAATCTTTGAAAATCTTTAAGGAATCTCTGTGGGATCTCAAGGAATCTCTGGAGTGGTTACCCCCTCGGCCCTGATGGTTACCAAATCGTCCACGAATTTTTTTTTTCACTATGAAAATGAAACTTACGATAGTCAGCGACGCTGTGATACTGCGGACAGGGAAGTCCCGCGCTGGCGAGATACGGCACTGTGTTTTTGCTTGAGCCCTGGTAGATGCAAAGACCTTCAGACAAGATGTACACGTGGTCAAACATTTCATAGACGAGGGCCGAAGGTTGATGAATGGTACAGACGATGGTCCGACCGCCTCGTGACAACGCCTTGAGCAGAGCTACGCACTGCGCTGTCGAGGAGCTGTCCAGACCGCTGAAACGACAAATTTATTAAGAAATATTTACTTTTTGATAAATTGTCGGTAAGGGTGTGGAAGGTTTTGTTTATAAGGAGACTGTCAATAATGACGTCACTTCTTCCAATAATTATGTTACAAATAAACGATTTTTTTTTTTTTTTTTTTTTTTTTACAGAAATCACTCCATTGTAAAATCATAATATTCTGACTGAATTTCTGACGTTTCATAACTTTTAAAAATCCTTCAGTTTCCTCAGAAAGTGATTGAAAAAAAAAACATAAACAAACAGGATCGTGTAGTGACCCTTAAAAACCAGACAAATTTTGCTCCCACTTCTATCGCAATTCCGCTGACCGACCGGTCTTAGAGCTGATGGAAATACTGGACTGACCAGTGTAAATCGTCTGGAAGTCGGTAGGTATAAGGTATACTTCATTTTTTTTATAGTCATGAAGTTAATATATAAATATCCCATTATTAGTTATTTTCGTGACTTTTTGTGAGATATTACTTTAATAAAAATTGTTAAGGTTGTTCGACCTCTGTAGGTACCGAGGCAGGGGTCTTATATTGCAAATTGCAAAATGTCATACCAGATAGATTTTACACTTTATAGGTTGTATGGTGAACTTCCGTGGATAAAGTGGACGTTGTTTATTGTTTAAATGAAAACTTGATTTCATTGTTTTCATAATTTTCTAGAAAAACGAAATTCCTGTTCTAGCTTCTCTCATTTCCGATTGATGAAACCTAGACAGGTATATGAGTAACTATAACCAGTTGCATTGTATGGTAAATACTGTGTTATTTTTGTACCTGTTTTAATCCTTATCTTTGAAAGACGTTTTTTCTTAGCGACTACGGCAATAATTGTAATGAGAGTTTTGCTCTGTCGACTAACCATAATGTGGCAACGACTTGATTGTTCTTTTTTCTGTATTTTCTGTCAATTTAGGAATTTAATCTGGCCAACCAGAGTCTTAAACGAGTGTTGTGGGAAATATTGTTCTAACTTATTCTAAGCTTAAGAGGAGTAAATTCAGTCGGGAAACTTTGGGAAATTCACGCGAATGTTAGACTTACGTTGTGGGTTCATCCAAGAACATGACTGAAGGGTTGTCAAGAAGTTCAAGGGCAATGGATAGCCTTTTCCGTTGTCCTCCAGACAAGCGTTCACATCGAACGTCCTTCGATCCAGAGAGTCCTAAGCTGTCCAGAATGTCTTCTATCTGAAAAAAAAACGCACTGAACTGAGCGGTTCATAGTGCAACCACTGAATCGAGGCATAATGCCTTCTTGATAATGACAAAAGAAGCAGTGTTGTTTTAACATGGAACAGTAGTGTGTTTTTGTGAGTTTCTGTGTATTTTCATAGGTATATTGAATCATCGTTACTTATAGGTACGCAGGTATATAATTTGTTACTGGTTTCAGAACACTATCATCAGGCACTGAAAAAGTTCCAAACTGGCCCATCATGAATTTTGGAGCGCTGAATGTTATTAAAAATCCATTAGTCCAGGTTTGGCACAAGCTAATAATCATTATTACATTGCCCATTTTTGCTTGTTTCGTGCCAATTATTTATGCAAATATAAATAATTAATATTGTTGGTTAGAAAAGTCAGAGGCCAGCTTTGTTTCTTTCATCTTATAGTCGCTACATTGTTTGTCTTATTACAGATCGTTAGGTGAGCTTTTTTTTGCATCTATCAATAGGAGTTAAGGTCGACTACACGTAATTTGGTTCGCAATGCTACGTACTCCAAGCCCTACTCCAAAGTTACAGGGCGAGTGAAAAGTGTTTATAGGGGATGTAAACCTGAGACTCTTTGTCGTGAGGTAGTGTTGTATTTTTGCATGAAATGGAGTAATAAGCCCACAGGAGCGGTTTTAAACAGTCAACTACCAGTCCACATGTTTTTTTGACAGATCACGAAAACACAACACTACCTCACGCGGAATATTTTTTTGTAACGTTTCGGACTAAAAAATATATGATTTTATCGTCACATTTAGAAGAAAAGCTTGATAAATGTTTGTAATATTTACCGTCGCCATGTTACATGTTGACAATTTTTATTTCACTTACGGAAGTGGGTAATTGCAACACAATTTCTCTACTTTTTCTCCTGTAAAAGGTAAACATAGTGTCCTACTTTCACTCGTTCGTTTCGGGTTCAAATAGCACACTATGTTTAGTTTTCAGAGTAGACACAACCAATACGATATTGCAATTACCAGTCTCCGGCAGCACTAATATGTATACATTAGTTTTGTCGAATATTTACTTTCGCACAGTGGTTTTGGTGGAGTTCGTCGAGAATGTATATACAGCCTTAAATTCCAAAATTATTTTTTGTTATTTCACTTTCAGGTACTTAGCCTTGCTTGACCCTGCGCCAGCTGATATACCCCGTCTTTGTGGAGATAAAGGAAGATTGGTAAGTCTGTTTTCTTCTTCTTAGCGCCTATACATCGCCTGCTGTAAACTTACCAATATCATTTTGGATTTTTCTGAAAGGGATGTTCCCATTTTGAGATTCGATGCTGTGACCATGTATTCCATTACAGTGAAAAGGGGGCTAAGAAGGTCGTCCTGCATGATATAGCAAGAATCCTTCTGGAAATTCCCGCCCTTCTCCGTATAGGACACGCCGTTACGGTATATGCACCCTTGCATCCCTTTCGTCCTGAAACAAATGAAATATCAAATTATTTATTGACGTAAGTGGCTATTTTTTTATATTCAGTTGTGACTTTCTATAACGGAAACCTCTCAGTAACGAACGAACGCTATATAGAGTCCCTTGGCAAGCCCTGACTCGTTTTCAACCCCTCTCTATTGCGAGAAAATTTCCATGGTCCATTGACCGTCGTTATAGAGAGATACTACTGTCTATACACTGTTGTGGGTGATGTCTGGACATTCCGTAGCCTCTGCTCTCATTTCTATTTTTCA
Organism: Mesopsocus fuscifrons; assembly: GCA_950004255.1. Lineage (NCBI taxonomy): Eukaryota > Metazoa > Arthropoda > Insecta > Psocodea > Mesopsocidae > Mesopsocus > Mesopsocus fuscifrons. The sequence goes on along the minus strand of OX465374.1, from coordinate 4,342,491 downwards.
TTGGTTCATCAACAGATCAGTCATCGAAAAGTGCTGAAAGGCTAAGAACTCTCTTAAGGGTCCGCTATACCTGACGATGCATATTTTGCCGCCCATAAGATTAACATTGCGAGCGGCGATTCATTTTCAAGGTTTACCCTTGGTTGGAAAGAGACAAAATTTTGCCTGTACCTAGCCCTAACAATGTTCTAGGGAGTGTTCGAAGCAGATTTCCCATTTTTTTACTGGTTTTCGAGATACAGCACTTTTCTTGAGGTATGCGATGCTAGCATTTGCAAAACAGTTGCAATAAAAGAAACCAGTGAGAAATTGGGAAATCTGCTTCGAACACTCCCTAGAACATTGTTAGGGCTAGGTACAGGCAAAATTGTGTGTCTTTCCAACCAAGGGTAAACCTTGAAAATGAATCGCCGCTCGCAATGTTAATCTTATGAGCGGCAAAAAATGCATCTTCAGGTATAGCGGACCCTTAAACCACTGACAGTTTCTGAAATTCCAAGCATTCCCGTAACCTTCAGTCGATATAGAAACTTGAATGTGGACATTGTGTCTGTACTACCGTGTTCGGTTGCACTCGTCTATTTCTGCAACACTCTCCTATACGTTCTTGAACTTTCTTCCCGCTAGGAACTAGGAAGAATGTCTAGCCTCCATCAGTCAGTAGTGCAAGACGAGTCTTCCAGTATATAACTGTGGGTTATTGTGTTGCTTACCTTGTTCTTACTACCTAGAGTAAATGGCGAAATACTAAATCTAGTTCAATCACTTCTGGTTTCGGTGGCATATAAGGTATGGGTAAAAAGATTGATGGATGTGGCTACCTATACCTACACTGTTTTTTGGTCTACCACTTAAGAATTGGAGTTGATAAGTTATCTTTCGCTACTTCGCCAGCGGATTTTGCTAATCCACGGTGGAATATTCATGGGATTGGCATGTTTTCGCCAATGCACTACAAGGAGTCTTCCTGTGTTCTTTGAAGTGCATTATCTTTGATTGAGCATGGCTGTAGGCCTTGAGTACGAAAACGATAAGAACGCCAACCTTTACCTATACTTAGCTTACCATCGTATGTTCACAACTAGCCCTAAGATAACTATTGTTTGACGGGTACGGTGATAGCTCCACCAGCGGGTCATGACCCTCAGTGAGTTTTTTTCGGCAATTTTTGTGATTGCTGGTGCTTGCTTGTCATTGGCAACGAAACAGGTACCAGCCGATGTTTTTTGTGGTAAGGTATCTTTAAAGGGACACTGAGATCTCACCTGGTTCGGAAGCCATCTAAAACTGTAATAATAATAGCTGAGGGTTGGGGGGGACAAGCCCAGCAACTAGACCGTTTTCAAGAACTATCCATTGTGCTCAGCTGGCAGCACTACCAAATACCAGCTCCCCAGCCATCGTGTAAACGATGGGGACCTACAGTTTTAGGTGGGTTCCGAACCACCACAGCCTCGATATACATTTCACTTGACATGCTGAACATATCAGAGGTGAATGCCGAGCAGAAAAACTTTTTGGTAGGATCGGGATCGAACCGGTGTGACCCGGCTCTCACTGCTCCTCAAAAGTCGACCATTTAGTCCACTCGGCTATCGAGGCCGTTATCTAAAACTGTAGGTCCCCGTCGTGTTTTAGGTTGACCTTGATATTGAAATTCCCAACTGAGTGTCTGAATTCTGAATTAATTATTTAGATTAATTTTTTGGCTACCAGAATATTTATGCAAATAAAACAGGTTCCGACGAATGCCGATCTAGGATCAGGTACTTTGTATTTTGGTAGGGGCTCCTCCTAGGTGTCTATATCACTTGTCTGTCTCTATAAAGGATAAGCCTACTCGTCGGGTTCATTAAGGGTCCGCTATACCTGACAGTATATTTTTTGTCGCCCGTAAGATTAACATTGCGAGCGGCGATTCATTTTCAAGGTTTACCCTTGGTTGGAAAGACACAAAATTTTGCCTGTACCTAGCCCTTACAATGTTCTAGGGAGTGTTCGAAGCAGATTTCCCATTTTTTTTACTGGTTTTCGAGATACAGCACTTTTCTTGAGGTATGCGATGCTAGCGTTTGCAAAACAGTTGCAATAAAAGAAACCAGTGAGAAATTGGGAAATCTGCTTCGAACACTCCCTAGAACATTGTTAGGGCTAGGTATACAGGCAAAATTTTGTGTCTTTCCAACCAAGGGTAAACCTTGAAAATGAATCGCTGCTCGCAATGTTAATCCTATGGGCGGCAAAAAATGCATCGTCAGGTATAGCGTCCTCTTAATTTGCAGGAGTTCCTGTGATGGTAACCTGGTAACCACTAGTTTAGTTAGAGTGAATTTGTATACCTATTCTATTTATCGTACCCAGTGAAAATCAAGGGGTGGAGCTCTCTGGAGGGAAATTTTGCTGCGACCGAACTTCGAAACTAAAGTTGCCAAGGTACAGGTACCAGATTCAGGATACCTTTTCTATGAAAAGTTGAGTAGTTGCCAACCTCCATTATTTTTTTAAGCCACTACGTGACCTTGGGTTAACATTTTTAACGGTTACAGTTACGGTGTGCCATTCTTCATCTGTCTAATCATAAAACGCACTCCGTGGTAATATGCGAATGTACCTTGAAGAGAGATTTGCTACGTCATAAACGTTATAACCACAGGCCCTTGCCCTAGTGCCAACGCACCGACCTTTGGAGGTCAAGCCTATAGGTAAGTGGTAAAAAAAATTCGAAGTTCGATACCTGAAGAAACAAAAATACAAAGCTACTAGTAAATCAAACAAAGATTTATCTCATTTACTTGGTGGTATTTCATTATTACGTAGTTTTAACGGTCCGCTACCTGACGATGGTTTTCGAGATACAGCACTTTTCTTGAGGTATGCGATGCTAGCAGTTGCAAAACAGTTTCAATAAAAGAAACCAGTGAGAAATTGGGAAATCTGCTTCGAACACGACCTAGAACATTGTTAGGGCTAGGTACAGGCAAAATTTTGTGTCTTTCCAACCAAGGGTAAACCTTGAAAATGAATCGCCGCTCGCAATGTTAATCTTATGGGTGGCAAAAAATGCATCGTCAGGTATAGCGTCCTCTTAAGAAAAATGACTTAGCACAATACCACATATAATTAAAAAAATTTTAAAAAATACGACCGGTTTCGGAGTATTACTCCATCATCACTCATCACTATACGTGCTACTAGTAAACCTCATGATATATTTTATTGGCTATAGTGATCACTTTAGAGAGGCTATAGATTTCTCAGAAGATTTCTCGCAAGAATTCTAACAGAAATCCAGCAATTTGTTTTCCAAAGATCATCCAAAGAATTACCATAGATGTTTTGTAGGGAAAACTCTGCGGACTATACGGTTGTTGATTGCAAATGAAAAGGCGGTTAGGTTAGGAAGCAGAAAGCAGAAAATTCCTTGTGAATGCAAGAAAATGCAGGACTCTTCCAGCAGGAGCAAGAATATAAACGAGAAATTTTTTCTGGAAGAACAAGACTTGCCATTTCTTGTTCTTGTTCTTGCATTGCTTTTTCCATCGCAGATATTGAGATAAGCGGCAATTACTCTCCTAATGAACAGCTTTGCAAGGCAAATTATTTAAGTGTATATACTGGCATTGACCTGAATTTCTCGGCATCCACCTCTACCTATACTTAGAAAGCTAATTTTTCTCGTCACTAAATGCAAAGTGCATCTTGCACATCCGCAGGCTAATACGAGACGGTACAGAATGACACCGAGTAATAAATAAAAATAATTTCTTTGACTTTCTATCTAATCGAACCATGCACACGAGGGGTTAACCACTCGTTGGGAATCATTGGAAATATTTATGAAATCTCAGGCAATCTTGGAATTTTTTGGAGTGGTTACCCCGTCGGGGTTCATCTTTCTATGGATATCGTTGGGAATCTTTGGAAATCTTTATGGAATCTCAAGGAATCTCTGGAGTGGTTACCCCCACGCATGCACATGTGGGGAGAGAGTATTGTGCTGAAAAGTTGTTTGTAACAGTTTCTTCAGTTTCCACCTTTCTTCCCTATGCGCTATTATCAACAATAATAATTATCTATAATGTTTCATAATTATAAATTACGGTAGACTGCGTTATCTATATAGGTACCATCGTCGTTCAATGACAAATTAATTTATCTAGTGATATGTCAAAGTACTAGGCCATTTCCAACGGTTATATGCGTGTAACACACGACACTCTAGTGCAGAGAAATACTTCTAGAAAATTCTGGAATCTTTCAACCCCTGTATTTTTTATGTACCTGAAACCTGAGTCGCCATAAGAGATTTGGGGCTACCGGAAGTCACCCCTTCTGGCTCTGTACCGCACCTATTTTCTGAAACCTACTAAACCCAAGCCACAACAAAATTTCCTAATAACCTGCTATAAAAAAAGCACAGTACCTGAATTTTTCCTCACCTTATTGGAGTGGAAAATTTCTTCTTATTTCCTCTTTTTTATTATTGAGTACTAATGCAGGTACACGGAGATAAAATAGTAGTCATGTACCTTACGTCTGATTACCTTCAAGGACTAATGTTGTTTACGTTTCTAACGGTTGAACCCATGCAAGCAGACGACTAGCCTAGAATCATCTATATAGGAATAACCGGCTCAAGGACCTGTACCTTTTTCTGCTATTTGTTTTCGCTTGCCTGACCGCCTCCGCTCATAGGTATTTTCCATTCAAAAACCTCCGCGTCAGTCATGACTTGGAAAATTATGGGCAAGCGTCACTCACAGAATTGCGTGCCTCTATTTAAGGGAGTACAGTACCTCCGAGGTGAAGTTAAGCTGAATATTATTAAAGGTAGATTTCACCAGTTGCTAAAGTCTATACTTTAGTGTCCCCTAAAAGTTCACTATAGGGTTATCCTCCCGAAAAGGAAAGCTGAGGCCTTTCACCATCTCGTCGGTAGCGCCCTTATCATACCGTTAGCTAGTGGATTTTTAACTGTAAGATAGAGTTTTCGGCTACTTTTGGAAGGTATATTTACTAAGTGTTAAGCCAAAATAAATTATTTTAACTTACTCACTGGCTCCTTCCAAACTTCAGTAGTGAATCCATACGCCATTTGCAGGCACTTTTTTTTCAAATTTGAAATGAGTTCCTAAGGGTGCGTTCCACCATACTCGGTTAACTGTTAATCTCCAGTTAACATTTATTGCACGGTTAAAACCGAATTTAACTGGAGATTAACCGTTAACCGTGTATGGTGTGACGCACCTTTAGGAACTCATTTCAAATTTGAAAAAAAAAGTGCCTGCAAATGGCGCATGGATTCACTACTGAAGTTTGGAAGGAGCCAGTGAGTAAGATAAAATAATTTATTTTGGTTTAACCTTATGTGCCTGATTCCACGGAGGTACGGTTCTCCCTTAATCCTCATACTGGCAATCTGCTTTTATTTTCCACCGGATTCATTTTTTTCAGTGCAACTTGGTACCTAACGAACTGCATAGAGTAGGTAGGTACCTACCTACTGCAAGTTATTTACCTACGTTTTTTCAGTGTTTTTCCTCTGAAGGTTAATTAAGAGTTATGTCATATAATACAGAAGGTAGTAATTAACATGTTGCCTCTAAGTGAATTTTCCATTTCCATTTGCAGAGCCTGCTCCTTCGCGGTTGTTTTCTTCTTAAAAGAAACCTCGTAGGCAATCTACTATATACCTATACTTGCATTAGGTAAAAAAAACTATCAGACGTTTGTGCTTTTTTGTTCTGGGAGAAAAAGGTATCGTTATTCTTAGCAGGACATTTTGATAGCCCATAGTCGAAGTCAAGGGCAGGTCGGCAGTAAGTTTAGAAGTCTCCTGGAGAGATAACAAGTCAGGTACTCTGAGAACTTGACCTGTCTTACCTGAACTTCACTAGGAAAAACACTTCAGGCACGCAGACCTGAAAGAACTTCGCAGTAGGTATCCGCAAAGGAACCTACATAATTAACCTAATCATCTTAGAGTATGTTATCGAAAAACAATATAGTTGCGTTTTTTGGAAATTTTTTTTCTTTCTCACTAGCTCACGGAAAATTAAAGGTGCCAACATGCCAAGGTTGTGCCTGAAGTCGAAAAAAGTGGTCTATGGAAAATATGTGTATCCGTCTACTGGTCCGTGACCGCGCACCGTTTACGTTGATGAGACTTGGCAGATTAATATGAAGCCACTTAAAACGGCAGGTCCCCATCGTTTACTCAGTAACGTCTAATAACCAGCCGGAGGAATTCAGCTATATCACAATAGCTTTGCTTGTAAAGCGATCCCATGATACTGTTCCCTCGGGCGATTAAATATTGATTTTATCGTTGCAAAAATCGTATTAATTTTGCTTAAAATAGAATTGTGGGAACCTGGCCTAAAGCAAACTTTCTCGTCGACCTTTGCCATTAGCACCTACTAGCACCCTAAGCCTTGTTAATGGGAGGAAATGTAGGACGGTACCATCGAGAACATGGGTAGGACGCCACAGGCGAAGCAGTGTCTCAAGTTTAAGGCTAAGGTGTTTGCCAAGGCGAAGGTACCACTCCAACTTCCCAGGTGTCTGGGGTCAGTCACTTGAGAAGCAGGTATGACTAGTATGCAAACCTAAGATGCCTCCCGCTTATCCTAGACCAACAGTTAAAGAGAGGCGTTCCATATGGAGAGGCCTTGCCTGTCAGCGCTGTCAGTCTATCTAGCGGATTTCTCGATATTATTTTATCTGCCAGTTGGTATACTAAACGAAGGTTTGAGTGGTTTATAGGAATGGATTTTAATAGTTGAGATTCCGCTTAAGGGTCCGCTTAACCTGACGATGCATTTTTTGCCGCCCATAAGATTAACATTGCGAGCGGCGATTCATTTTCAAGGTTTACCCTTGGTTGGAAAGACACAAAATTTTGCCTGTACCTAGCCCTAACAATGTTCTAGGTCGTGTTCGAAGCAGATTTCCTAATTTCTCACTGGTTTCTTTTATTACAACTGTTTTGCAAATGCTAGCATCGCATACCTGAAGAAAAGTGCTGTATCTCGAAAACCAGTAAAAAAAAATGGGAAATCTGCTTTGAACACGACCTAGAACATTGTTAGGGCTAGGTACAGGCAAAATTTTGTGTCTTTCCAACCAAGGGTAAACCTTGAAAATGAATCGCCGCTCGCAATGTTAATCTTATGGGCGGCAAAAAATGCATCGTCAGGTATAGCGGACCCTTAAGGAAAAAATATACAACAGAAACTGCAACAGTGGTTGGAAAAAGAAGCCATGGGGTTTACATCCAATGGAAAGGGATTCTTGGGCAGTGGCATTTGCTATAGGTACCTGGAACGCTAGCCTGGCCAAAAATTCCAGGTGCTTCACCCTGGAGAGCAGTGACAGGTCTTCCTGAGGGCTGTAGACCTTGCCTCTCCCAAAGAAGGTAGCACTTGGGGCATCGGAAGAAGGTAATGAAGTTTCAAACCCACACAATGACATCTCGAAAGTACTTCCCTATCAATGACGCCGTTTAACTTCTGTAAAAATCCCTCTAAACTTTTTTGTTATCTTTAGGACTCGTACCTGTATCCCGAAAGAATGTTGAGCAGGGAAGATTTTCCGGCTCCTGACGGGCCCATGATGGCTGTCAGCTCCCCAGATCGGAATTCCCCATTGAGGCATTTCAAAATTTGTTTTCTTCCTGTAAAAACAAAACTCAGCTATAGATTTTCGATTCTTTCACCTTCTGTCTTGTGTTTTGGTTCGTTTTTGTTCCAAAGCATCTTTTTATATAGTGATGCACGAAAATTTCTTGTCTTGCTTTTGTTCTTGCATTTCTAGGTCTCTATAATGAAAACCTCTCTATAACGAACTAACCCTGACTCGTTTCAAAACCCTCTCTATAGCGAACTCTCTTTATGGTGAGAGAATGTACATGGTTCCTTGATTATCGTTTTAGAGAGACTACTGTATGTGCATGAGCAGCACGGAAGGTCGCGGCCCCAAGAGGGTCATCTGGTAGAAGACCCAGGTATGAGTCTATAGGTAATTCTTGTATTTTCGTTCGAGTGATAGCAATGACCCGTGAAAATAAGTGAAATGACACTGTAGCAGGACTTTGACTTAACTGAGATTAAAATGAGGCGTTACCCTTGTCCTAACTGATAATAACGCCCGCTTAACCTTGCTTACGTTGATTAAATTCTCCCTTGATCCTGATTGAACTGTTTATTTTTAAATACATAATATTTACTGTTTGACCTAAATTTATTATTTTTACACCTCATTTCAGTATTATTTTCTTTACAAACGGGATGAGCATTTAATCCCGTTATGTTCCGTTTTTACCTTTGTCGGATAATCCTTGATCCAAATAATTCGATATACCTACATTTTTTTAAAATGAATCTCCAGTTACATCGTCTGGTCTTTTTATGTACAAGACGTGCGCAGGTCTTCGCGGTGGGTACTTGAAATCTATTTAGGTTTCTGGTTCTAGTTTTCCCTGATATATGTATATGTTCGGAAAATTCCTAGAGTCGGAATCTGGGTTTTCTTTTTTAGCCGCTTTTGGCCCCTACCGTATCTATAATATGATAAAAAAGGATCTGGTCTTGTCTTTCTCGAGGCCCTTTTTGGGATGTAGCGTGACTGGGGTGTCATTACCTTCAAATTATTTTAGGTATACAGGTATATCTAGGTCATATTGGAAAATGGTATATTGGTAAAGAATAGGTACGAAATATAATATGTAGGGTAGAGCACGCCGTATTGCGTGCGAAAGCTCCCTCACGCACTAGGTACATTTTGTGAGATGCTACAAAGATAACTTTGAAAATAATTCACAACTTTCCAAAACAACAATTAGTTCCAGCAAGGTCGGGAAGTTTCTTGGAGTTCTTTTGCTATAAGTAAATTATTACTAAGTCTTTTTCCATAGCTTTACTATTTTTACCCATAGCAATTATAAATTTTCAGCCTTAATTTTAGCTAAAACTATTTATGTAATTATCATATTATGGTGGGGATGTTTAGTCAGGAAAAAAAAAATCTACCACTACAGAGCAGAAAATAGCTATTTTAATTTAGTACGCACTTCTCTTAAATTTTACTTGGTAGAAGTTTTGCGAATTAATTAATTTTTTTTTGTTATTTTTCAAAGCGTGCATGAGCTTCTGTGCCAAGCGTGAAACGTCCTCTTTGCATATAGAACGACTAAAAATAATAATTATTAGATACTGATTAGGAGAACGTGATAATTAATACCCTAACATAATTCTCGTAATTTTCAGGCTTACTTCAAGGTTAGCTATCGAAGGGAATTAGACTTACGACCTCTAGTTACTCTTGTACTCTGATCGAATGTGATCTAGACTCAATCTCAGCCTTACGGTCGATTTCACCACTTCTTAAAGGGCACTATAGTGCGATTACACTTGTCATAAGCTAAACATACGATAAGATAATCTTTTCGTTAAGAGTCACTGTAGTATAACTATAAGAAGTGGTGCAAGGTACAATCCAACCTAAGGCTGAATTTCACTACTTTCTTATAGTACCCGATAGCGTCTCATAACGAGAGGATTTAACGAACGGATTTAGGTTATCGTAAGTTTAGCTTACGACAAGTGCGATCGCTGAGAAACAAGTGGAAGTGCAAGGCACTTGTCGTAAGCTAAACATACGATAACGTAAATCCGTTCGTTAAATCCTCTCGTTATGAGACACTATCGGATAGTATAAGAAAGTGGTGAAATTCAGCCTCAGACTACTTAACCGCCTGTTAGCAACTTCGTACACTGATGTTTTAGGTGACAGCGCATCAAGCAAAACAATATTGCCTTGAATCGTGGAAATGCACCGACAGCTGTTGCATGACCTTAACTAACCCCCAGGAACTATCCGCACAAATTCTTCTCGCGGCTCACAGTTACGATATTTTATGACTAGCCTTACCTGCGTATTATTTCATTTTTATCTGAGGGTTTGTTATCTAAGGTCGGGTTTATTCTTACTGTGGGGCTAAAGGATGATGTAAGTTGACGTGAGGGTTCAGAAGGTTATCAGAACCCTGTCAGAAACGGTGAATGCACTTCTTATTTTTTGTTTTTTGTTTTTGTATTGCGTAAACACTTTGGTACTTGATAGCTGCAGAGGTTGCCGGTACTTTATTTTGCACTCATGAAATTCTGAATATGAAGCACAAAAGTGGTTGGTCGAAGCCGATCACTTAAGTTGGGACTCGCTCTCAGATTGCCGTGACCCTTCGGCTATACTGAGCTTGCAAATTTGAGTGTTAAGCTTAATAGTAGGTACTTCTCCTGGTAATTTTGCACTGGAGGAAAAAAAAAATACGAGCATTTTCCTTACAAATTATCGAAGTAGTCTCCAAGGCTTTTCGGAGGTGGTAAGTAGGTATAATAGTGATTCCCGGCGCAGGGCCAATCTGCAGACAGATTCTTAAGTCTCAAGGTTAAACGCAGGAAAATGATTTGAAGTTTAACTAGAGTCACCCCTAAAAAACTTCCGCTCAGTAGTCAGGTTTGTATTTTTTCCACGTTTCCCACCCTCCCCTAAGGAAATTTCCCCGAAATAAATTCCCGAGATATCACTGATAACATTATGTTTTCACTAGCAGAAAGAAGTGAAATTGACATGACGCTTGAAAAACGCTATCGGTCAGCAATAATTGCTGAACTTTTGGTCCCGACCGTTGAGATCATTGTGGCACTGGGACGTCTTGTCAAACGCGGAAGCAAAATAAGCTACTTTCCCGATAACGTTAAAGTAGAAAAAACTCATTTTGTCACGAGATGCCTTGGTAATTGACACTTTTTATATCTTGTATGCAGTCAATAACTTGTTGACGTGTGTTGCCAAGTGAATGTTTTGATAAAAAATTGCGCGATAAGCCTTTTTATTTGGAAACGTTTCTTATAGTACAGATGAATTTCTCAATATATTTAGGCTGGGTAAACGGAATAGCAAGGCACTGGGGTGTGAATGAAGGACCCAAGATTCAGTCCTGGCATCTCCAGATTTTTTCCCTGGCCCTGGGACACCCTGCGGGTACCTAGTCTTCACTGGCTTTGGGATAACTCGACTGCCGGGCGTGATTCTGGCAATATCAAGTTAGGTCAGCGTTTTGTTCAACCTATATTTAAAGAGGATCAAGGTCAACTAGAGGATTAACATGAAGTTAACGTCGGTAGGCTAATAATTGTACCTACTAACTTCAAGTTAAATTTACTTTCTCCATCTCCTTCATCAAACGTAAAGGTATGCTAATTTTATATTGACACCTACATACTTACCTGCAATATAAATCCTTATCAAATGTCTTCTTTCAGGATTTGCGAAACTTTTCGTAAGTATTTGCCAATATTATGAGCATAGTTGGAGTGTGCGATTCAAGTCCAGTCGAGAAGTAGGTATTCACGAGTACATCGTTATGGGAAGACTAGTAGAAATTATTAACAAACATACAAACCGTCCCTGGACTGTTTGAGCCAGTACCTTACTTGGCGAGTGTTAGTTTTTCTTCTAGTGTGTGATAAAGTTGTGCGTTCTTTTCCTTACAGAAGAGGTTGAATATGTACATCATCAGGCGCAGAAGTAGGGAGTGAAAATCAAAGGTTTTGCTGTGGGACCAAGGATTTTTTTTTAAATTTCCTTTTTCGTTTGTCAGTGGAGTAGACATAGGCTGAATTTCACCACTTTCCGATAGTGTCTATAACGAGAGGATTTAACGAACTGATTTACGTTATCGTATGTTTAACTTACGACAAGTGCGATCTCAGAGAAACAAGTGCAAGGGCAAGGCATTTGTCGTAAGCTAAACATACGACAACTTCAATCCGTTCGTTAAATCCTCTCGTTATCGGAAAGTGGTGAAATTCAGCCTAACTCACGGAAACCTTGTTCGTATAACGCAAGGTTACCGTTAAACCGCGGTTTAAACTAACGGAACCGCATTTAATCTTACAACCTTGTTAGGTGGGAATAACGAGTCACTTCATCGAAGTAAATGTTAGGAAATTTTTTTTCTTGGCAGAGTGTTCGCATGCACTTAAGTACAGTTCACACCGTATAGAACATTCCAGTAGGTCTGTATTAGGTATTTATGTATTTATAACCAGGAATACCAGGCACTGATAGTTTCCAACCTACCCTCAGCACCAATTAGAGAAGGATTTTTTTTTAGCGGACAGGGTTTGAACCTGGCTTTTTGGGGTTACAAACTTTATCTACTTGGGCACTGTTCCACCCTCAAGGAGATACTAATGCGTTTTCTCTTACACATCCAGCTTCAAACCTTGTAATAAATGTAACGCAACTTTAATTTCATACTCATGATCCCAAAAAAATTCTACTGGAACCTGTATTCGAACCATGGGTCTTCATCGACGGGGTGAAGCCATTTCTTTTCGAATAAACCTTTTGATCTCATTCCTCAGTGGGGTCTGTGACTGGGGAAGATCAGCTGGTCTGTGTCAGATCTCATTTGAAGCGACCTTTGACATCTTCATGTTTCAAGCGACCTTTCAGTTGAAATCAAAAGCGATAAAGACTGTAAAGTAGCAACCTATTGACTTTTCCGCTTCTTCGTAGGATTCGTGACTATGAGTCACAATTTGTGACTTTCAGTTTTGGAAAATGCAACTGAAAGGGTAGTTCTGTCTGAACCAAGGGGAGAAAAAAGTTTAAAAATTACGGGCGAAAGTTATGATGTTTACAAGGACTAGTGACTAGTTCTACGTTATAAATAATTTAATGTAGTGGTCGTATAACTATTTATGATAATTCACGCCCAATGCTCCACTTCGTCTAGTGTCATATAAGTACATGTGCATCTAGTAGAAAACTTCACGAAAGTCGAATCAGAATGTGATTATATATTTTTGAAGTGCCTCTCAGTGGCCGAGTGGTCAAGGGGTCCGCATTGTGTCCTGAGAGGTCCGGGTTCGAATCCCGGCGGAACGGAAAAATTTTCCGCTTCTGACATGGAAGTATTGGCTTCGGCCCACTCATATTCGGCTTCGGCCACTTCATCTTCGGCTTCGGCCAAAAACATATAACAAACCAACTTATCGGCGCATATGTTCTCTGAACGTCACGCGTTAAAAAAAATATACATATATATATTTTTTCAAAATTCTTTGGAAGGGGTTGAAAATTTCTGTGTGAGGGCTGCCCATCTTTTGTTGTTCTTTTCACTACATGAGCATAAATTTAAAAGTTTCCCTTTATATCATTTGTTTCTTCTTATGTCTGTCAACGGGAGAAATAGGTACCGTCTTTGCTCAGTTGTTCGTGTTTCTTTAAATTCACTATTAGACCTCTGTTAAAAAACTTAAACATAAATTGCTGGCTAAAAAGTGTTATCCTACAATTATTTTCTAAAAAATTCTTGCATGTTTTCTTTACTTCCCCCCAGCTGTCTTAAAACGTGATCAGAAAATTAAAAACGAAAAATTAGTTGGAAAATTATTTTTGATAGAAAGCTATGGGTGTTTACGTTTGACAGCAAGGTTGCTCCAAAGTCAGCAGTGTTATCAAAGTAAGCGAGGCTATCCGACAAATGTGTCATGGCTCCCACGTGGCGTATAATCCCATAATATAGCGTGAACAAAGATGCTATAAAGATGGTGCTTTTCCATTTCATTTATTTTTATTTTTTATTAATTTTCTGGTTAGAGTGTTTTTTATTTGATACGGTTAACCATCCAGGGGATTTTTTGACAATTGACCAAAATAAGGTTTATAACAGCCACTATCTGACTGGCGCAGATTTTTACATGTTGGCAATAATCTGGAAACGCATCCGTGGACGTTCATAAAATCTGGTAGTATCCGGATTTGAACCCGAGACTTTAGTTCTAAGAGTCTTTAGTCCTGACCTCTACATTGTGGGACTGTAGGTCACTAAATACAGTTAATTATAGGTTTGCGAACTGTTCTTTTATGTCTATACCTGCTATCTACCTATAACCTATAGGTATTTAATATTAAGCGAGAATGGAAATAGCGGGTGCTACCGTTTTCTCTTTTAACTTTTAAAAGAATGCAGGTATAGTAGCGCCACCCTGACCAGCCTGGCCCGAGGGCATTCTGCACTGTTCACTGTTCACAGAATGCCCTCGGGCCAGGCAGGTCAGAGTGGCGCTACTATATAGCATATTATGTACTCTTCTTGGTAAACTTGCTGCAGACTGCAGAGCCCAATTTGTTTGTTTCAAACATCAAACCGATGAAACATACCTCGATGACGTCACTTATTCAACAACTGCCAACTGTCATTTGCATATCTATACTGACTCTTGAAGTAGACTGTTCAACTTTTCCCGTATAGGTATTAACGTTTCCTTTTGTTACTGTTTTATTAATCGACACTGTTATTCTAACTTTTGTTTGGACCCTTCGGAACCTACCTAAAACTGTAGGTCTCCATCGTGTGCTAAGACGTGAGGAGCTAATATTTTCTGCCAGCTGAGAACGACAATTCTTGAAGTGGTGTAGTTGCTGGGCTCGTCCGCCCACCCCTGTCCTAACTAGGGTAGCATCTACTTGACTTCAGCTAATTTGCATTTGTGATTCAGACATCTACTTAGTATGCAGAACTTCACGTGGAAGTTAAGATGTATGTATGCGCCTCAAGAGTCACGGCCTATCCGATTATGACGTACGAAGTGAGCACGCAGGAGTTCTGACTAGACTCTTATTATTACACTATCATTAACATAGGTAGAGAATAGGTTAAATGCCTCTGAAGAAAAAAAGTTTAGTCCTAGCACGTGACGAGCTTTGTCTCTTCAGGCAGGTTATTTTAACCATTTTATAACAGTTCGTTATTCAGAACCAATGTTTCCTTTTTACCGGTGTCCCCAAAAGTTCACTACTTATAGCGTAATCCTCCCGAAAAGAAAAGTTGGTACTTTTTACCATCCTGCCGATAGCGTTTTTGTTAGGAGTAGACTTTTAACGGGAAAATAAAGTTGGAACTCTTCAGAGCATTGACACGGAGACTCTTCTTTTAGAAAATAGGGGCACAAACAAACGTGGTGGTTTTAACTCTATGAGGGCCTTAAAAGAACAGTAGAGCACAATTTTTTCCTAAACTTTTTCGTCAGTTCGATGAATATTGTTCAGTATTCTGCTTTCCAAAGTAGGTCAAATGAAACGTGTAGGAAGTCATGTCTGTTGTGGTTACCATACTCTTATTATCAAAATAGATAATTAAAGGACGGGGGTCCAACGAGGGAACTCCGGTCGGGTCACAAAACTCTGGAGAAAAGATGCACGTGTTTTCCTTGTTGTATTTACATAGGATACTTACACACAACAATATTTGTTGTATCCTTTGATCGGTCTTTACTGCCAATAAACTCTTATACACCCTTTAACATCATAATACAATACCTTGAAGTTTCAATAAACGTAGACATTTATTTTTAGGCTGGCCGTTTAGAGAGCTTTGTTTCTTTTACTGAGTTTCCCCTGCATGGGTTAGTCCTAAAAAAAAGTTTCCGTAGTTCCTGGACAGAACCTGAGCCTTAGTACCTGTTCAGTCCGTATTCCCTGAACGGACTGAATTATACGCTGCTGTCCGCAGATTTTTCCAAAAAAAAAAAAAAAAAAAAAAAAAAAACCATTTCGGTCTATAGCAAGTGAAACGCTGAGAGGAACATTGTCCTAGAGGAACGAGAATGGGGTTATAGGTCATTTTAATCCTTCAGCTATGTACCTTAAATATTTTGTAACGTTTTTTCGTGCCTTTTATTTACTTTATCAAGGAAGTAAAACCCGCCCTTTTGGTGTTTACTTTTTTTTCATGCAAAATTACAGTGGAGTATTGAAGGTTCTCAAAGCTTTTTATCACCTTACCTTTTTCGCGGCCCGGAAGAGGCACAGTGTAAGCAATATTCTCGAAAGTGACGTTTATTTGTTTCGTCCTCGGGAGGCTCAGAAGGGCACCAGACTCAGTCATATTGAAACAGGACTTGACACATGCAGTAGTTACTTCCTGTCGCTCAAGTTTAGCGGCACCGGAGTGGTCCAGAGGATCAGCTACCACCTGTGACGACGACGCGACTAAGACTGGACTGCTGGTGCTGGCAGGCCCGCCTTCGTGTCCTATCTATGCTGCTCACAACCGCGCGGCGCGCTAGCAGCCGCTCATGAACAAAGTTCATCATGCACATAAATTTGCCGATAGTGAACCTGAAATTTTTTACTTTCTCGCCCGTATGTAATGGATGGGCTGAGAAAGTGGTGTCATCTTGCAGAATTTCGATTTTGTGATTTTGAGTTTTCCATGATCATGCAGGTCCCCCGAGTCCCAAAAAGTAGTACTTATCGGACGGACATTTTTTACGTCTCTACCT
Organism: Mesopsocus fuscifrons; assembly: GCA_950004255.1. Taxonomy (NCBI): domain Eukaryota; kingdom Metazoa; phylum Arthropoda; class Insecta; order Psocodea; family Mesopsocidae; genus Mesopsocus; species Mesopsocus fuscifrons. Next base: position 4,326,133 of record OX465374.1, on the reverse strand, counting down.
ACGTCTTCTATTGTGCGCCTAGTTCTCCCTAGTATTTTGGGAGGGGGGGGGGGGGGGGTCGAGGTCCCCCCTCCCTATCCTGAAGTTTTTCCGCTGATTTTCCGGTGAATTTCTTGTGAAATTACTTCAAGTTCTACACTGACGGTTTTCTCAGAAACTGAACGATTAAATGGAAAGACATAGGTAGGTACACGTGTGTGAGAAATTATTAGTTTCCCATATACAGTTAGAGGTGATAAAGGTGTTGTTGTACATATATAAGTACAGAAGTCATTATAGTCACAGTCTATTTATACTTCAGTTTATAACATAATATAATTATAATATAATTTCGACAAATTTGTTATCGATAAAAAAAATTATAACAAGAGAAATATTAGGTACCTTATCTCGAAGAAAATGAACTTTATCAAGAAATTACAAATTTGTTAAAAATGAGTTCTTGATATTTTCGTCGTTGAGAAAAAATTTAGAAAAAATCACTGCATGCCTTGTTAGTATTTGGGGCATGCCACATGATGTAAATTTTTTTTGCCTGGCAAAAACTAAGTAAACAAGGTATTGGACCCTTAGACCTTGATAAAGGTAAGTGACATATGAGTGCGATATATTATTATCTCTCGCACGTTTTTGGGCGTTTAGGTGTGCCTTGAAGTTATAAGTGTTATAACACTTCAATAATTATACTGTAGTCTGTAGTTATCTGCTATCTGCTTTTTCATTGTTGCCGAATTTTTCGTAAGACTCGGGGTCACAGCCTAGGATTCACCATTTGATTTTCATTATATTGTTGATGATATTTTAAAAGCGAGGATTCAGTGACCAGCAGGTGTATTACCTTTCTCTAACTCCAGAAAAGCACATTCAATTATCACCTTCAAATACATTGTAAGAAGAGCTGTTCTCCATACATTGCACCATAGCGAGCCTTATCTTCTTACAATGAGTTTGAAGGTGATAATTGAATGTGCTTTTCTGGCGTTAGAGAAAGAAAATACACCTGCTGTAGTGTCTATTTATCCTCTATGTGCAACGAAGGACTATATAGCTCAGTTAAGGTGCTGCATGGAATAAAAATTACGAATTTTTCACCAAAAATTATTAATTTTTGGCCGTAACTATCCAAATAACAAAACGTTATTTTTCATACTAGTAAACAATAATTTTCCACACAATCACACCAAGTTTGAAGCAGATCCACTTATCTGTCGATGCGTAATCAAATTGTTACCTACTTTAACCAATTTCAAATGTTATCGGTCAATTATTGTAGTTCCTAATCCGTCTCGACCAGCCAAAATCGCGAAAAATCATTTTTGTCACTTTTGGGCTTGAATTTGCCAGTATTGTCCGAATAATTTAAAAAATGCGTAAAAATGTATTCATAGTAGGATATAAAATGTAGGCCAGGTTTAGGCTTGAGCGTGCCTTAGAGTAAAAATTCGCGAATCATCTCAGGTTCATGAGGTTGGATGGATTTTCAAAAAAAACTTCCGCAACTTCGGGACCTTTTCGTGTCAAAGCTTCAACCTTGGGCTGCTTATTATTAAGACCCAATAAGGACTGATTGGGTTTCGAGTACTTGCAGCGCATATAGCTAGAAGCTGAGGTGCATATATCAGTGGTGCAATGGTTTAACGCGTTGCTACTTGAGTTCTGTCTGGCCTGAGTTCCAGCTCTATAGCCCCTTGTGATATTTGTTTCTCCCGCTTCAGCTTCGGCCCAAAGTTTCGGCTCCTACCCTTACAATCTTGACCGTATCCTTGATTTTTCGGTAAGTTTCAGTGTCTGTCAAAATACATATTATATAACAGAACAAATAACCAATAGTTCCTTCAAAAAATAGATCTTAATAAACATCAACAAACATCATTGTGTAGTGATGCTTAAGGCTGAATATACATTCGCTATTTCTTTACGATCTGATTTCAAACTTTGTGAGAAAACTATTGGATTGAATTTCACCACCTCACGATAGTGCCTTTTAACGTTCGAATAGCTATCGATTCGAAAAAGCAGACATTCTCTCGTAGGTTTTGTTGTGTCAATAGAATTCGCCTGCTTTGTTTACGTCAAATTTATTTCAACAATTTCAATCTAAAAGTGGAAATAAACGTAAAAAAACCCCCTATTTTTTCGGAGAAAGAAGTTAAAATGTTGATTAGACTACATTAGACTACACCAAATGAGTCGCAGGTATGAAAGTTATCGTTTTCGCTAACGCACGGAAAATCCACTCGAAAGCTAACTAAACGGTAACGGTGCATGGTGAATGCCATTAACATTTTTTACCGATACGATAGCGCTATCGTGTACACGATAGTCTTCACGTTAAAGTGGTGAAATCCAGCCTTAGATATTCTTAAATATAATATGTCTTCTGAAAGTCATTAGTGTCATTACTCATGAGGCTATGTTGTGATTTCACGATCTGTTAATTTTGGACAATTTTTTTGGTGACAAAAATCACTCGATCGTAAAATCGCAACATAGCCTCATGAGTTATGACGTTAAAAAGACATATTATATTTCAGAATATTTAAATATCCAATAGTTTTCTCACAAAGTTTGAAATTGGAACGTAAAAAAATAGCGAATGTATGGTGGCCCTTAAGAGGCCTTTTCATCGTAATGAATGCAATAAACTTCAAAATAGAAAGAACGTAAGTTGGCTCTCCCTTTATGTATACAATCATAGGGCTTTTGTGTCATTCTATGTACTTATGATTTACTATTTAGCGGCTATGTGATAACTGATCTTAACTGGTAGGTACAGAAGTGAGGTAGCATGAAGAAGGAATGTCTGCTTTCAGTTAATGATTCGCTTAAGGCTGTATATACATTCTCGACGAACTCCACCAAAACCACTGTGCGAAAGTAAATATTCGACAAAACTAATGTTTACATAATATTAGTACTGCCGGAGACTGGTAATTGCAATATCGTATTGGTTGTGTCTACTCTAAAAGCTAAACATAGTGTGCTATTTGAACGCGAAACGAATGAGTGAAAGTAGGACACTATGTTTAGCTTTTACAGGTGAAAAAGTAGAGAAACGCTGTTGAAATTACCCACTTCCGTAAGTAAAATAAAAATTGTCAAAATGTAACATGGCTACGGTAAATAGTACAAACATTTATCAAGCTTTTCTACTAAATGTGACGATAAAATCATACATTTTTTAGTCCGAAACATTACAAAAAAAATATTCCGCGTGCGGTAGTGTTGTGTTTTCGCGATCTGTCAAAAAAAAATGTGGACTGGTAGTTGACTGTTTAAAACCGCTCCCGTGGGCTTATTACTCCATTTCATGCAAAAATACGACACTACCTCACGACAAAGAGTCTCAGGTTTACATCCCCCTATAAACACTTTTCACTCGCCCTGTAACTTCAGAGTAGGGCTTGAAGTACGTAGCATTGCGAACCAAGTACGTGTAGTCGACCTTAACGGTTTTAATTTCACGTGGTTATACACGTGCTTCGGAATTTGTTATTAAACCATTCAGGGTGAGTTAAAATTTGTTCGATAATAATCGAACTTTTAACCGGCAGTTATGATAAGTATCATAAATATTTTTGGAAATTGTGCTGTTAATACCACCTTCTGAACTAAGCTAGAATCAGCACACTAACCTCTGGTTAGATTTATCTTGGGGTTATAGAAGGAGCACTTTAGTCTAGGACTGCCTGCGAGTCATGTTTTATGCATGATAAATACTAATTACCGTCTTTAGGGACAAGTAGATACTAACGTTCACATACTTCGTCAAGTATACATATGTATATAAGTATATGCAAGGCTGGCTGGTCACTAGCATCAAATTATAAGTCATTATCATGATTTAAATGTACAACTTCGACGACTGCTGGAGTTGTCTTTTGTATTATTTTTCTTGAATGGGGTACCTTTGTCACGTTGACGCATAGCTCCTGAAAAAGAGGCATACAAGAACCATTCAGTAGCGAGTAGTGGTCAAGACTCAGAACTCTCCCCATGGAGGTTGCGAGTTCGAATATGGTTACCAGAAAATATGTAGCGTTTCGGTTCGGTAGGGCAATGAACATTACTGTGTATACAGTTAGAAATATTTTTCTTGCAAGTTGTGTGACTTTTGCATCCCTCCGCTTTCTTCTTTAAAACGACCACTCAATCGAGTTTGTTTACGTTTTTTATGCACACTTTATGAGGAAACTATTGGATACTAATATGTGCTAATATGTTTGAAATATAATATGTCTTTTTAACGTCGTAAATAATTATGAGGCTATGTTGTGATTTTACGATCGGTTAATTTCAGACAAATTTGTTGTAGATAAAAATCACTCGATCGTAAATTCACAACACAGCCTGTTACTTTCAGTCGTTAAAAAGACTTATATTACAGAACATTTAAATATCCAATAGTTTCTTCATGAAGTGTGCAGAAAAAACGTAAACAACGAGCGAATGGTCGGTTCTGCTTATTTACATGACCTACCATTCTCGGCTATACTCCACGCGCATCTTGGATGGTAGTAAAATCAGACTAATCGAAGGGTGGATAGGCTACAGATATGTGAATTGTCGTTGTTAAACTCTTTTAGATCATTGTGACCCTACTTCACAACTCTACTTCTAGTTCTGAACAAAAAAAAAATTTTGGGAACCCTGTGTTTTTTTGAAAACAATGTGTGATGTTACTGTCATCCAAGATGCGCGTGGAGTATAGTACAAGAGATTGTACAGGATGTCTGTCCATATTCTGTTTAAGAGGACGCTATACCTGACGATGCATTTTTTGCCGCCCATAAGATTAACATTGCGAGCGCCGATTCATTTTCAAGGTTTACCCTTGGTTGGAAAGACACAAAATTTTGCCTGTACCTAGCCCTAACAATGTTCTAGGGAGTGTTCGAAGCAGATTTCCCAATTTCTCACTGGTTTTCGAGATACAGCACTTTTCTTGAGGTATGCGATGCTAGCATTTGCAAAACAGTTGCAATAAAAGAAACCAGTGAGAAATTGGGAAATCTGCTTCGAACACTCCCTAGAACATTGTTAGGGCTAGGTACAGGCAAAATTTTGTGTCTTTCCAACCAAGGGTAAACCTTGAATATGAATCGCCGCTCGCAATGTTAATCTTATGGGCGGCAAAAAATGCACCGTCAGGTATAGCGGACCCTTAAAGTTGCCTCTTTCTGTGCTGTCTGACAGGTACGTACTTACAGGTACGTGGCGGGCAACACGGTCAGGCATGATGATGTATAAGTACAAACTGGAGTTGATTCGCAGGTTTGGTTTTCCGTGCCCGTGACCATGGAGGTAGGAAGAGCAGAAATTCAGGTTCCGAATGGGAACCTCTCTAAAAAAAACCCATTGAACTACACAGTGCGAATTTTATTACAAATTTAAACGCACCTAAAGTACATTAACGCCTCACGAGTTTTTAATAGCTGGTGAATTTAATGATATGAAGAAAACCGTCGAGGAAAATTGAAAAATTTTATACGCTTACAAAGGTTATAAAAGCCAATAAGGCCAATGTTAGGTTAGGTCTTCAGGTTTCGTACCTAGCTATTAACGGCAGATAATTTGGTACTGAATCGTAAAACCTGTATCCATGTTCAACCTAGAACTATCTTGTCTGTTTCAAGGGGACAAGGTCGTTTCATCCATGAATGATGGGACGCACCTAAAATTTACAGTGGCGGTACCTATGACAGATCGATTGGACCGCCCATCCAGTATAATTACTTTATTATGTTGGCTACCATTTCCACTTCTAAAACCATAATGATACTTAGGATCTGTGCTGACTAAGTGAATTATCGTAAAGTGGGTTGAGATAAACATATCCCGTATATTTTTACTCTTTTTCTAAAAAAAATTTTGATGAGGCTATGGAAACCAACTGCTCTTTTCATAGTGAAAATATTGTAGGACAGTTAGAATTGAATAATAATTGTTTTAATTGCTCCATATAGAATTTACATCTCTATTGCACTGTATAGTAATAATAATAATAATAGCTGAGGGTTGGGGGGGACAAGCCCAGCAACTAGACCGTTTTCAAGAACTATCCATTGTGCTCAGCTGGCAGCACTACCAAACACCAGCTCCCCAGCAATCGAGTAAACGATGGGGACCTACAGTTTTAGGTGGGTTCCGAACCACCACAGCTTCGATATACATTTCACTTGACATGCTGAACATATCAGAGGTGAATGCCGAGCAGAAAAACTTCTTGGTAGGATCGGGATCGAACCGGTGTGACCCGGCTCTCACTGCTCCTCAAAAGTCAACCATTTCGTCCACTCGGCTTTCGAAGCTGTTGCACTGTATAGTACCAAGGCTTCTAAATTCTATATAGTTCATCTAAAATGTTTGGAAGGGTTTCAAAATTTTATATTCTCGTATTAGGACTTAAGTATTTTGATTGATGTTTTTTTGTCATCTTGGGGCACTACTTCCCTTGAAAATTTACTGTCCTTATGGTGGAATTGGACGCATAGGTTTATATATTTAATTTAAATCTATAAGCTGCATTGGTGAAAGCCAGACGATAACCAGCTTTTTCGTGTTCCACGTCAGAGCAATTGTACCATCTGTACCACCTGTCTCTCTACGAATGTACCTATAAGTATGTACGTAGGTACCTGCGTACTTAGCATGGGTGACCGAGGTTGGTATACCGCACGTACCAGATGTCTTGTGACATGCGTACTGAGGCCTTGTTTGTTCTTCTTGCCGCTCCTTGGTCGGCGGAAAACTTTTTATTCATGCCAAGGATATCATTATTCTCCCAAAGTCTTAAAAGTCATTCCATGTTGTCTTAAGCATTTCCTGAAGTGGTCTTCAGTGTCAGCGATGTTCAACAAGCTGACCCATGTTGTCCTGAGAGAGTTGTGTTCGAGTGCCGGAGGTAGTAATGTTTTCCGTTGGTAGCAAGGATGTATCAGGTGTGTTATCGGCATAGGTAGATCCCGGTCAGTGAGGGTAGCTCGAGGGGTTAACCACTCGTTGGGAATCTTGTTGGGAATCATAGGAAATCTTTATGAAATCTCAGGGAATCTTCTAATTTTTTTTGAGTGGTTACACTTTCGGGGTTCATCTTTCTGTGAATACCTTTGGGAATCTTTGTAAATTCATATGGAATCTCATGGAATCTCTGGAGTGGTTACCCCCTCGGGGTAGCTCTTGATTGTTGACCCCAATGCAGCAGCAGAGGTATAGAAAGGGTAGGTGTGATAAAAACTCTTCTGTGAAAGGGTTCGATTAGGCTCTTTTCTCACATAAGAACAAGTCGAGGGGTTAACCACTAGTTGGGAATCTCGTTGGGAATCATAGGAAATCTTTATGAAATCTCAGGGAATCTTGGAATTTTTTGGAGTGGTTACACCTTCGAGGTTCATCTTTCTATGAATATCGTTAGGAATATTTGGAAATCTTTATGGAATCTCCTGGAATCTCAAGGAATCTCTGGAGTGGTTACCCCTTCGGAACAAGTGCTCCCCTGTGGAGAGTTCTGCCAACAAAATCAAGAGGTTAAGCGTGTAAAACGGACCTTACACTATCCAGTTTATTTATTGGTAGAGAAACGACATGGAGCTGTCAAAGCGAGCTTCGCAAAAAGTAAATTGGGAAATGCATATACCTGTCCAACTAGTTAGAATGACGCAGACGTGGTTGGATCTTATCTCCTGCGTCATCATAAGATACGTGTGGTGCCCCTACAGGTCACCAAATAATGCATTTCCTTGCCCTTGTCACTTCTTAGGCAGCGTCAGCCATTGTCATATCTTTTTGCCAATTCCTTTTTCGTAGACGTTGTTGTTTTCTTATTGGATTCTCAGGTTTCAGTTATATTCGTTCGATTATCTACGCTGGAAGGGGGGGGGGGGGGGGGGGGGACCGAGATTTTCGTATTTATGCATGTAGGTACGTATAGATACATAACTTCACAGCTTCACAGAACCCAGGAGCTGCTTAGTTCACAGAAAATTCGAATGCCTTTTGGAAACGAAAGAAAAATTACTATTATAGTTTGTATAATGTGTAGTTATTTTACACTATAAAGTACCTTAATAAATTCATTTAAATATTCCAGACCTTTTATGTTAATAACTTTTTAATGACGAAAAAATTCCGTTCGTTTTTATAACACCTAGTACCTACAACCGAGCGAAAATCTCGATTGAAATGAACGGAAAACACCGAAATTTTACAATGAAGTCTCCCATTGCAAATTCCACAAAAGTGGTTGTGCGGACCTCGTGTTTAGATTACGTGATGAGGTACCCAAAGCTTCAAATTAGGTAAAAACCAACTGTTTCATCTTTTGGAAGTTCAAGGCAATTTAAAAGGTCCTCTGGAGATATGTAATTTTGAAGTCGGTGATATTCGCCTGCAGATTCATGATTATGTAATTTTAGAGTCGGTGTACACGACACTACCTCTTCACCTGCAGATTCATGATTATGTAATTTAAAAGTAGGTGTACACGTCACTATCTGTTCGCCTGCAGATTCATGATTATGTAATTTCAGAGTCGTTGTACACGTCACTATCTGTTCGCCTGCAGATTCATGATTATGTAATTTCACAGTCGGTGTACACATCACTATCTGTTCGCCTGCAGATTCATGATTATGTAATTTCAGAGTCGGTGTACACGTTACAATCTGTTCGCCTGCAGATTCATGATTATGTAATTTTAAAGTCGTGTACACGTCATCCCTCATAGATATAGATACCATACGTGATTATTTAATCTATGATTGGTGTATGTTTTTCACATCTCTATACCTTTTAAATTATTTTGTTATAATCAGTCATTTACGAGTAGGTGTCGTATGAATCGAATTATCCGATGAGACCAAAAAAAATTCTATTAATGTCTTAAAAATAATTTACATTGTACATAATCTTACTCTTTGCATTGCTTTAAGTCATGATTTATTACTCACACAACCTTTAGTTCGAAGCAAATATCAATTTATTTACCTAATGGCTACCAGTTTCCATTTCAACAAAAGAAAAGCTGTGACTCTAAACAAGAGAACGATAAATACCAGGGCGCCTATATCATTCCAGAACTGATCGCCTTTCATATCTACAGTCTTTAAAAATGCGTCTGGCCGCCTGTAAAGACAGTACCGGTCATCAGGGCAGGTAAATTTTGGTCTTTCTAGCCCGTAAATAGCCCCCATATAGCCCTCAAGGCCATAGCGAAGGTAGCTGACGTACGTTCCCCATTTCATGTAGGCTGGCAGATCACGGATCAGCACGCCGAACCCAGAGAACATCATCATTGGTACTGAAAGGGTTGGTCCAAGGAACGTTCCATTCTGCAGAAAAAAGTAGTATAAAGTTGGTTGGTTGGAAATTAATCGGTAAATGAAGGGTGAGGAGACGAAGACCGCACTTGTCTTTCTCGCATTATGAAGCTACCTACACATGGTTAGTGATGCACGAAAATTTCTTGTCTTGCTTTTGTTCTTGCACTTCTTGCATGCAAGAACAAGAACAAGAGTTGATTTTGACTGCAAGAACAAGAACAAGAAGTGACTTGCAAGAACAAGAACTCTTGCAAGAGTTCTCGCAAGAGTCTTGCATAAACCCAGGTAGATTTTTCCAAAGCTTCATTCATGGATTGCAGTCCATATTTTGTGCGAAAAACTCTGCAGACTATTCGACGATAGATTGCACTTGAAATGGCCGCTCGGTAGGCAAAAAACCACATTTTAACAGCAGAAAATTCCATGTACAAGCAAGAAATTGCAAGACTCTCGCAGCAAGAACAAGAACAAGAGCAAGAAATCATTTCTACTGCAAGAACAAGAACAAGAGCAATATAGGATTATGACTGCAAGAACAAGAGCAAGAGTCGCTTTGCGAGAACAAGAACAAGAAATGCCGTTTCTTGTTCTTGTTCTTGCATCGTGCATCACTACACATGGTTTACCTAATTTTATTTTACTTAAATCGGTCAGACAGCATTGAAACTAGACGAGGGGGTAACCACTCCAGAGATTCCTTGAGATTCCTTGAGATTTCCAAAGATTCCCTACGATATTCATAGAAAGATGAGCCCTGAAGGGGTAACCACTCCAAAGAATTCCAAGATTCCCTGAGATTTTATAAAGATTTCCAATGATTCCCAACGAGATTCCCAACGAGTGGCTAACCCTTGGAAACTAGACAAAATAATTGTTTGAAATTTAATATATTCTTCACTTACCACGACGTCGAAGACGGCGCCGACCATGAGACCAAAGCCCTGGGCAGTAAGAACGACAAGAATCGATATAGAAAAGAACATGAAGAATCTGTTGGCTTCTAGTGGTTGGTCGCTCATGAAGTAGACGATAGTCGTGAAGAAGAGACAGCCCAGAAGAGTCACCGGTAAATCGACTATGGTCATCGACAAGTAGTACGCCTTCAAGGAGTACCACCGATTGAAGTGTTCCTTTATTATTATGCTCAGCTCTCGAGGAACTGGAAGAGATTTAAGTGGTTAGTGCTGGACTTAACTAGTACCTAAAAGTTCATCTAAACTATAAGATATGTTTACTTACATGTGAGGATTGTGAGCATCATGGTAGACATCATATGGTGGATGAGAATGGCAAACATGAGGTTGTAGTTGTCCAGAACTCTTGTTCCATCATTACCAGCATGAATGAACAGCATTCCAAGCATTACCCCCGTAAGGATATTCACCAGAAGCCTTAGATGCGTCAAAGTCTGAAAAATCAAAAAAGGGTTACCATAGTAACTTTTGATTACTTTACTTCTGATTCGAAAAAAAAAAAAAAAAATCTATACCTATGTCCTGAAAGGGGTGGCAATGAACCGAAAATTGGAACATGCACCAGTAGCTCACTTTTCGCTCGGCAGAAAATTAGAAGTAATTGTGTACCTACCTACCTGGCGGGTGTGCAATTTTCCGAAAATGATTCTTTATACCTAATTTCATATTTCATATACTTCAGGACGCTATACCTGACGGTGCATTTTTTGCCGCCCATAAGATTAACATTGCGAGCGGCGATTCATTTTCAAGGTTTACCCTTGGTTGGAAAGACACAAAATATTTCCTGTACCTAGCCCTAACAATGTTCTAGTGCGTGTTCGAAGCAGATTTCCCAATATCTCACTGGTTTCTTTTATTGCAACTGTTTTGCAAATGCTAGCATCGCATACCTCAAGAAAAAAATGGGAAATCTGCTTCGAACACGCACTAGAACATTGTTAGGGCTAGGTACAGGCAGAATTTTGTGTCTTTCCAACCAAGGGTAAACCTTGAAAATGAATCGCCGCTCGCAATGTTAATCTTATGGGCGGCAAAAAATGCATCGTCAGGTATAGCGGATTAATTGAAGTTTTTTTTTACCGCGTCTCGCTTGGCTTTGATGTAGCCCATTCGCAGAAGGACGGTAATTTGGTTGGTAATAGGCGTTTCCTGGAGGCCACGTTTCAAATTCTCCATCGAGTACCCTTTCCGTACAAAAGGGTACCTGGGCACCGTCAGTTCGCACGGATTTTCGAACCATTCCCATCTTCGCCCGTTATCATTCTTCACGACCATTGTTTCTATTTTTTCTTCTCCATGCTCCCCACAGGCTAACTCTATAGCTGAAACCAAAGAGGGCAAAACAAGGTATATTTCATTTCTTCTGAAAATTCGGTATAACTGTAGGTACCTATCACCTATCTACTGGGTTTTGTTAGCTGTTCGTTTAACCCGTTGTTTGGGAAGATTCATAATTTTGCCTAGTTGTAACCTCAGAAATTTCCTAGCTCTAGACGAATTTTTTTTTTCGATATTAACTTTATTCTTGTACTAACAAAGCATAACTTAATTTTTTAAGGGGAAACGGGAATACCTAGATCTCATAACTCATAACAGTCATAACCACCAGGAATCTCAACAGTGTAACATTTTGGGGTCTTACGTACTTTTGTCTAAATATACAAATTCACCATCATGTAACTTCTTTTTCACAAAGAAACCTTCCAATAGTAGTATTCGTATGCAAATCTGTTCATATTAAATGTACACGCACAACCTACCGTAGTCAGCCGGGTTGTGGTACCTTGGACACGGCATGCCCGCTTCTTCAAGGAACGGTACCAAATTGTCTGTCGCACCCTGGTAAACACAGTGACCTCGGGCCAGAATAAACACTTGGTCAAATAGCTGGAAAAGCGATGCGCTCGGTTGGTGAATTGTACATATGATGGTCCTCCCTTGCTTAGCCAGAACTTTCAGCAGACTCACGACCTGCCGGCATGTTGAGCTGTCGAGACCACTGCGGAAAAAATACCAGAATTTAGTCCAATCTACAACTAGAATTTCTGAAATATCGACTCACTCTTGGTTGAATTCGATGTCACCGAGGAGGTAACCGTAAAGATTTCCAAAGATTCCCAACGATATTCATAGAAAGATGAATCCCGAAGGGGTAACCACTCCAAAAAATTCCAAGATTCCCTGAGATTTCATAAAGATTTCCAATGATTCCCAACGAGTGGTTAACCCCTCGGATGTCACTCTCGAAGCATTTGAGTTGGAAGTTTATGGCAAGTGAGTATGAATAGAAGAGCGTTGGATGAAGCAGAAAAAAGAAGGTACAGTCAAGGTTAGGCACGGGTCTACGGGTTCATTAGTTCCCAAAGACTTCAAAAGCAATTTTGTTGCTATACGTAAGCCAAGTCATCTGGAGAGGTAAGGATGACGGTTCAGTACAGTTTGTTTACGTTTCTACTTGGTACCATTCCCAGGAAACTGGAGGATATTTAACTTGCTTTTTACAGCACATTAGTAGGTACTTAGACAAAAAAAAAACTTCGCCTTTACATCCCTAAAAATCCAGCAGTTCTTTTCGAAATGTGTTACTCAAACTGTTACGGTGCTGCCAAAAAAAAGAAGTAGGTAAGGTACCAATTTTCGTTGTAAACTAAAATTCTCACAAGGCAAGCAAGTTAATGAAAATGTCAGCTTGAACTAATGGGTCTCTGACGAAGGTACCTACCAAAAATAATGATGGGCAAGAAAATAGATGGCCTTGTACAGAAATTGTACCTGAATTGCCTCGTGCTGGCATAGGTACGCCTCGGTGCCTGACATGTAGTTAAACTTTCAGGTTGTGATTACCGCTCAGTAGTTATAATGTCTTTAGGTCGAGTGCAGCTCGAGTGAAAAGCTTGAAAATGTATACGCAGAAAATTGCATTTTGTCTCAAAGGATTATAAAATGTTTGTCGGTTTATTCAGAAAGTTAACTTCTTTTCGTATCTCTCTACTCCTGGTCTGAGGGTTCGAATCTTGAATTGAGAAAATTTTTTAAGTATGTAACAGATTTCAGTCCGTATTTTTTCTAACTTTGGCTGACTCCTTGAATGCTTGGTGTTATGCTCCTACCTTATTAGTCTTCCTGGTATAACTTTCCCACATGGCATCTGAAGTAATTCAATACTTCAACTAAATAGTTACCCAGGTTTCTTGTATCTTGTAATGCGGCCTTTAAGGCCTCGATAGCCGAGTGGACTAAATGGTCGACTTTTGAGGAGCAGTGAGAGCCGGGTCACACCGGTTCGATCCCGATCCTACCAAAAAGTTTTTCTGCTCGGCATTCACCTCTGATATGTTCAACATGTCAAGTGAAATGTATATCGAGGCTGTGGTGGTTCGGAACCCACCTAAAACTGTAGGTCCCCATCGTTTACTCGATGGCTGGGGAGCTGGTATTTGGTAGTGCTACCAGCTGAGCACAATGGATAGTTCTTGAAATTGTCTAGTTGCTGGGCTTGTCCCCCCCAACCCTCAGCTATTATTATTTATTATAATGCGGCCTTTAAGAAAAAGTTGTAGGCACCTTAGGTATATACCTATACTTACGTGGTTGGTTCATCTAGAAACATGACGACTGGATTATTTATCAACTCCAGTGCGATTGAAAGTCTTTTCTTCTGCCCTCCGGAAAGCATTCCAGCCCTCGTTTCTCTCGATTCATAGAGACCCAAAGTCTGCAGAATTTCAGTCACCTAAAAAATAAAGGGCAGGCATATTTTAGCATAGGTACAAATACACAAGACTGTAGGGTAATCAGTGGATAAGCTATCGGATGATTGAGCTATCTCCTAGTTATCAGAAGGGTTTGTCTGAAGGTCAGTGTTTCAAAGAGTTTCGCAAAATATCTAGTTTAGAAATGATGATGATGCGTTCAGTGATAAGGTGATAAAATCTAGATTGTATTCAGATTATAATGAGCTATAAACTAGATATTTGGTTGCCGTTGGGAAATTTATGTCATATAGTCTTTATAACATTTTCACTCATGAGAAATTTTCTACCACTTACAATAGCTTTCTTTTTGTGTCGCTTGGTGTCAACAGGTAACTTGAGGTCAGCCGCTAGTGTCATGCTTTCCCAGGTTGTCAGCAGCGGTTGGAGTCTGTCGTCTTGCTGAATGTAACACGACATCCTCCTAAATTCGTCAAGGTTTCGCTCCCTTCCATCCACGCTTATGAAACCATCGACACCTGTTATCCTGCAAAATTCGAGTCAAATTTTATTACAAAGTTTGAATTTCAGGCTGTCGGTTAAGGCTGTAGGTATATACATTCTCGACGAACTCCACCAAAACCACTGTGCGAAAGTAAATATTCGACAAAACTAATGTTTACATAATAGTACTGCCGGAGACTGGTAATTGCAATATCGTATTGGTTGTGTCTACTCTAAAAGCTAAACATAGTGTGCTATTTGAACGTGAAAGGAACGAGTGAAAGTAGGAAACTATATTTAACTTTTACAGGAGAAAAAGTAGAGAAATGCTGTTGCAATTACCCACTTCCGTAAGTGAAATAAAAATTGTCAACATGTAACATGGCGACGGTAAATAGTACAAACATTTATCAAGCTTTTCTTCTAAATGTGACGATAAAATCATACATGTTTTAGCCCGAAACGTTACAAAAAAATATTCCACGTGAGGTAGTGTTGTGTTTTCGCGATCTGTCAAAAAAACATGTGGACTGGTAGTTGACTGTTTAAAACCGCTCCTGTGGGCTTATTACTCCATTTCATGCAAAAATACAACACTACCTCACGACAAAGAGTCTCAGGTTTACATCCCCCTATAAAAACTTTTCACCCGCCCTGTAACTTCGGAGTAGGGCTTGAAGTACTTAGCATTGCGAACCAAGTACGTGTAGTCGACCTTAAGTGATACTAGGATTTGCTTTCGTTGTCAGAGGTTCTGTTCGAGTCCCGTTAAAGGCACCCAGTATGTAGGGCTAGGTAGCTAGGTTTGCAGGCCAATTAGTGATAATAGCTATCATGTCCTCTCCTTGTAAGTGTTGATAAACACAGTGTCTATCTCACACATCACGGGACATCCTTGTCTACTAGGCAACTGTTGTACACTAAAAATTCACATCGACATAGGAGCAGCCTTAAGGGTCCGCTACACCTGACGGTGCATTTTTTGCCGCCCATAAGATTAACACTGCGAGCGGCGATTCATTTTCAAGGTTTACCCTTGGTTGGAAAGACACAAAATGTTGCCTGTACCTAGCCCTAACAATGTTCTAGGGAGTGTTCGAAGCAGATTTCCCAATTTCTCACCGGGTTCTTTTATTGCAACTCTTTTGGAAATGATAGCATCTCATACCTCTAGAAAAATGCTGTATCTCAAAAAACCAGTAAAAAAAATGGGAAATCTGCTTCGAACACTCCCTAGAACATTGTTAGGGCTAGGTACAGGCAAAACTTTGTGTCTTTCCAACCAAGGGTAAACCTTGAAAATGAATCGCCGCTCGCAATGTTAATCTTATGGGCGGCATAAAATGCACCGTCAGGTATAGCGTCCTCTTAAGAGAGTTTGAAAGTCAACGAGAAGTCTCCAAAGGAAAAATGAAAAATTTGTTGTATCATTTAGTTATTAGCAAGTTTTACGGATATATGGCTCCTTCTAGGAAAAACCGCCAAATTGAGGAACGTCGGTATCATTTCCGACTCTACCTCAGGTGCAGAAATATCGTCTTTTATGTGTTGTACGTTGTTTTCTATAAATTATTTTCCGACGTCCGGTGGACACCTGGATAATATACCTAGACAGTTGCCACAGAGCAGATTTTTAATTTTCGCTTTGGTACTGATGAACGGCAAAAGAATGTTCTTCCGTAACTCGTAGACTTTCCGACCCGGAAAACTATCGTTAGACATATGTTGCATGTACCTGTAGCCGGAGAGAATGTCTAGCAGTGTAGACTTTCCTGCCCCTGAGGGCCCCATTATAGCAATCAACTTTCCCGCGGGAAATTTTCCGTGTACGTCGTGCAGAATTTGCTTTTTCCCTGAAAATAAGAAAAACTCACTTCAATAGAAGTTATTTTACGTTGTCAACGAGAGGATAAAGGCGTTCAGTTCAGCAAACCGTTGAAGTCAGGTTTGAACCTCTATTTTCCCCAACAGATTCCTGTCTCTTGATTTTGGGTAGGTAGGAAAACCAGTCTCTTGGCATGAATGTACGAAGGTACAAAGACACATTTAAGGTATAAAGACAATAAGTCAGTAAGGTGAACAGTCAGTTTGTTCCCGAACCTGATTTTGAGGGAATCATCCAAAAAAGATCAGTTATAAATTTTCCTGATTATTGACTCTATGCATGACCTTAGGGGTAACTTCGCTGGTTCAGCAAAATGCGTGGTAGTTTTAAACTTTGTATTTGAGCAGTTGACCCCTGTAGGAAAATTATTCTAGGACACTCTCGCGGACATGACGTCAAAATAGATATAGGAAGAAGATAGAGGCTGGACTTTGCCCTGTGGTGATTCAGCGAACCTTAACGACCGTTGGATGCTACAGCTGATCTAGTGTGTGAGTCAGCAAGGGGTCAAATTTGGTCAGTAATGGCCTGAAAATTATTTTCGCAAAAACTGGTTGATGCAGCCTTAACGAAGGCAATATCTATCAGCTTCCGAACTAGTTTTATGCACTGAGAATTTTCAAAATTTGAATTAACATCAAGGAGTCCCTTTATTGTCAATCGTGTACGAGATAAGAGATAACTGGTATTTTGATTAAAATATAACATTGGTTGCCCGGCGCCGCCCTTAGAGTAGAACCTACCGATTCTTCCTTAAGAGGACGCTATACCTGACGGTGCATTTTTTGCCGCCCATAAGATTAACATTGCGAGCGGCGATTCATTTTCAAGGTTTACCCTTGGTTGGAAAGACACAAAATTTTGCCTGTATACCTAGCCCTAACAATGTTCTAGGGAGTGTTCAAAGCAGATTTCCCAATTTCTCACTGGTTTCATTTATTGCTACTGTTTTGCAAATGCTAGCATCGCATACCTCAAGAAAAGTGCTGTATCTCGAAAACCAGTAAAAAAAATGGGAAATCTGCTTCGAATACTCCCTAGAGAACATTGTTAGGGCTAGGTACGGGCAAAATTTTATGTCTTTCCAACCAAGGGTAAACCTTGAAAATGAATCGCCGCTTGCAATGTTCATCTTATGGGCGGCAAAAAATGCACCGTCAGGTATAGCGGACCCTTAAAGCGAAGTTGAGAAGACGTATGCTTAAATTTCCTGACAAAATTTAATGTTTACATGTTCATGCTATTCCTATATCAATAGGTACCTACTTCTCGGAGGCACTCTACCTGTAGTTTACAATATGTACCTACTATATTTTCACCCATTGTAGTGTGTAATATGACCTTCAGCGCCTCAACTGACCAGATTTAGGTTATACAATACTTGTAGAGACCACTAAGGTATAGGCACGCGAAAAGTGCAGGCATGTGCAAGGTCCGCAGGGAATGCAGTCACCAATCTCCTAACCAAGGTCAGAGACCGAACTGTTTACTCTTTGTCTGCGCTATGGACGGTCTGCACCGATTGGTTTCATCAGTATGGCGTTCCTGCTTTATCTACTGCTTGGCAGAATAAATGAGAGACCTTTAGGTTCTAGTCCGATTTTAAACCCTTCTCAGGCATTGTTTGAAAGGACATGTTTGGGTGGGTTCGACGATCTCCAGTTAAGTATCAGTTAGCCAACCAGGAGAAGAATAAAAAAACCGGAAATGAAGTATGTAGTCCGAAAAGTGACCACGAGTCAACCTTCGACTTATCTTTGCCCTCGAGTGCGTCTGCGTCACGTTAAACTCGGCGCGGTGGGACATCAACACTCTCTTCTCGCGCTAGTTTCCATTATCAACTAAACCACTTTTTCTTCTCCCAGTCACTGGTGTCACCTCGCCGCACCAGAATCTTCAAAAAATTGCTTCTTTTGGTACATGAGGGAAGACAGGCTCAAGTGCTCAAGCCTAACGGAGAGTTAACTGGGGTATCCCAATGACGCCATATCAAGCGAGTACCCTGATTGTATGACAACATAGGGAGACCCGACAACCGAGGTAGAACCTTGGAGTGTTTCTGATATTTCTCAAATAGGAATGCTTTTTTTTTTCAAAAGCTACTTCTCTAAAACAAATGACCTGTGGTACTGGATCTAAATTATTGCATCACCGGCCTCTCCCCTGAAGCTGTTTCACGGCCAGGTACGTGAGACATAGCTCGTCTCGTATACCTGTCAAGTGATTGATTCGTCCTAGGGCTTTCCTCCTAGTTAGCCTGGATGCATGTTTTGTGGAAAGTTCCATATTATTTTATAATCTATTTATACTTTCTCGTCAACTAAAAATATTACTAGGAAAGTCGAGAAAATGTGCGAAAATTTTGAGATTTCGGCCCTGGTATGCCCCGAGAATCCAAAAAAAATAGCTTCTGTTGTAGACCCAATGGACTGACTTCATTAATTCAAATTTGAAATTCTTATACTTGTTGACCCCAATAAACCAATATTTTGCATTTTTCTGAGACTTTACCTTCTAGTTTCCTTCATCATCAGGATAAAGAAAATTTTCCGAATTTGTCCTTGAAAAGACAAATGGGTTTTTAATTATTTCCTATTCCGTGTTGATGTACTGTGCTTATCTAAGCATAGCCATAATTACTATTTTTAAGAAGAGACCGTAATTATTGGGTAGCAGTAAAAATACTGCCCTCTACCTCAATGAAGGGTATGACAATGGTCGCAATTCTCTTTCTCGCACTTTCAAAATCACTGCCTTCTTTCTTTAGTTATATTATATTATAGTTATATTAGTTATATTTTGTTTGGCTAACTAACTGTGTTTGTGTGTGTGGCACCCCTGGTTGCACAACGTTGTACTCCATACTAGTATTTACCTAAGTGGGACCAAAACTGTGATGAATTAGGTGACCTTCGGTTGACGCGTGGACCACGGTATTTCATATACGAGAAGCAAAGGCATCTCTCAAGTCCAAAGTCTAATCCCTAAGTCTAAAGTCTAGTCTAATCCCTGCTTCCACAGGCTTAAACAATTGCACCTATTGTTCTAGGTGCAAAAATCGAAGGCATGTATGAAAAAAAAAAATGGCAGATGCCTAGGTGGTGTGACAATGGCTCTTGGGACTTTCTCGTTGTGAATGAAGTGAAGTACTTACGCTACTTCTTCTTCACTTTCAGCTTACTATAGAATTTTATTCTTGAAGAATCGCGATTGAATAAAGGAGAGAACCTATTCATAAATCCATATCATTAGCCACAAGTCTGACTGTCATTTAAGACATTGTGATAATATCCGTCTGAATGATCTGCATGTGAACTGTGCGATTGGTAGTTTACCTAGTAGTAGTTTGAATGCATTCATGTAGAAAAGTTGACAAATAATGCAAACGTATGGTTTTTGCTCGTACACATACTTGCCACTATAAGTATTTTCTACATCCTAAACCTATATCTTTATTTTTACTATATGTATTTTTAATACGTTTTATTGACATTATCCCTACCGAAAAAGGTGGGGCTAAAGTTTTCCTGTTTCCGGGTTTTCCAGTAAAACCACATATTGATAAATTCATCTGAAATATAAAATACCTTCAGTAATTTTTTAAATGATAGTGTCGTCAGATTTTCTGATAAGAATGTCTACAACGAGAAATAAAAAACGATTGATGTGCTTTCCTACCTACAACGGGTTAATGAGCAGAAATATTTCCATAGCAATGGCCTCGTCAAGCGGATATGTTACTCTCGACAAAAAACATGGGTAACCATCTGTATAGGTACCTGCTAATTGTCAGGTATTTCCTACGTGAGGTACCTGACTGCCCTGTCAGTGAACTCATTTTGACCTAAATTTCGAGTCACCTGAGTCACCTCTACCATACATGTCCTTCCACCTGAAAATTTTGGAATTACCGGGACCTTTAAGAGGGTCATAGAATAATAAATAAGTACAAGTTTTTAAACTGGGCATGTTATCTTTTACATTGTCATAGATAGCCCGGCGCCGCTAGATGGACGAGGCCCTTTCCAGGAAAATGTTATGCATGCTGTTATTGGCGTCGCTGACTAAGAGATTCGCGATTTATGGCTCTGTGTCACTTCGATAACGCAATTATCTTACGAAAGTGACTAGAGTGACCAATCTAATGTCAAAAATTCTTGACTGGTGGCAACAAGGAAGTGAGAGTTTTTATTTATTTTGATTATTTTTACTTTACCTGTATACGGAGTATACGTAAGGTATTACTTTACCTGTATACGGAGTATACGTAAGGTAAAGTATTGTATTCGTGCGGGCCAATTTTCGGCAAACGTCAACTTTGAACCGTCATTGCTCCCAGACCTCACAACCGATTGGAACTTGCATATACATTTCGGAAACGTCCATGCCTTCGGAATATGAAAACCAACTCACTTTTTTCATCCGATGAAAAGTTTGCCCCCAGGAATTTTTAGAAGAGGTCAGGTACGCCGTGTCAGTACGTATGTATGTATGTATGTGTGTATGTATGTATGTGTGTAGCTAGCTAGCTAGCTAGCTCTGTATGTGGCATTGACCTGGACGGCACACTTTTCAACCGATTTTCTTCAAAATCGGTAGTGACCTTTCTAAAATTGGAAGAAATAAAAATCCAGAAGCCCAGTTTCCCCCCTTTAAAATTAAGGGGGGTTACCCCCCTAAAACACCCCCAAAAAGTAGAAAAAAAATATTTGCTCAAAATCGGCTCTAACGATTTCGATCAAATTTTAGACAATTATAGAACAAATAATTACGAATCCAATGATACCACCCACTACCCCCGCATAACTCCCTGGCCGCTAAAAAAGGGGGGGAAGTCCCCCCTGGACCTGTAAAAGGGCGAAATCAGTGGATTCAGTTTTTTGTGGTATATGAGTAGTTCTGGATATGACACGTGACAACGGCCATACTCGTCACAAATGGTATATGGCTTATTTCGAGCCTCCCCCCCCCCAGGGGGGGGGGGGCAATTTTGAGTGACTTTTAAAGTGCGGCTTATGGGGTCTCAAACTGTTCGGGCGAACGTTGTGAAGCAAGTTTTTGTATCAAAAAGTTTTTCTGAACGTATCCAAGCACCCCACCCCCTAAGGGGGGTAGATTTGAGTGGTTTGCGAAATATGGGTTGTGGGGGCTCAAAATGATCGGGAGATCGTTCTGAGGCAATTTATATGGTCAAAATGATTTTTCGCCGCACCCCCCCCCCCCCCCTATGGGGGGAGTTTTGGATACTTTCCAAAGTACATTGTATGGGGTATCAAAATGCTCAGGGAAACGTTCTGAGACAATTTATTTTGTCGAAACGTTTTTCCGAGCTTCCCCATCCACCCCACCTCCTTTTAGGGGGTAGTTTTGTGTGGTTGCCGAAGTATGTCGTGTGGGGTCTCTAAGTACTCGGGAGAACATTCTGGGACCATTCCTTTCGTCAAAAAGTTTTTCCGTCTTTAATCATTTAACCAAGGGTTTATTTCTAGGAATCACGCAAATAAGCAGGTAAAGTTTTGTCCGACCGTGTCGTACCGCTTGTTTATGATACAAATTATCATCTGCGAGTGACCCATTTTCGTATTTTGAAGTAGATATGAAATCGTGAGGATTCTTTTTCAATATTATTTTTTTCTTCACTGTTTAAGTTTTTAGTTCATTAAAAAAATTCAGGGGGTCAAAGGGGGGGGGGGGGGGGGGGAGTTAAATTTTGTGTTTATCCTTAAGAGGACGCTATACCTGACGATGCATTTTTTGCTGCCCATAACATTAACATTGCGAGCGGCGATTCATTTTCAAGGTTTACCCTTGGTTGGAAAGACACAAAATGTTGCCTTTACCTAGCCCTAACAATGTTCTAGGGAGTGTTCGAAGCAGATTTCCCAATTTCTCACTGGTTTCTTTTATTGCAACTGTTTTTCAAATGCTAGCATCGCATACCTCAAGAAAAGTAAAAAAAAAAATGGGAAATCTGCTTCGAACACTCCCTAGAACATTGTTAGGGCTAGGTACAGGCAAAATTTTGTGCGTCTTTCCAACCAAGGGTAAACCTTGAAAATGAATCGCCGCTCGCAATGTTAATCTTATGGGGGGGAAAAAATGCACCGTCAGGTATAGCGGACCCTTAAAGTTGGGTATAAAGTGGTAGGTGGTACCTAATTTAAAATGAACAACAAAGGTAGGTAGGTATCTACAGTACCTATACCTATCGTCCCTTCAAAATAAGATTTTCGTGACTTCATACCAAAAAAAAAAAAAAAATCCATTAAAAAAAAAGAAAAATATATTAACGTACCTTTTCGGAAGCCCAAAGAAGCTTGATACGAGACGTTTTGGAAGTGAATATCCACCACCCTCTTGGGGGGTAGCTGAGCCAGCTCTTCAATGCCGGGGGATGGTTCCCGCCCTTTGTCCAACACACCCCCAGTCTCCGACAGGGGCGCGCTCGCTTCATGCTGAACTACGAGCATGACTACACGCTGACACTTGGAACGATGTACTGAAAGCTAAGTGGCCTACTCGGGATATCATAGGTGTGTGTCGTCCCGAGAGGCCGATAGCTCCTTCAACGGTGGAGTGGTTGCACTGACTAACTCCGGCCACGAGTCGTCCACCAGCTCCCAAGTAGATCGGTGGTCGAACATCGAACACTATCGAGGGTGTTCGATGGTCAAGGACGCGGAAACAACTTCGTTACCCGCCTCACTACCTAACTTTGTTTATAAGTTCATGTCCCTATAATGTTCCGGACATTTTATTATGTTACCTAAGGCCTAAGGGCTTAAAATTATAGTCTGCTTCCATTTTTTTTTTTTTCATTTTGTTCCTTATCTTGTGGGGGAGGGGGGGGGGAGTAAACTTTCCCGTATTATTTCCGAACTGTAGGTAGATGCCACGCTCAGTTGTTGCGAATTTTTAATCAGATTAAAAAGGCAGCAATTTATTTTTAAAAAATCATAACCTCGCACCTGGAGTTAACAATAGATACTAGGTACCAAGAGTCCACAGAAGGTATAGAATCGAATTACAAGAAATTCATTTCTCTGGCTATTTCTTCATACTCGTAGATAGGTATAGGAGAATACCCTAACTGCATCGTTTATCATTCCAAGGACGCCTACCAGACAATATCTTCTCCTAACTGTGCCAACTGAGGTAACGTACACCTGTATTTACACATGGATTTTTACTTTCTCATCCGTGTTGATAATCTTGATCATGAAATTTTGAGATTTTGGATTTCCCCCCTTGATTCCAAAAGGTACTGAAAACCTATAAAAGAAATAGGTGTTAGGTACTTCTTCCAGTGTTTGTCCTTCTTTTTCCGTTATTAAAAAAAAATTGATTGATACATTTGTCAGCTACTACATACGGCCTATATCTATTTAACTGTCACGTAACCGCTAACTTGGATTAACTTAACTGCGATTACGTCAATCATGCATGAGTTTCCAGTGTTCACAAAGTAAGGTAACCTAAATTCTAAAGGTGACACCTTTAATCGCATGCAATGAAACGTCATCTCCAATACTTGACTCCGAAAGAAGGAAACTTCAGGAGCGAATGGTCCCTATGTAATGTGCTTTCCTTCTGTCAGGCTAGGAGCATAC
This sequence comes from Mesopsocus fuscifrons, assembly GCA_950004255.1. NCBI lineage: Eukaryota > Metazoa > Arthropoda > Insecta > Psocodea > Mesopsocidae > Mesopsocus > Mesopsocus fuscifrons. The sequence continues at coordinate 4,302,145 of OX465374.1, read as the reverse complement.
TGATTAGTCATAATTTTTTGAAGATTTTCAGTTGACGCCGATCCGGATTTGGGTTCCACTTCCTACCATACGCTAAATATGCCAATCTGACCCTGAGCAGATATTTCCCTGATCAAGAAGAAGTTTTGATCAGCCCTAGATTTGCAAGAAATTATGATTTATTGGTATGCTCCTAGCCTGACTTGGACTATAGTATTCTGACTAATGGAACTAGTATTCGCCTCTATGTGTTGTACGGTGAGCAGTAGGCACTAGTCCTTAGGCACAGAACGCACAGTCAGCGCTGTGGTATCTGGCACATATCGCCTTGCCTGATCAGTCATCACTCATCGTCTGAGAGGGAACTACAGGACGTGCCTGTTGCGTAAACAAACGTTGAAAAAGACCAAGGTACCTTAGCAAGCTCTGTCGTGTACTGAGAGACCTGAGTTCGAATCCTGGTAGAAGAAAAGTTTCTTGCTTGCACTCCTGGCTTCGGCCAACTCCTGGATTAATGTACCTACGAGGGGGTAACCACTCCAGAGATTCCTTGAGATTCCCTGAGATTCCATAAAGATTTCCAAAGATTCCCAACGAGATTCCCAACGAGTGGTTAACCCCTCGTGTACCTACTTCATCAAGTTTTGATGAACAGAACAATTGGTGCGGCACGTGGACTCAGCATTTCTCAGCATTTACGTCTACAGCATGATCTGTCGCTCATATAGGTGTCTAGTTATCATGCACTTATCATTATGTAAAGTCCGTGAGCCCGGCTAAACAGGACACGGGAAATGATAATAGTGGGACCGTGGGAGTCGTGGGACTTGGTCAGCCAGCAGGCGAGGCTAAAATAAAGGGTCCGACAATGGTCGTATTCACTTTCTCACGATCAAAAGGTAACCTATACTCAGAATAATGTGGGTATAAAATATTCTGGTCTATCCCCTGAGCCAGAGTTTTTCGTGTAGATTTCAAGACTTTTCCTATATTTTGTTTTCTGATAAGAAGAAGTACAGCAGGCCAAATTTTTCTAATTCCAAAAAAACTTTTTACTTCCCTTCTATTATACCGTACCTAGACAGCAGTCTTGAACTCAACCGAAGACGTGCTAATTTCATTTAGGACCAGTCAGTGTTTAGGTACTGCAAAAAACCTTTGTGCAAGGTATTTTACCACCTAGCGTAATTTATACCTAGATAGGAAGGTACAATTTGTAGTATCTACATTATCTTCTTAGCGTAATAACCATTAAAAAATAAAACGTGTATTTCATTATATTTATTTCTACTACTTTTATGACTCACGCATTAAATTTAAAACCGACGCAACAACGAAAATTACGCTAAATTTCTATCACATAAAATCATAAATAATAAGTAAGCTATGAGAGCAACAGCGAGAGTATAGTAGGCTGATGGAAAAATGATTAGGTACTTCTAATATTCCCGCCAAAACTGGGACACTGCAAACATTTCTGTCTAGGAAATAAGTGTACCTAGGTATATAATTAGACTGAATAAATAGGTTTTACTCAAGATGCGCTCACTCTAATGCTGGCCTTACGGCGGGTTGGCATCCCTGAAGAATTGCAATCCCGCCATTCCAGCCCCCTCATTCCAGGGAGCATCGTGTGTGGCCAGCTTTAAACAATTTACAATTTACAGGATCCAGGGAAATACTCGACTAGTTTTTACAAGCGGGTATTAGCGAGTTGAAGGCATTTAGGAGCGTTTAAGGGTCCGCTATACCTGACGGTGCATTTTTTGCTGCCCATAAGATTAACATTGCGAGCGGGGATTCATTTTCAATGTTTACCCTTGGTTGGAAAGACACAAAATTTTGCCTATACCTAGCCCTAACAATGTTCTAGGGAGTGTTCGAAGCAGATTTACCAATTTCTCACTGGTTTCTTTTATTGCAACTGTTTTGCAAATGCTAGCATCGCATACCTCAAGAAAAGTGCTGTATCTCGAAAACCAGTAAAAAAATGGGAAATCTGCTTCAAACACTCCCTAGAACATTGTTAGGGCTAGGTACAGGCAAAATTTTGTGTCTTTCCAACCAAGGGTAAACCTTGAAAACGAATCACCGCTCGCAATGTTAATCTTATGAGCGGCAAAAAATGCACCGTCAGGTATAGCGGACCCTTAAGAGGCATTTTAAACGTTTCCAAAAATCGGACACTGCGAAAAAAAATCAGTCGTTAAAAAAATATATATATTCCAGATAAAAAAGTCCAACATGCCATTAAAAGAAAATTAAGTAAAGAACCCTTATTTGTTTATTTTTTTCGACCAATTTTTTTGAGGACGCGGTTGGTTAATTATAACCAATCAAAATTCACTCGATCGTAAAATCACAACATAGCCAGTGAATATCTGACATTAAGGCTGCGTCCCACCATATACTCGGTTAACAGCTAACCTCAGTTAAATTCGGTTTTTAACATGAAATAATTGGAATTTTACTGGAGTTTAGCGTTAACCGAGTATGGTGACACGCACCCTAAGGAGACCTACTGTAACAGTGTCCTCAAATTGGTCGGAAAAACGTAAACAAAGAACAAAATATTCCAGCTTAAGTTGTACCTTATGGAGATCAGCACAGGGCTGTCGAAAGTGAGCTCCGAAATGCCCTCCCAAACACTTCATTCCTACAATTTCAGACCCGCATGTTTCTTTGAATTCAGCGCTTGTTGAGACGTTTGCTGAGGAATGCAAAGGTGAGGATGTGTGCCAGGATCCCAATTCCGATTATGTAACTCAGGTTGGCGTAAATATTTACATAACTCATGTCCATTTCTTTGAGAATCTTCTCTGGGGTGCGGAAATGACAGTAAAGCTCTTTGTGACAAATCAGCGGTTGCCTTCCAAAGCCATACAACTGTGGAAAAAAATAGGATAACACGTTTTATTTATGTACAATACAGATGCCTTTCAGAAGTTTGAAGAAAGTTACAAGACAAACAACTGAAAAAAATCAGTCTCATTTGCAGAATGAGACATAGCTGGCAAAAACATGGGCTTCCATATTCCGGTAACTTTTGTCACTGTCACTGAGCTAGGTGTCAAGAGGATTTGCCCTGGTGACTCTTGCCCGGCCTTCACCGGCTGGGGGAAAACTCTACTGCCGGGCGTGATTCTGAACAAACCGTCCTCTTGCGCACAGAAACTCTACTTGGGCTGTAGAACTAAGGAGTTTTTGTATTACCCACTGTTTTATAGCCTATACTGCCTATAGTGCTGGGAGTACCTAGCTTCTCACCGTGTATGCAATACTGTGAAAAGCGGAGCGGATGTAGCTTCCGAGGGCGAAGATTTTGAAGATGACAGGAGTGTCGCAAAACCGGAGTGTAAATCCAAAAACAGCCAAAACGCACGATAGGACTGGGCCAACGAAGACCCCGATCTGAAAATCAAAATTCAAATGTTAATATACATGCAATATCAGCTATAGAAATAACCAGGGAAGTACCTACTCTATCTCATTTTAGGGGTAAGTACATGTCTTAATGCCCTGGTAGCTACCTCGATATTTGAGTACCTATTGCTTAGGTGTCCCTGCACAAAAAAGTGACTGGCACGCTACTCCGGAAGGGTTAAGGCTAAGCAGCTGCTGATAGTGCATTTCTACCATGCATAAAAGTATGGTGTTATAAACATTGGAGTGGGTGGATGTGATGGCTTCGGTTCGCTCCTATATTCGGCTTCGGCCAAAATCCTGCGGTGTTAGGCAGTAGTTCAGTGGACAGTAAGTACCTGGTTAGATAGTAGGTAGGCCTCAGCACTCGCTATTTTTCAGTTTAGTGAACCCCTGTACGTCTGATAACTGATATTGGCGTAACAGTAGTGTGGTAGCTGACTCCAGCAACTCACCTTTATAGGCAGAACAGTTCCCAACATGAAACCAAACGACTGAGCAGTCAGTGCAGTCACTGTCGCGAACAGCATGAAGAAAAACCCTCGAAACAATTCAAACGGTTGGTCCGCCAGAACGTAAAGTATGGGCAGACAAACAACGCAGTTGATAGCCTGAAATAGAACAAAACAAAAAGTGAAAAAAACGCTCCTAAAAAAAGTATGACTACCTATGCAGTAAATTCAGTAAAATGGATCCCACACACTTTACCTTAAATTCATATCTTGTGTACCGGGAAAGTAAAAAGATACTTGGTGTCATCCTACTTCATTGCGCCTGCAAAATCAGGATTATGTAATTTAAAAGTGGGTGTACACGAATGTCATTGCGCCTGCGAAATCATGATTATGTAATTTAAAAGTGGGTGTACACGAATTTCATTGCGCCTGCAAAATCGTGATTATGTATTTTAAAGTGGGTGTACATGTACTTCAAACACAGATACTAACCTGCATGGGAATTTCAATGCTAATGAGCGACAAATAGTACGGCGGAAGTGAGTACCACTGATTGAAGTGTTCAACTCGCATTGACCTCAAATCTTGCGGAACTGAAAACAAAAACACTTTGGTTACATAATGAAGCTGTTGTTGTTGTATGGCGCCGAATTTGGAGAATCTGTATATCAGCCGCGATGAAGGACTTCTAAGCGGTGTTGTAGAACCCTGAATTTGTTCCAAAGGTCTTCTCCCTTCGTATATATAAGGGGTTGAAAATTTTGATTTCCGGTTTCGTAGTTGAGACAGTAGAGTAGCTGTGACCTTGTCAGACTTTTATTGATGGTTCAGCTAGGTACAGATAGGTATAGCAGAAGATGCGGAGCTTAGCACAAGTAGCCAAAGCTTACGTCACTATCGGTATTTTCACTTCCTTTGTCAATCTAAAGTAAAAGGCGATAATATATTGTAGAAACTAAGTCAGCCATCAGACTACTTAAGGGTCCGCTATACCTGACGGTGCATTTTTTGCCGCCCATAAGATTAACATTGCGAGCGGCGATTCATTTTCAAGGTTTACCCTTGGTCGGAAAGACACAAAATTTTGCCTGTACCTAGCCCTTACAATGTTCTAGTGCGTGTTCGAAGCAGATTTCCCATTTTTTTTACTGGTTTTCGAGATACAGCACTTTTCTTGAGGTATGCGATGCTAGCATTTGCAAAACAGTTGCAATAAAAGAAACCAGTGAGAAATTGGGAAATCTGCTTCGAACACTCCCTGGAACATTGTTAGGGCTACGTACAGGCAAAATTTTGTGTCTTTCCAACCAAGGGTAAACCTTGAAAATGAATCGCCGCTCGCAATGTTAATCTTATGGGCGGTAAAAAATGCACCGTCAGGTATAGCGTCCTCTTAATCCAATGGCAAAGGAAACGGCAGGACAGTTCCTTGTTCTTGTTCTTGAACATGCAGATCAAACACTTACGTAACACACTGACTGTCATAAGGCCAACATAGACGAGGAAAACAAGAACAGCGAAGACGAAGGCTAGGTTCGCTCGTGCCATGGCTGCGTTGTTGCCTACGTCATAGAAAGTCAATCCCACCAATGTTCCGCACACCAGGTGAGACAGAAAGGTGGCGATTCGGTATCTCTGAAAAAATCATTACCAATATGAAACCATCCATACCTGTGTCAATACTGAAGTACAACCGGGACAGCTAAGGCCGAGGAAGAGTCACGAGGAAAATTATTGACAAACTGGGAGTAGATCCTGTTTCCTATTGCAGTTTCCTACCACTGCGCTTATCTGCTAATCAAAATTCTAATGCGTTAAACACAGCACTTACGTAATTTCTTTGAAGAATGATGAGATTTCTCATGTACAGGTAGTAGAACTCCATGAAAAATGAATTTGGTTGTGGTAGATAGTGAGTCGAATGTTTTTCGACTTTGAAAATTTTTCTCCTTTTTATTCCTTCTTTGAGTTCCTCCAGTGAGAAGTTCGTTAAACTGAAACCACCGTGCTCTTCTTTTCCTTTTTCTTCTTTCGGACCATTGGAAGGAAGAAGAAGGCTGTCAAGTACTGGTCCGTACTCTCCGATAGCGACTTCTAGCACTGAAACATAGGTGAAAGGGAAAACGTGAATCAAGGAAGAATATGTCTGAAAATCTGTACAGAGTTGTGATACCTACTTCACTTTTTTGAAATAAACAAATGTGACATTCGAATATGGTTAGATACTCACATCCCGAAGTGACGTGAATCACCCCCTTGATTTTTTCCCAGATTACTCCCCTATATACTTACAGGGATATCAGGTACCTAAGTCAGATGAATGATGTTCATGCATGTACTTCTTTCTCAGCATGCAGTGATGTCATAATATTTACTTTCCTAATGGACGAGACTATGGACGACAGTAGCGAGAATGACCATGACATACAGTTCCTTAATCATACCTAATTCCTTAATAATCAACCTGAAACCTGCGGGGAAGTGTCGCGATCTCTTGCATCTTCCATTCGTGAAAAGGTGGCGAGGGAGGTATACGTCGCCTCCCAAACCACCTTTTCCCAGAACTGCAAGTACAAAAAGGTATATCACTATACTTCCCCAGGTTTGAGGCGACTAATCCACCTGCCTTGACTTTCCCTAATTTAAAATGACGTAATATTAAGGGTCCGCTATACCTGACGGTGCATTTTTTGACACCCATAAGATTAACATTGCGAGCGGCGATTCATTTTCAAGGTTTACTCTTGGTTGAAAAGACACAAAATTTTGCCTGTACCTAGCCCTAACAATTTTCTAGGGAGTGTTCGAAGCAGATTTCCCATTTTTTTACTGGTTTTCGAGATACAGCACTTTTCTTGAGGTATGCGATGCTAGCATTTGCAAAACAGTTGCAATAAAAGAAACCAGTGAGAAATTGGGAAATCTGCTTCGAACACTCCCTAGAATATTGTTAGGGCTAGGTACAGGCAATATTTTGTGTCTTTCCAACCAAGGGTAAACCATGAAAATGAATCGCCGCTCGCAATGTTAATCCTATGGGCTGCAAAAAATGCATCGTCAGGTATAGCGTCCTCTTAATTGTTCTTTGTCCTCCGGTGGTCAATGACGCATTTATGCATCGCATCTAAGAACAGTCCTTCTGTTAGAAGACCTGTTTACAGTGTTTACACAATCACAAGTGAAGAGACAACAATAAACAGCCAGGGTCCTCCCGCCACCATGAGAAAGTCTAACACGTAGTATACAAAACATACAGTGACGCATCCAGATTTTTTTTTTTTTTTTCAAAGAAAACAGGAGTGACCGTCCCAAAGACTGAGGTGTCTACTGTAGATGAGCATAACACTAAGTTTTTAACCCATTTTTTGTTTCTTTTTGAGTGTTCAAGTACGAGCTTTTGACCGGGAATGGGTTTGACACATCAGATTTCGTGAGCCTGTGCGCGGTAGCGCTACCTAAGTTTATTTATTCTATGTATACAGTCTCACCTATACCTACCTATCCAATGTCGTCTCCGCATTACTTCATACCTGCTTCCACCTTTCGTCCGTACTTTCCCTATACCGTACCTGGGAATTCCGGGTAATACTATCTCTATACAAATGTGCGGTACCTGTTTTGTGTAGGTATACCTACCGAACCTGAGCAATACGTCAACTAGTCAATGATACGTCAGCTAGACCGACTGTATGTAGTGCCTGTCAGTAGGTACACTGCTCCTCAATCTCCTGTGTGTTTTTTCCATTCTTTTTCCTAATTATTCTTTTTTCCCCTTTTTGGATTTCGGGGGGGATAGGGGGTGAGTCCCCAAAGCCCCCCTGGGTGCGACACTGAACACGACTCCCTCCCTATCATATTTACAGAAGTCGGCAGGGTTGTGATACAGAGGGCACTGCAGGCCCTTGTCCGCCAGATAGGGCACTAACTGCGACGTCGGCCCGTTGTAGATACATCGACCTTCCGCTAAGGCGTAGACGTTGTCGAACATCTCGAAGATGAGGGCGCTGGGCTGGTGGATGGTTACAATGACTGTTCGACCTTCCCGGGCCAACATCTTCAGAATGGAGATACACTGTGAGCAGGATTTGCTGTCCAGGCCGCTGTCGAAAAGAAACAAGACCCTAAACCACAATGGTACATACAGGGGAGCGGTCACATAGTGTGGCTCTGACAGAATGGCTATACTTCGAGGGTCTTGAGGATTGCTGAAATTTGGACTTAAGAGGACGCTATACCTGACAGTGCATTTTTTGCCGCCCATAAGATTAACATTTTCATTTTCAAGGTTTACCCTTGGTTGGAAAGACACAAAATTTTGCCTGTACCTAGCCCTAACAATTTTCTAGGGAGTGTTCGAAATAGATTTCCCAATTTCTCACTGGTTTCTTTTATTGCAACTGTTTTGCAAATGTTAGCATCGCATATATACCTGAAGAAAAGTGCTGTATCTCGAAAACCAATAAAAAAATGGGAAATCTGCTTCGAAAACTCCCTAGAACATTGTTAGGGCTAGGTACAGGCAAAATTTTGTGTCTTTCCAACCAAGAGTAAACCTTGAAAATGAATCGCCGCTCGCAATGTTAATCTTATGGGCGGCAAAAAATGCAACGTCAGGTATAGCGGACCCTTAAGGGTGGCAAGAGCTAACCACGCTGCATAGCGAAACAGACTTTGGTCAGTACCTACATTGCCTCCGAGTTCTCGTATTTTATCAACCCATCTGGTTTCATTCTTTGGATTGGCCTTTAACACCTGATATCCTGCTAATGGTCAAATGTATCAAGATCCACTTACGTTGTAGGTTCATCGAGGAAAATGATAGGTGGGTTCGTGATGAGCTCAAAAGCGATGGAAAGCCTCCTTTGCTGACCCCCAGACAGCTGACCGCTAAGAGTGTGGATACTTTTGTCCAGCCCCAACATGACCAGAAGCTGTTGCACCTGAAAAGTTAGCAGAAGATATGAAAAACTGCTTCCCCTGTTTACTTTTGAGTTATTCGCAATTTCGTAAATGAATGACAGAGTCAGCACATATTCGTTTGCGCCAAGAGAATCCAGGGTAGTGCTGATTAAGTATAGGATTCTTCTAGGCGCAGGAGATATTTGAATGAACATCCTTATCAACCTTTCCAGTATCAAGAGTGAAGAGCTATCAGTGATTTGTCAAACTGTAGAGGATTTCGAACCTCTTTTTTCTTCTTTCGACTAAGTTAAGCATACCTGAAACTGCTTTTCTTTCCGCGTGGCGGTGGTTCCCAGCTTCAGTTCGGCAGCAACCATCATGGCTTCTTGCACCGTCAACGACGCCCGAAGACAGGAGTCTTGCTGAATGTAGCACGACATGCGGAGGAACGCCTGCATTCCTTCTTTGGTCCTCTCCCTCCCGTTGATCAGCACTTGTCCACCGGTTCCTCTAACCCTGCCCATTCAAATTATCAAGTCAGTTGTTTTACCTTTAGACAGGGTTTATCTGTTTATCTGTATAACATGTATTTGTTTGGTTAGCAGCAGCCTATTGATTGAGAATAAAAAACTTTCAGGGACAGGCAGCAAAAGGTAAATACTTACTTGTACCCAGCCAAGACATTCAGCAACGTGGATTTTCCTGCCCCCGAAGGCCCCATAATGGCGGTAAGGGTGCCAGGCATCAGGTCTCCGCTAACTCCATGTAGTATCTGTTTCTTTTCTGCAAGAAAGCAAAAAACGGAAAGAGTCAGCAGTGTGTTGCCACAAACGTAAGCGATAGGTTAAAAGTAAGCCAACTTGCCAACTTAGGAACTGCTGAGTATCCTAGGGAAAAGTGGGTTAGTTAAACTAAACACTATGTATTGTAGGTACAGAGAAAGTTCTTGTTTGCACACTTGGTTCCTGTGGAACCTATAGGAACGTCTACAGCACACAGCTACGAGTATACATATTTACACTTATAGCTACTGTATACAGTATAAGCACCTAGTAGGTACATAATATTATAAATTGTAAGTATTAAGGGCCACCATATATTCGCTATTTTTTTAGGTTCCGATTTCAAACTTTATCAGAAAACTATTGGATATTGACACTGACAAGGAAAGTCGCTGTTAAAACGTACAGCGTCATCCTTGATCTGTCCCCCTGCTACCCCCCCCCCCCCCCCCCCCCTGCCCCGAGGTCGTTTCGCCCCTGGAGGATCCAAACTGATAAAGAGCATAGTGACCAATGTTGTTAGAAACCGCTTCGCGAGAGCCCGCTAATAGAAACTGTGGTAGAGTGCTGCACCGTCTGTACACCGTACCAGCTGGAGCTGGAGAACCGAGGAGTCCCACAGTTCCTGGAGAAGGAAAGCAGGTCAAGGTCACTCTGGATCACCAAACGTCATTGTGTTCTGGCTTCTGGCCCGGCCTTTCGCAACTCAGATCCCGACGGCCGAAACTAGGCCTCAGTCTCTCTTGAGACAACTCTCCAGTTCATCTGTTTAGCAACGTCTTATTCAATGGAGCCTCTGGAACTCCACTTTCCTCCTATTCTGACTTCCCTGACATTTTTTACTTTCTCGCATGATATATACCTACACCGAGTAGGTATATGACGAGAAAGTATTGTTGTCATGTTTATAATTCAGTTTTGAGATTTTGCGCCTCCAGTGATTCTACTTTGTTATTTTCGATTACTAAATAATTCTGTTGCTGCATGGACAGTTCCTTGTATAGGTACATAGTGTCGAAGGAACGATAAGTAATGGCCACTTTGAAGGGAGGTATTCCGAGAAAAGTTCCCCTTCCAGGTAGCAGTTCCCCTTCGTTCTGCAGTGGACAGTGTAGCCAATGAAAGGTGGCGGTAACCACCCTATACCTTCGACAATAATAATTATTCTCCCTTAACAGTAAACATGGGTGAAATACATAGACCTCAAGGTTGGGCTTGTGATGTGCTTCAATTTGGACACATCATTATGTACCTAAAATACATTTCTTTACATCCTGTATCATTTGGAATGGAGGACCTGTGCCTTACCTAAATCACGTTTAAAGTGGTTCAGATTGAGAGCCAGTGAGCCTGAGGAGGTAGCACACGAGTTTGTCAATACTGGACCACTATAGGATTGTGTGACAGTTGGGTAACCTGGCAAAGTACCATTGGAGCTGAAAAAGGAATTTTCCATGCCCTTATCGCAAACCTTCATGCTCAGCTGGCGGCGTACCAACTTCCCAGGCATCTTGTTAGTACACGGTGGGTTCTGAACCACCATAGCGTTGAAATAGAACTTGACATCGAACATCCTTTCAAGATATCCATGTAGACCACTCGGCCAACCCATAGAATAGTGCAAGTCATTTATGAAGGTACGGCCTTTGATTAAACTGCAATCTTAAAATGAAACTGCTCCAGTCCCGTTATGAGACTAGTTATCTTCTATGAATAAGTATCACCTCTTCACCCTCATCGAAATTAAGTATCTAGGTACACCAATCGATGACGCAGGTACGCATTAACTAGCACAACGACCTGTGCATTGAGTGGCCTGGGGTCAAAATAAATAACGTTTAGGTCCTAGAAAATAAAGATCTATAGCTATAATGTATGATGGAGCATTTTTTATACCTACCTATACCTTGCAGGTAGATGGAAGCAAATAGACTCAAGTGCATCGTGCATGTTCTCTGATGTGTCATTCTCCTAGGAAAGACAGACAGATGTTTGTTACATGATGGAACGTTACTTCTGTCACCGAGTGTTTAGTTCCCTTCAGAAACGGCATTTTTTTTTCTTCAGATGTTCAGGTAACCCCCCCCCCCCCCCCCCCAAAATGACGAAGTCATCGGGAAAGTACACCCCAGTGAGTGGAAAAAGTGCTCAACCGGGCAGCACTACCAAATGGGGACCTATCGTTTTAGGTGGGTTCCGAAACACCACAACCTCGGTTAGGTACATTTCGCTTCAGATGCTAAACATACCTGAGCTAAACGCCGATAAAAAAAAACTTGATAGGTTTGGGCTCGAACCGGTGTTCCCCTCTCAATTGTTTCTCTATAGAGACCACGGCTGTTTTGCGGAAGTAGAAAATGTGCCTGTACTGTACCTGCATGTATTGAATATGTGTCTGGCAAAGATGTCGGAATTATTGCGCCCTTTGAGCGTATTTTTACATCGAGACCATAATAAAATAAATTTGAAATATGCGACCTTGCAGTGGTCAGTAGGACCTGACGGTACCTACAACTAGCTAGGCATGCCATGGAGGTCGATGAGTAGGGAAGGTAGACCGGTCTCGTACAAGGTGCAACTGCATTATGTGCATCTTTATGCATCGTCTTATCGCATATATACGATTTATTTATTTAATTGTTGTTCGAGAATGTTCTACACTCATTTAAATAGATAGCGGATATGCGGAAAGCTTAATTAACAGCATGCAATAAGTGAGAGGTGAAAATCAGAAACAAACTACCGAGGGGTTAACCACTTGTTGGGAATCATTGGAAACCTTTATGTAATCTCAGGGAATCTTCGAATTTTTTTGGAGTGGTTACCCCCTCGGGGTGCATCTTTCTATGAATATCGTTGGGAATCTTTGGAAATCTTAGTGGAATCTCAAGGAATCTCTGGAGTGGTTACCCCCTCGCAAACTACAAACTATGTAGAAACCAATTTTGACTAAAAGTGTAAGTCCCCAGTCCACATTCCTGTAACCTCACCTATACACTTTTCATATTCATTTATATTTATTCATACATAAAAATAGATCGTTGTATGAAAAAAAAAATTTTTTGTGTTACTTTTTAGTTTCCTTTCAAAGAAGAAAATCAGGTTTCTGGTCTATATTTATCTTAGGTACAAACGCAAGAAACATAAACTGACTTGATAGGACTTGTTGACTTCGTGTATGAATAATAACATTACCTTTTGTAAAATAATCCTGAATCCCGCAATACTTGAGCCACACTTAAACTTCAGTTAATTTTCATCAGTTAACATGAGAATTTAACTGAGATGAAATTGTTTATAAGATCTATACTGCATAAGGAACAAGCAGCTTTAAGTATACCTAACTAAAGTTAAGTCACGCAGGTTAGCTGTTAACGATAGAAAATTTGTTACATAGTTACCTATTCGTGCAGTTAACTCACTCAGTTCATTAAATAATGTTTCCCATATTAGTAATTAATGTTGGAAAAAGTGCCTATTACGTAGGTAATTGTATAGGCAGGAATTTAGTGTTTTTTACCGTAGGTATTGTTCCCTTTACACTCGTCGTACAGGCACGTGTTGCCCGTACATTTTTTTCCACCTCCATAAATTAATTCATAATTGAAAGGAAGCTAGAAAGCGCCACTTACGTTTTCTTAACTGTTCCGGCAACCTGCAATTAACTTACAGCATAAAAAGGTACTTATTTCTGCTATAATTATTGCGAGTTAAGTACCAAATGGCTACCCGCCAGGAGTCTCCGATAACTTTATTTTCAGTTAGTGCTTATTTATGAGTAGGTATACTACGTGGTATGACTGTACGTTTATAACGGATATTACTTTTATGTATAAGTTGGTGGGAAGGTAAACCTAGGTATAACTTATCGCGTCTGGTCGTAATAGGTTTTTGCTTTAAAAAGGCTGAATACATATACATACATCCGCTATTTTTTTACGTTCTGATTTCAAACTTTGTGAGAAAACTATTGGATATTTAAATATTCTGAAATATAATATATCTTTTTTAAACTCATTACTCGTGAGGCTATGTTGTTATTATACGATCGAGTGATTTTTGTCAGACAAAAAATTGTAATAGTTTTCTCACAAAGTTTGAAATTGGAACGTAAAAAAATAGCGAATGTATATTCAGGCTTAAGAGGACGCTATATACCTGACGGTGCATTTTTTGCCGCCCATAAGATTAACATTGCGAGCGGCGATTCATTTTCAAGGTTTACCCTTGGTTGGAAAGACACAAAATTTTGCCTGTACCTAGCCCTAACAATGTTCTAGGGCCTAGAACATTGTTAGGTCTAGGTACAGGCAAAATTTTGTGTCTTTCCAACCAAGGGTAAACCTTGAAAATGAATCGCCGCTCGCAATGTTAATCTTATGGGCGGCAAAAAATGCACCGTCAGGTATAACGGACCCTTAAGCCTGACCGCATAATCCTGTTTGCTAACGTTTTTTCTTCCAATTTGCTGAGAAAACGCCACAACTCATTTCTGACGTTAAAAAGACATACCTAGTTTGCGTTGGTTTAAATATTATTCTGCACCTGTTGTGATGAAACAATAAATATTAAATGTTCTGAAGTATAAAATGTCTTTCTAACGACCGAAAAATCAGTTAAGGTTTCGGTTTAAGGTTAAGGGGTACTTGATCTTTTAATTTTTACGTTGCATTGACCGTGAACTTCCTCTTAATCTATAGTCCCCGTGTGATCTAATAATTGTAAGGGTCACATGTCACATGAAGATAAGAAATGGTTTCGGCACCCGCAGGATTGTCACTAGACCTTTACAATGTCACGCCAAGGACCCAGGGGCCCTTCTGCGATGTAAATTAAAAACCGATAAGTCACCATCCGATTACAAATATCATTTTGGCGATTTTTGCTGGAGCAGGTGCGGCAGTAAAAGGAGAGAAGAGAAAATGAGGATTTAGGAAGGAACCTTATTAGAAATCTTTCGATGGCGCTCCACTTTGGTAGATTTGTTACCCTTAAGACGGAAGCATAGCCTGTGACGTCAAGTGACCTTGACTTTTGTTTTACGGACTTCTGTGCCAGCAGTTGAAATTATTACTGGGATATCTGAAACGATAGTCTGCTAGGAAAATAATAATAAATAATACGCCTAGGCGAAATTTGGAGTTTCGTCAACGATAGAAAAAATAAAAAATAGCACTAAGTGGCTCGCCTTAACGCAAAGTTCTAGGTTGAATGACGTCATAGGGTGTACTACCCTCTTAACAAACATGTTGTGTGAATACTGTTTAGCCTGCATGGGCACGTGGAGCTATATCCCCATTGCCGGTGACCATGTTGTTAAATTTTAACGAGAAATTTAAGAAAGGAGGAAGGCAAGGGTAAATTCAAGTTTCAGGTGTGGAAAATTGACTAGAGTCTTCGTCATTGCTAACTTTTACTTTCCTTTGACGAATTTCAGAACTGGGTCTTCCTTCCTATACCGCACATACCGGTAGTATGCAAAATATGAGGTAATTTATGGTTGCTACTTCTTTGCTAACAACTCTAGTAAACCGGTATATATCAGAGGAAGTAGATAAGTATTCAGTACCTACTGGCTGGAGACGAGACATTTAAACACAAGTTGGAGAAGAGAGAGCTACGGGAGGTGTTATCATCTTTGTGATAACCAATACCCTAGCCAGGGCCATAAGTCCAGCGTTAGCAAAGTTCTGTGGTGGCCACCACAACTGTGAAGTTTCGTGGATGCTCTGAAATTGAGCGTTGAGTCACGACTCCATCAGTGATGGTTCGAGGCCTGCATGAGGTCTGGACTCATGGGCGGAAATTTTTATTTGAACCCATTTAAATTGGAAAATCAGGGATCACAGGACTCGAGGAGTAATATGTACCTAGAAAATAAGTCTCTACCCCCTGTTTCGTCCTCATTTTTTGGCCTGCGAAGTAGGGATCCTGTAGAAGTAGGTACCTATAGGATCTATAGTCTAAGTCAGGCTGGGAGCATACCGATAAGCCATAATTTCTTGCAAATCTAGGGCTGATCAAAACTTCTTCTTGAGCAGGGAAATATCTGCTCAGGGTCGGATTGGCATTTTTAGCGTAGGTATGGTAGGATATGGAACCCAAATCCGGATTGGCGTCAACTGAAAATCTTAAAGAAATTATGACTAATCGGTATGTTCCCAGCCTGACTTGGACTATATAGGTAGAAGCGAGCGCTTACAGGTTTATACAAAGGTCTGTCTTACCGTCTGTCATATACACCGAACAAACATTGCATGAAGCTACAAGGTGCTCTGGTGTGGAAAGGTGACTCATGTTCAAGTAAGTAATAAGCTATTTTGCCTATGTCGCCGTTGCAGTCACCTATAGGTACAATATGGGTAGGTACTTAAAATATCGGACTATTATAAAAATGAAAGAAGTAGGTACCATGGTTTTATCAAACAGATTCGTAGTTCTCTAATATTTAGGTATAGAAAATGTTGAAGACTCACCGATGAAAGGTTTCCTCCAAGTGTGCTTTCGTACTTGGAATGTGATATGCCGAAAACTGAGTTCCACAGACTGCTTTTTCTTGAAGGGGCAGCCAGGCTCGCGGAGCAGGCACTGGTCCGACGGTTTCATCGGACCCATACTTCACGAGGACTGCTGAAACAGGCATAAAAAAATGAAATTTCAGCGGGTTTTCATATTCCGAAGGCATGGACATTTCCGAAATGTATATGCAACTTTCAATCGCTTTTGAGGTCTAGGAGCAATGACGGTTCAAAGTTGAGGTTTTCCGAAAATTGGCCTGCACGAATACAATACTTTACCTTACGTATACTCCGTATACAGGTAAAGTAAAAATGAAATTTCAGCGGGTATTGTATCAACGAGTCGTGAATTTTCTAATGCCCTAGTTGTTGCCCACTTAATCAACACAATACCCCCATTTTTTTTCTTCTGAAGTTTGAAAATAATAGGAGAGCCAAAAAAAGACTATATTTCTCCATTCAAGGCGAGGGGATAACCACTCCAGAGATTCCTTGAGATTCCCTGAGATTCCATAAAGATTTCCGAAGATTCCCAACGAGATTCCCAACAAGTGGTTAACCCCTCGATTCAAGGCTGCAGGATATCGCACGAACCTTTCTCATTCGTTTGGTACACTATATTATTTTCAATATTCTGCAAGACAACTCAATGAGAAGTATCAAATGTCACACATACGGCAATGAACAAACCCTACGGAATGACAAGTAATCCCGTGACAAAATTTGTCTTTGTGACTTCTCCTTAATTTATGTCACGTCGTCGTGAATTTGCTTTGTCACCTGTTTAGGCCCCAAACGTCACGTTAGGCGTTAATGCGGTTAGGCTTTTACCATGCGCAAAGTGCAAAGGCTGCTAAGGCCTGCTAAATATTGGTAACGATAACATAAGTTCATTGGATTCTTTCGTGATAAAAAGACAGTTTTGTCATTTTTTCAGCCACAATAAGCGAGTAACAATTTTTTGTAAAGAAGTAGGTACATATGGACTTACTCTGCGGGTATGAAACTGCGACTGTACTTGATGTAGCAATTAAGCCGTAGCTATGTGATAGAAGTAAAATGCAAATTTCAACTACTTACATAGACCTTGACCACGGGTCAACTTTTTGCTCGTGTGCTCGTATATATATTGTTTCTATCTTTCTATGAATTTCGTTGGGAATCTTTGGAAATATTTATGGAATCTCAAGGAATCTCTGGAGTGGTCACCCCCTCGGGTCTGACGTAACCGAACGGTTAGAGAATATCTACAATTTTCATAGGTGCGAATTATTTCTGTCAAAAAATTTGATGCCTAAAGGAGCTCTCGTTCCACAAGAAATATTACGGGATCAGGTAGAAAAATTACGGGACTACGTGGAAATACTCATGGATTCCGTGGAAAAATTACGGGATCACGTGGGAAATACTAAGGGTGCGTCCCACCATGCCCAGTTAAAATTTAACTGGCGATTTACCATATGTTAAATTTAACTGCAAAGTTAAAATTTAACATGGTAAACATAGGACAAAATCTCCAGTTTAATTTTAACTGGGCATGGTGGGACGCACCCTAAGGACACCACGACAGACATTTCTTCTATCACTGACAAAATTTTATTTTCTTCACTTGCTTTGCGGCGTCACGGAGGTACAAATAATAATATGTAGGTATGTATAGGTCCATTTTGCATTTTCTCACACAATGGTATAAAGTCGTGTAAAGGATATGGGTAGGTGGGAATTAAAAACGAAGGCTAATATGTTAATACACGGTGTATAATGTAAGAAGTAGGAAAGCGCTAATTAAAGACGATTCGCACAACTCACGGCGGTAAATTTCCAACCTTCCTAATAGACTCAATTTAGGTACGTACACATATAAACATTTATTTGTCTTGAACAGGAATAGTACCCGCGTAGGTTAAAGGCTGAGGTCATAAACAAATAAAATAGGTAAGTGTAAATACATTTACTGAATCTCAAACACTCGCGCTTAGGTAAGTCAAGGTTAGAGAAACAGTGAAGTCACTTGATACGGTCACACACACCAAATATTACATTTAGGGTGCGTCCCACCATGCCCGGTTAAAATTAAACTGGAGATTTACCAAGAGTTAAATTTAACATGGTAAACATAGGACCAAATCTACAGTTTAATTTTAACTGGGTATGGTGGGTCGCACCCTTACTGATTAAATTCCTATGTTTACTGAGTGTAATAAAAAGTAGTGTCATCTGGCAAAAAGTCAGTAGTGAGTTTTTCATTGCGAAGTGCCAATCACAGGTTCCGAAAACCACAAAAAAGTTATTTTACGAGTTGTATGTGTGTGTGTGTATGTCGTGCCGAGAGCCGGAAGTGAAGTCGTTGGTCTGATTTCAATCCAGTTTGGTACCTATATAAGTATTTGTTCGGAAAACTATTATATTCCAGAACAAAAAATTCCCAACAGTGTCTACCTAGGCAATTTGTATACAGCCTTCAGTGAGTAGATACCTACAGTACCCCGGTTAAAAAAAAAAAAAAAAAAAAAATTAGGTAGGTGCCGATTCAGGAATTTTTTCCTATCAGACTGTAGGCTTTTTCCGGTCAGCAGTATATGGATGACCCTCCAAAAGTAGAGGGTACCCATAACCATAGGGCATGGAGGCTGTCGCTGACATCACTAAATGCTAGCTATATAAGATGTCAGTGGGACCTCCTATCAGTGTTTACATAATGTACCCTCTGGTTTCTATCAACAATATGTCCGGCAAAGTTTCACAAAATAATGTGCAGCACCCTAGGGAAGCTAGGCTATAATTTTTTAGCAATACAAATTTTTCAAATACCTATGCCTCAAGCAGATTGCAAATTTAAGCAGAATGTTCAGGTAGGGGCTTGAGCTACGAGTAAGACTAGGTCATGGGGAGAAAATTATGTAGGTAAGATACTTATTATCCATTTTGTAAGTACCTACCTATTTTTTCAACCCATCGTAGTGAAAAGAAGGGAAAGTACCAATCTACCTGTCACTGGTAAGGAGGGAATAACTTATTTACCTTGCTGTAAAAACTGACAATAAAGTACCACCGCGGTGATGGCGATTCGCGATATCTCCGACCATACAAAACTCCAGACAACTTCACTCTACACAGACTGGTTCACTAAAATCGCGAACAAGCATCAAGTGATAAAGAGTGCAATGTGAGCGAAACAGTTGGAGCCGCGGGAAACTAGTGGGAGTATAGTTAACTCAAACGATAGTGACGCGCATGCGCAGGATTTAGCGCGCATATGGTCTGCGCATAGCGGCCATGACAGTTTCATCGTCTGCTTCGAGTTTATGTCAGTGTGACTGCGCGTAAGTTCTTTTTATTTATTTATTTTTAACTTGTTTGAGAACCATCAACACTGGCGAAATAGTAACGTTTCCTGTCATTACGTTGAAACATGTTGCGTTTAGTATTGTCGCTAGAGGGGAACTGACAGTGTAATGCTTTTATGTTTACCTGAGAGGCCTTGGAAGTAGGCTGTCAGTAGGTACGTAGCTAGGTAGGTAGTTTACCTACCTAATGGGAAAATAAGTGACAAAAGGGGGCCCGATTTCTTAAATTTTATTCTGTTCTTAGTTTAACTTGACGGGGCAATCTATAGCTTCATGGTGATTATCAGACAGTGACCTTTGTATTATAGTACACACTTCACTGATAAGCTACTTTTTTGGACATTTATCGAACTACTTACCTATTATCATTATCTTAAAAAGCTTAAGGCTGAATTTCACCACTTTCCGATAGTGTCTTTTAACGAGAGGATTTAACGAACGGATTTACGTTATCGTATGTTTAGCTTACGACAAGTGCGATCGCAGAGAAACAAGTGCAAGCGCAAGGCATTTGTCGTAAGCTAAACATACGATAAAGTAAATCCGTTCGTTAAATCCTCTCGTTAAAAGACACTATCGGAAAGTGGTGAAATTCAGCCTAAGTAGGTTGGTAAGTAATGCCATTTTTAACTTTTCCATATTGTAGAGAAAGTGCACAAAATTCAGGTAATTAAGAGAACGCTATACCTGACGATGCATTTTTTGCCTCCCATAAGATTAACATTGCGAGCGGCGATTCATTTTCAATGTTTACCCTTGGTTGGAAAGACACAAAAGTTTGTCTGAACCGAGCCCTAACAATGTTCTAGGGAGTGTTCGAAGCAGATTTCCCAATGTCTCACTGGTTTCTTTTATTTCAACTGTTTTGCAAATGCTAGCATCGCATACCTCAACAAAAGTGCTGTATCTCGAAAACCAGTAAAAAAAAATGAGAAATCTGCTTCAAACACTCCTTAGAACATTGTTAGGGCTAGGTACAGGCAAAATTTTGTGTGTTTCCAACCAAGGGTAAACCTTGAAAATGAATCGCCGCTCGCAATGTTAATCTTATGGGCGGCAAAAAATGCACCGTCAGGTATAGTGGACCCTTAAAGGTAACAGTAAACAATTGTTACTTATGTATCTAGGTACTAGTTGGATTCCCACTTTACCTTTATAACCCAAGTTTAAGGTCTTTCACCAGTGACTTTTTTTCAGATAAAACAAAATGGCGATTCTTTCGAAACCATACAAAGTGTCGATCCAGCTTCTGGGGGCCTACTTGAGCAGCCTGTACATGAACCCTATCAAGACGAAGTCCATTACGGCCGCCACCATCGCACTTCTTGGTAATTTGACTTCACAAAGACTCTCCGGAGCTAAAACTCTTGACGTGCAAACTCTCGGGGCTTTTGGACTGTTTGGTCTTTTGTTTGGAGGATCAATTCCTCACTTTTTCTACGAAGGGCTTCAGCGAATCGTAAACGAAGAATCGAAGTTCGCACCCCTCTACATGCTAATGATTGAAAGACTAGTCTTCATGCCCGTCTACCAATTTTTCTCTCTTTACACATTGGCTAGATTCGAATTGAAGTCGAACTCTCAAGCTCTTGCCAGTGTTACACGATTTTACCCACCTATCGTAGAAGCAAACTTCAAGTACCTTACCTTGCTACAATTTATGAATTTGTATTTTGTACCCCCCATGTTGAGGGTGTTGGTTGCCAACCTAATTGGATTCTTCTGGGTAATTTACCTAGCGCGAAAACGTACACCGCCTTCTCGCAAAACGAAAAGTGGAAGGCCTTGATTGTGAACGTTCCTCGAAGAGATTCCAAGCTATGTTGTTATTAAGTTTATCTGGTGAAATGAAATAGTTGTAGTTTGGTGTGTGTGGAACTGTGTGACTTACAAATCAATAATACTTATTTTAGCGGTAAAATATTGTTCTCCAATTCGCTTGCCCAGTTGAAATGACCGTACTATAGGGGCAAAAAGACGCAGGTGTAATTTTTGACCAAAGCCTAATAAGAAATTTTAGTTTTTTTAGAAATTTTTTTAGAAATTACGTTTTTGACACTACAAATAAGTAAGGAACCTTTTTCCATCGGGATTCGAACCCGGACCTCTCAGGACCCGAGACGCTGAGAGAGACCGCTATGCCACTGAGAGGCGGCTTCAAAGTTGACAATGTAAATTAGTATCCATATATGTATAAATTTGCGTAGATTTGGATTAAATTTGTAATAATTGCGCGCATTATTGACCTATTACAGTCTCATCTTACTCTTGTGATTATGTAAAGCGTCATGACGATGGGAGTTCAAGGTTAAAAGGCTACGGGAGAGTGTAATGATAACGTTTTTTTATTCACGATAGATCGAGTCTTACACAGTAGGCTATACTCCAAACTTTAGGACTTAATAGCTAACGAGGAAATTAAAATGTCAGCTGTGTGATTATTTTCGGGTTTTAAGCATTCTTTGTATGCG
The DNA here is from genome assembly GCA_950004255.1 of Mesopsocus fuscifrons. Classification (NCBI taxonomy): domain Eukaryota; kingdom Metazoa; phylum Arthropoda; class Insecta; order Psocodea; family Mesopsocidae; genus Mesopsocus; species Mesopsocus fuscifrons. The sequence continues at coordinate 4,280,268 of OX465374.1, read as the reverse complement.
TTTTGTTTTTTGTTAATAAAGGTGAAGCTAGCCTATTCAGTAAATGACAAAAATTGGGAATTCTGTTGGTACCAATATATAAGGAGCAAGTAGAAGGCAGTAGGTACCTAGCTTTCAGAACAGGGCGATGAAGCAGGGAAATCCTATTTGCTGCGCGCTGCCTTAAGAAAGCAGCTACTTAGAATACCAGTACCCACCGCGCTTTTCTGAAATCAAGAAAATGTATGGAAACTTCTAGATGGTCTTGAAAAGTTGGTATCTGTAGCTGCTTTTGGAATAAAGTAATTGTGAGAGTGGCCATGTCATTTCACTGGCAGACGAGACAAGGAAAATTACATCGTATAAAAATTAAACCTAGACAGGTCAAGTATATAACTAGGTAGTTGCATATACATATATAACGCAGAACTTGAAATTTTATGATTGCGAGTCTTTGCACGGTCAAACTAGGTTGTATTTTTTATACCTAACTGGCCGATAAAATTTAACTGGACGATATGCTATAAATTGCGATACATCCCCACCCCAATTACTGCAAATGTTGAATCATTCACATTAGGATATATATTTTACGGCTATGCTTACCTTCAGAAGCTATGTTCCGTATACTGTGGATATAGGATCAACTTCCTAAAGAAAACATAGGTGTAAAGAAACTCGTCCATCTAGCCGCGCCGCTCCGCTGTTTTTGTTAGCATGTGGTACGGTACCTGGGTACCTATTTTATTTTATTTTTGGATAGGGGAACCCTAAGTTTCACCTGAACACTTACTGTAGGCGATAGTACCTATATACGTATTTTTGTTGCTAAAATTGAACCTGAAAACTCTACTTTAAGGGGAAATTGCTTCTCAGCGACCGTACAGTTCTATCCTCGCTTCTGCACAAGCCAGCAAGCCTTATTGTCTTATGACAGTCCCAAGGGACTATAAAATAAATAAGCTCAGCAGCAGCGACGCTGAAACAGGATTGCACTTAGAGGTCGTTTAAAAATTCCTCCTAGTTTATACTAATTAGAAGAAGTATTGTATTAGACAACGTTGTTCTTTAGCCTATATAAAGTGCATTCCAGTTATCAATTACTTGAATCGGCATAAATAGCAAACGCTTTGTTATCAGACTGGACAAGTCAAGATGCCTGAGTATCACAATGGAAATACTAGATTAGTTAATCCAGTTATCGCGAGGTAGGGAAAACAGAATGGATTATTTCAGGTTTTAAAAAAATATGCCTAGGTACGAGTACTATAGGAAAACGTGACAAAAGCCATGGTTCTCGCACTAAGTTATTAATTCCCCCCTTTTTTGCTACAGGATTATAGGTAACGTCATCGTGGTACTGGAGTTTCGACTTTCTTGCTGGCCAATATTTGGCGAGAAAGTATAGGTATTTGTGGCCAGTACACGTTTCTCTAGGAAAAATCTTATTTTGGGTTCTACCTCGAACTCACGTACTCATGAACATGAACTTCCGCACATCCTCGGCACGTGTGGAAAAATATTGTCGAGTGAAACCAATTAGGTATTATACATGGAAGTACCTGACTTCCGACCTTGCCCTTAGCCCTGTCACTGAACCTTGACTGCTCACTCACTTCTGGGGACGCTAATTTTCAGGTGTCATTATCTAGCAAACTCCTAAAAATTGTTCACTCCCTAAACCTGAACTTATAGTAAAAGTAGGGACTAGTGGTTATAGTGTTCTATAAAAGGTGACTGTCAGGTTTCCTACAAATTTACAAAAAAAATAAAGGGTTCGACAATGGTCGCACTTGACTTTCTCGCAATTTTTATCTAAAATTTTGATTTTTTTTACGTGAATAATTTTTTTTTTGTCAGAATTTAAACTTTTTTTAAAAAGTATTTTGCCACACAATGGATGATACTTTAAGGCACCTGCATAACGAATTTCAAACATATCCGTCAAACAGTGAAGTGTCGCTCGACGCGCAAAGTATATGTTTTCTATTTTGCATGTCACCGTCTTAATTTTTAAGTAAATGAAAATCTGTTGAAAATGCCCTTGAAGCATCTATCTGAGACCACTTTCACCAATTTTCAAGAAAATCCGTCGATTAGTGTTGTTGCAAATCCGTCTTAACCAATCAAAAACGTGATTTCCATTTTTGGAAAATGTTTCCTACGATAATGCCAATATTGGCCCAAATTTTTGGCCCATCTCAAAAAGAATAAAAATGATCCTGTAGCATCTATTTGGGAACGCTATTGCGAAATTACAAGGATCTAACTTTATAACTGTAGTGCCAAATCCGTCTTGACCAATCAAAAACGAGATTCTAGTTTTTTTTCCTATTTTTGACTTTTTTTTGTTTATATTGGCCGCAATTTTGAATTGATTGAATATTTCTTCGACAAACCTTTAAGTAATGTTATTAAGCACAAGTTTGTTGATTTTTGTGAAATTCCGGCTAATACTATTCATGGGGCCAAGATTTTCACGTATGGGCCAATTTTGGCCCAAATTTTTGGCCCATCTCCAAAACAATAAAAATGATCCTGGAGCATCTATCTGGGAACACGACTACAAAATTTGAAGGTTCTAACTTTATTACCGTACCGTGAAATGCGTCTTGAGTAGACAAAAACACGATTTTGAATTTTTTTTGACACTTTTTTGACAATAGTGGGCGCAATTTTTGAGTAATCAAAATTAAATTAAAAATGTATCTCGGAACTGATTTTAGACATCTATATTCCAAATTTGAGCCAAATCGGTAGACTGGTGTGACCTGTAGCCGCGCTACAGACAAACGGACGGACGGACGGACGTACGTACGTACGTACGTCGGACGGACATGACCTAAAAACCACTTTTTTGGTATCTAGGACCTCTGAAACGCCTTTTGCAATGAAAATCTCAAAATCGAAATTTCGCACGATAACATAACTTTCTCAGCCCATGTATTACATACGGGCGAGAAAGTAAAAAAAAAAAAAAAAAAAAAAAAAAAAGTTGGTTGTTGTTCAGTGAACTTCTGCGGTGACACTATCCTCCCTTAGTTGGTATAGTACGGCCAGCCTGAAATGCCTGGCCCGAGGGCATTCTGTGTAAGGTGAACAGTGCAGAATGCCCTCGGGCCAGGCATTTCAGGCTGGGCGTACTATATACCGTCCTACTTCAGTAAAAATACCTGTGGTCGGACCATTTACCATTTGAGCAATGTAGATAATCTTCACTAAGCCTTTTAGGTTGTCCATACATAATTTTATCTGGGTCGTTAAGCCTGAGGGCACAATTAGTAAAAGTTTCAATTTTTCTGGAAAACTCCGGGGAGGACTCGCGGGGTCTCAGAGGAATATTTCTGCGACCTGTTTGCCATTAACATTCCAGTAGTTACAAATTAAATTGGGAGGGACACTGTCAACAAAACCTAGGTATACCGATATTCCTCAGAAGGGTGACATTAAGGTAGGTATACATTTGTATTTAGGTATATAGAGCCTGACATTCGCAAGATACTTTTCACTCAGAGACTCAGAAGTGTTTCGGAACCAAAATTAGGGAATCGCTGACCTATATTCTAACTAGGCCAAAGCGGTGAAATCATCCGATTTGATTTGACTGACAGCACATTTTAGAAAATATAATTGTTTCATAGCGTAAAGGCAAGATGCGTTGACCCTTGCTGACTCGGAACAAGGTCGTGAGGATGGCAGATTGGTGTCATGGTCCGCACCTTCATCCATGTTAAGCTTATCGGACTATATGATCACTCACACGTACTTAGTCGGACTTTTACTACTCAACTTCCAGAATTTTAATTGAGTCATAGCCATAAAATGTTTACGGAGCAGGAAATAGGAAATAAATAGTGACTTTATTTAATTTTTTTTTTTTTTTTTTTTTTTTTTTTTTAACGCGCGACGTTTAGAGAACATCATATGCGCCGATGAGTTGGTTGTTAGGTTTTTGGCCGAAGCCGAATAAATCCATGTCGTAAGAGGAAAATTTTTCCGTTACGCCGGGATTCGAACCCGGACCTCTCAGGACCGCTAGGACACTGAGAGGCACTTTATTATTTATGGTATAATAATTTGCTATCAACAACGGCAATGCGGCTAGATCAACGAGGTTCTGGATATCGGCCCCCTTCAAAAAACTTACTGGATCCGCCTATATGACTGCGATTGCAATATCCACTAAAATATAGAGGTATCTGTGTAGGTACCTGCACTTAATGATGGGTCTTCAGGTACTTACTTCGAGGACCTTGATGTTGGGATAATCGCCCGCCACGAAAATGATTATGAAATTGACCCACACAAAGTAACGCGGACCTAAGGTTTCGGCAGATTAGAAATCAGGTTGTGCCATTACCATTAGCGGGAACGTACTTAAAAATCAGATGCCCTTTCCCAACTCCAGTCACCTATCAGTAAAAAATAATAAAGAAAAAAAACAGGTACAGTCCTACTTGTGACCTCTACTCAACGGGGTGAATGGGTATGAATTGCGCTCAAGAGTCGAGATTTCTCGCAGCCGATGAAGGCCAAGTACCACCAGGAAAAATCTTACTTAACCGATCAGGAATAGATCCTGAGTCTTGTTTCTTAGCTCAGAACCCTATACCACTTCTTCGGAAGGACTAAAATGATCAAAATAGCATGGTTATCTAGGTATAACCCAAACTCAATTCTTCTTGGCCAATCAAGAACTGCCTAATATTCTGCAAAGTACTTAGCTTATGGAACGAACACTACCTGTTTCCACACCAATGTCAGCAGGTACCTGCAGACCTTCTAGAAAATACATATATTGGAACGTTCTCTATTCTATCAGTTCAACGGCTCATTAGGTATTCGGATCAAACCTCTTGCCTAGATAATACCCACGTGTGCAAGGTACCAAGGTTCACGTGCCGGTAACGGGAAGTATTTGTCGTAGGTACCTACTACGACCTGTTTACAACGTTTTGCTTGTTTGTATTTGCGTTCTGTTTGAAAGGACTAAAATGCGGAAGTAGGTATATAAAACTTCTTTCTAGAAGATTCCTTTCACACCTAACCTTCGTGCCTTGAAGCAATACAATTCTAGTTTTGGATAACTTCAGAAATTCTAGTAAGTTCTATAGAAGATAAATGCAAATCACTTGCTAGTGATTGGAGGACCATGCTTGCCTTGCTTATGGCCAACTTCCGCCAACAGTTTCCCCAATTTCATTCCCCCACCATCCCCCCAAATCAAAAATAAAAATTTAGTGCACTTTTCTATCAAATAAAAATAGTTATCAAAACAAAAACAAAAGAGATAAGCGTACGTACGGGTGTGAGTAGGTATATAATCCGTTTCCAGTGCACCTTCCAACAAGACAGACCGAACAACACTGGCTATTCTGATATGAACGTGTGGCGGTGAGCTCAGACGTGATTCTTATGCAATGATGGCATTACACATGGCCCGGCGCATACTCAGCCACACAGGTACAGGTCCAGGCTCTCCTCTCAACACCATCGCTGCTGCGCAATCCTCCAGGTCTTGGGTCTTTCTTCGGCAATGGGTCAGTGTGGCAGCGCTGTTCACCTCTGCCCCACTCCGCTGCCCGCGTGTCACCCGTTGAAACTGAAGCAACAACCTGACCATGTGACCTAGGTGGCAAGCGAGAAAACTTTTTCAATGGAATAGAATTAAAAAGAAGTCATTGTTGTGTGGCAGATCGTCATTACCAGCTAAAGTAGAAGTTGGTCAGTTGTCAGTCTCTGTAATGACACTCTCTACAGCGAAAACCTCTCTATAACGAGCAAATGTTACAGTTCCTTGACAAGCCCTGGCTTTTTTTAAACCCCTTCTAATATGGAGAACTCTTTTTATAGCGAGCATGCAAATTTACAAAATTACGAGTAAAACTTATTTACACTCCCTACGACACTCTATAGCGATAACCTCCCGGACGTTACAGTTCCCTGGCAAGCCCTGGTTTCTTTTAAGAGGACGCTATACCTGACGATGCATTTTTTGCCGCCCATAAGATTAACATTGCGAGCGGCGATTCATTTTCAAGGTTTACCCTTGGTTGGAAAGACACAAAATTTTGCCTATACCTAGCCCTAACAATGTTCTAGGGAGTGTTCGAAGCAGATTTCCCAATTTCTCACTGGTTTCTTTTATTGCAACTGTTTTGCAAATGCTAGCATCGCATACCTCAAGAAAAGTGCTGTATCTCTAAAACCAGTAAAAAAATGGGAAATCTGCTTCGAACACTCCCTAGAACATTGTTCGGGCTAGGTACAGGCAAAATTTTGTGTCTTTCCAACCAAGGGTAAACCTTGAAAATGAATCGCCGCTCGCAATGTTAATCTTATAGGCGGTAAAAAATGCACCGTCAGGTATAGCGGACCCTTAACATCAAGTACCTACGCCTATTTCGGCTATACTCCGTAGGTACGTGAGGGAATTCCGCGATTAACGTAAATGAATGATTACAATTAATTGATCACGAATTCATGAATGCAGTAAGCTTCTATTACTATGACGCACGGTAGAGTAGTCAGCGGGCTTATTTTCTATGAATTATATCTTTCCGTTCCACCATATCCACCGTTTTTTTACCCATCTGACGTACTTACACGCCAACTGGTTTCTTGGGTTTATTCTTATTTTGTATTGGTAAAACCTAAGATACATATACCTAATTGTATATTCCGTTCACCGGCGAATGGTGGCTATAAATGTTAGGTTGTCTTTACAGTGGAATTCTAGTTAATCTGTGGCATAAAGATGATAGTACACTTGACTTTCAATTTCCTTTTGAACTAACTAGCCAGCCATAGTTTTTTCCCATTTCCAGTATCTTATATTGGGATAATTCTATGTCTAAGGTACATTTCCATGCCTAAAAGAACCATGTAAACAGCAAGTTTCCGGAAAGATTACGAGCCGTACATGTTGTTCATTCTATGGAACGTGTCCGTAGTTACTTCTGACACCAGTTTTACGGAAATATTGTGCTGCACCTTTACTTTCTGGTAAACGTAAGTCAGGTCTTGCCATAATTAAGCTATTGTGTCTCCGTCATAAATGTGTAGAATCTGTACTGAAGAAAAACCATCTGAAAATAAATAAATAGATAAACAAAAAGTCTGAAATTGCGGGCAATTTATCATTGTCCACAGACGGATGAATCACGCCATACTGCTCAAGCTTCCCTCAGCCGGTGAAGCGCAAGTACCCATTTAGAGTGGGGAGACCCAGGGTTGGACGTAATTTATCGAAAAAATCTCCGAAAGTGGGGATGAGAACCCAGGCTCTCCTGCTACGTTATTAAGGTTCCTACCTTTCTGAAATACTGAGAATCGATAGGCATAAGTCCTCGGAAGGAGATCGCAGCCCGTCGTTGGGTCACCACCCCAATCACCTTGAGGATTCGAAGGATTTCAGGGGAAAATCCAGGCCATGCGTTGGTGAGGCAGCACTGGCCCAACTTCGAGCTCTGAAAAAATAGTGAAAAGTGAAATATACTAAATATGTGAAAACATGAAGGTATGTGTGTCCTATGACGTCATAATGAGACCTTGAAATTTCAGTTAGGTGAAGAGGCTCGTCTTGTACCATGCACGTAAACTTATATAGGCAGATTTTTAGCCTGAAAGTGGTTTATATATAGGTAGAGGAGAGCCCGTTAATATTGTGACGTCATAGGGTGTAGCATCCTCTTCACTTGATTTTCCAAAATTATGCTACTTTATCCATTTCTCTGTCAAGTCACCCAGAGGCCCAGAGGTTCGTATACCCTGTATAAGTAGGTAATACTTCCTGGTGGAAGACGTGAAGAAGTAACCCACTCCGACTAAGTATAGGTATGTACTTACTACTAGCTAATAAAATTGAGTAATTATGGCCGCAATTTGTCCAACTCAAGTCAATCTAGGTAGGTTAGGTAGAAGTACCTCTATATAGGAGCAAAGGCGCCTATACCACTTTATCATTAAAAGTCTCTCCAAAGAGAGTTTTGAGGAATAAATACGTTTTCGAATAAATATGTCATTATAGGTATGTGGATTTCTGAGTTCTCACTTTAAAGAGATTTTTAACTGGTAGGGCGCTTTAAGGGTCCGCTATACCTGACGGTGCATTTTTTGCCGCCCATAAGATTAACATTGCGAGCGGCGATTCATTTTCAAGGTTTACCCTTGGTTGGAAAGACACAAAATTTTGCCTGTACCTAGCCCTAACAATGTTCTAGGGAGTGTTCGAAGCAGATTTCCCATTTTTTTTACTGGTTTTCGAGATACAGCACTTTTCTTGAGGTATGCGATGCTAGCATTTGCAAAACAGTTGCAATAAAAGAAACCAGTGAGAAATTGGGAAATCTGCTTCGAACACTCCCTAGAACATTGTTAGGATTAGGTACAGGCAAAATTTTGTATCTTTCCAACCAAGGGTAAACCTTGAAAATGAATCACCGCTCGCAATGTTAACCTTATGGGCGGCAAAAAATGCATCGTCAGGTATAGCGTCCTCTTAAGGTCTACTCTATTATTATACCTAAGTATCTATTATAGGTACTGGAGGTTTTACTGAAAACAAACGAGGCGTACCTGTTCGGCAATGGCATCCCCACAGCGGCTGATTCGTAACGTCATGAACATATGACCGATTATGAACAAGAAACAGTTGAAAACAGACTCTCCCGGAATTTGTCCCTGAAAATATCATACTTATTTCATTCTGATGAAAACGAAAACTTTAAAGATAAACAGGTATTCAAATTTAGACCTTTTATTACTCATTTTTCATTTTTTATAGACAAACCGAAAGTAATATTGTTACGTAACAAAAAAACCTACGTAACCCATCTACAGGAGAAATTTTAACTATGTTCCAGTACCTGATATATCTTATAATGTAGGTATTTTCCTTATTCTCTTCTTCATACCTGAGGGTTGGGGGGGGGGGGGGGGGGACAAGCCCAGCAACTAGACCGTTTCAAGAACTATCCATTGTGCTCAGCTGGCAGCACTACCAAATACCAGCTCCCCAGCCATCGAGTAAACGATGGGGACCTACAGTTTTAGGTGGGTTCCGAACCACCACAGCCTCGATATACATTTCACTTGACATGCTGAACATATCAGAGGTGAATGCCGAGCAGAAAAACTTTTTGGTAGGATCGGGATCGAACCGGTGTGACCCGGCTCTCACTGCTCCTCAAAAGTCGACCATTTAGTCCACTCGGCTATCGAGGCTGTCTTCTTCATACCTACTACCAGTACAATGTATTTAATAGAAGACTACAATAACGGGTAATGATCTAGGTATCACATAGAGGTCATCAGGGTTTATTATGAAAGGTCTGTAAATTTCATAGTCTAAGGCACCGTAGGTGGCGTGGGTTCAGGTACCTAGGTACTTACAGAGATTGAACAGAACAGCAGGCCGCACATAGTGATTATGATGTACATCGACTGCATGGCTAGCATTGGGGAATAGGTTCTTTCAATGGACCTCATGAACCTGGAAATTTTGAGAAAAATTAGCGCAAGTTGGCCTAGTAGGTACTAAGGTACCTGCCTTATGAGATAGGAGCAGGTGTTTGATACCTATCGACACGATATCCTGGATCGATTTACCTTCATTATTTTAAGTAGGAAGGTAACATTGGACCTTTCTTAAAAACCTTACCTTGCGTGGCGACTAGGTATCTTTGGATACTTACCCTATTACTTGGCCATGATACCGAACCCATTGACACAGGCGCAGTTTAGTTATTGCTGATATCTCTAACAAATCTTCTTTCCCATTTATTAGTCTGGCTACTTTCCTGCATTCCATATCTATGAAAAATAAATAAAAGTTTTTGTTACCAGCGAAATATCATATTGAATTTATCGCAAAAATATTTCAGTGTAGGTACCTACCTACCAATAAGAGGATGAGTTAAATAAAAAATAACTTACTTTTGAAATATATGCCGTCATTATCAAGTTGGAGGATGCTAACAATTCTTTGAAGAGTTACAGCCAGGTACCGAAATTCTACCAGAATAAGGTTCATCAGTAGGGACACAACAGCCTCATACATTGCCCAACTAAAAAAAAACCTTTTTGAATTTCGCCTAAACCTCTCAAACACTTTTATACTATACCTATACTTCGACGATATTACGGGCTTTTAAAACCTAGGTTGTTAGGTTCAGGTATGTCTATTTAGAGACAAGCTGTAATGCCAGAGCTAAAGTGGTTAAAGTGTAATAATTTTTTGCAAGTCCTGCTTACTGCATGGGCGGGTCTTGGAGTCATACGAATACTTGGCTAGCTATCAATTAAGTACCTATGGCATGTAGTAATTACATTGTACCATTCGCCTTCTTGGAGAACATAAGTACCTGCTTCAAAACGAGCTTCACAATCCAGTATAAATTTTAATCGCCTGAAAAAAAAATTGTCACAGGGCAGATTCCAAAATTTTGCTTTTGGTAGTTGGAGGAACGACAAAAGAATGATTCCCCCTACCTGGAATCAATTTCTTTTAGATAACTCGTAATTCTATCTTGTTAAGCTGCCCTTCCACTGGTTGGAACCGCCGGAACCGAACGGCCCGAACGAATCGAAGTTTCTTAATCATCGGAAGGGTCGCAAGCGATACTATAGATACTATACTAGATACTATGTATCCCACTATTCTCCGGCCTCCGCGGAAGCTTCCGACCCTTCCAACGGTTCCGGCGCTTCCGACGGTTCCGTCCGACCAATGGACGGGCGGCTTTATACTTACCCGAAAACCAAGAAATACACAGCAGTGGATTGGTACAGCACAATTCCGTCAGATGCTAGTAATTCCATGGCACTTGGCGCAAATGTAGACGGTAAAAACAAAGTTTTGGTCCAAAAAACTTTAACAATGCAGGACAAAACGATGGGAGCGACCACAACGAGAAGAACTACGCAGGTACTCCTCTGAACTGTCTTATAGCAAGCATTCACTTCTTTCTGGAAAAGTATATAAAATTTGTAGAACTGAAAACTGCCCATTACTTAGTGATTTCTGTGAATTTTCCGCTTTAGTATATCAGAAGTAGAAGAAATTTTTGTGCACATTTAGGTAAGCGGTTGCCCTATGAGTGACGTATGATTATCAACTGAAAAAAAACTCAAATCCCTTTGCGTCTGGAATTATTTTTCTTCACAGTAAAAAGTGGAAAAAAAGTAAAAACAATACACACCTCACGTATGTCTGGCCAAAGTTTCGGTTGTAAAGCAGTTGACCAATGAGAGATGATTGACGCAGTTTCATTCCTCTTTAACAGCATGAAGCATATTTTCAGCCAATGCATAAAATGAGAGGAAAAACTGGAGAATTTCTGGCATTTCCAAAGAAATCACGCAGTACATTTCTTCCACTAAAAAAAAAAAAAAAAAAAAAAAAAAAAAATTGTAAGTAGGTAGGTACCAATAGGTAGGTAATTAGGTACTTAGCTGTACCTACTGGGTCATAATCGTAACGGAAACAACAGCTCGGTTAAATGAAGATAGTCCGTTTTTCTGAAAGAACTTTTTAAACACGACACTCCCATTCCAACTTAATGTACAATATAGTACAACTAGACGTGCGCCTGCAATTTCATGTTTATGCAATTTACTGACATATTGCATAACTAGTTTTTATACTCACCTGCTTGCTCAAATGAGTACCTAGAGTTTTCACAAAAATTTTCGAAACATGTATTTACCTCGAATGATTCTCATACTATCAACCAGTTAAACTGGATCTGAGAACTTCATCTCATACCTACCAAAAACCAAAGGCTAAAGGCTTCACTTACCGAATATGACAAGTGTTACAATATTAGCGAAGGCGCAGTAAAGAAACCAAGGAGTAACTTTTCTACCATTTCTAGCAGACACTTCATTATGAGCCTGAGGCAGATATATCCCTGACAACTGAGTAAGCAAAATTAAAAGTCGAAATTTGGATGAAAACAATTCCATTGTAAGTACTACCCAATAAACCAACGAAATGATAACTGGTTACAAAAATCAGAATAGCCGTATTTAAAGACCCAAAGACAGTCATTAAAAAATCATCAGTATGGGGAAGCCTTTGTTGACTTACAGAATAGGGTAGGTAACTCTAATGCTTTTTTAAAAGGTAAGAAAAGTTTTCATAACAACAAAAAGTTGGACTGATTAAAAATTAATTATTCCTTTCAGTACGGCAGATTGCTGGATTACAGTCTCATCGTATCCTGTCCTTAATAGCATAGATCGAAAAAATTTCAGGAAGTTGACCTATATATATATATGCTGAAATTTCTAACCAAAAAAAGAAAAATAAATTACTTTTGCTAGGAAAATGTGATGCACACCGACTCCAAGGATTACATAATCATTAATCTGCAGGCTAAATAAAAATCAAGTTCATACAATACAATAGGTTGGTACATAAAGTACTTTAAAGAAATTTCTGATTTTGATATTTTAATCTAACACAACAAAAGAACAATTACATTTTACTATTGGATTATTAATTATTCTGAAATATAATAGGTTCCTATGTCTTTCTAAAAGCCGAAATTAACACGCTCTATTTTGATTTAAATTTTGGACAAATTTTTGTTGAAAAAAATCACTCGAAACTTTGTGAATTAAAAAAAAAAAATAAACATTGGGCTACACCAATAACTTTGCTGGTAAACGTGGGTCAGGTCCTGTTTCTGTCAAGCTATTGTGTGTCAGTCATAAACGTGTAGAATTTGTACTGAAGAAAAACCATCTGAAAATAAATAAATAAATAAAAACTCAAAAAGTCTGAAATTGCAGGCAATTTATCATTGCCGAAAAGACTTGGGGTCCTACCTCTACCTCTGTCCACATACGGATGATTTGGTAAAAATCACGCCATACTGTTCAGGCTTCCCTCAGCCGGCGAAGGGCAAGTATCCATTAAGGGCGGGGAGGCCCAGAGTTGGACATAATTTATCGGAAAAATCTCCGAAAGTGGGGGCGAGAACCCAGGCTCTCCTGCTACGTTATTAAGGTTCCTATACCTTTCTGAAATACTGAGAATCTATGGGCATAAGTCCTCGAAAGGAGATCGCAGCCCGTCGTTGGGTCACCACCCCAATCACCTTGAGGATTCGAAGGATTTCAGGGGAATATCCAGGCCATGCGCTAGTGAGGCAGCACTGGCCCAACTTTGAGCTCTGAAAAATAGTAAAAAGCGAAATTATGTGAAAACATAAAGGTATGTGTGTCCTATGACGTCATAATGAGACCTTGAAATTTCAGTTAGTTAAAGGCGTCTAGGTGTGTTTGCTTTCGTTGAAATTTCGAAGACATAGTGACGTCACAGGGTGCAGTATCCTCTTAATTTCTTCATTTTCCGAAATACTGTTAGGTACCTCACTTAATACTACTGCATCAATGTCTCTGTCGCCCACAGGTTCGTAGCGAGTCTGCGAGTGGTTCTGGTGGAAGACATGAGGAAGGAACCTACTCAACCTGTATGCACCTATATAAGTATTAGCTAATAAAATCTAGTAGGTACGAGTAATTATAGCCGTAAGTTGCCCAACTCAAATAAATCTACAGGTAGGTTAGATAGCAGCAAAGCCCCTATACCAGTTCATAACAGTATTTGTTAGTTTTGAGAAACTCATCGTCGAAAAAATACAGTCTACGTTTTTATATCGTTAACTGAAAAAATTCTAGGCGTACCTGTTCGGCAATGGCGTCCCCACAGCGGCTGATTCGTAGACCCACGAACATATGTCCAATTATGAACAAGAAACAGCTGACTGCAGACTCTCCCGGAATTTGTCCCTGTCAATATGATGTAAAAAACTTTAAAAGGTAAACAGGATAGGTTAGGGAAGGGTTTAATGCCAGACCTGGAAATATAATTGTCCATGTAGGTATATACCTTGTACTTACAGAGATTGCACATAACAGCAGGCCGCACATAGCGACTATGATGTACATCGACTGCATTGCCAGCATTGGGGAGTAGGTTCGTTCAAAGGACCTCATGAACCTGAAAATTTGGAAAAAAATTTAGCATCCACCCACCCACCCAATAGGGAAGTCTCCAGAAAAGCGGTAAAAGCCAACATATCCACACCGTAAGCAGTAAATTTTGGTAAAGCCGGGGTTCGAGCTCGCATACAAGTCGGACCCTTTGACAGCTCGGTCATTTATAATAAAGTAGGTAAGTACCTGATTTGGGTATCTGCCTAGATTAAGGGTCCGCTATACCTGACGGTGCATTTTTTGCCGCCCGTAAGATTAACATTGCGAGCGGCAATTCATTTTCAAGGCTTACCCTTGGTTGGAAAGACACAAAATTTTGCCTGTACCTAGCCCTAACAATGCTCTAGGTCGTGTTCGAAGCAGATTTCCCATTTTTTTAACTGGTTTTCGAGATACAGCACTTTTCTTGTGGTATGCGATGCTAGCATTTGCAAAACAGTTGCAATAAAAGAAACCAGTGAGAAATTGGGAAATCTGCTTCGAATACTCCCTAGAACATTGTTAGGGCTAGGTACAGGCAAAATTTTGTGTCTTTCCAACCAAGGGTAAACCTTGAAAATGAATCGCCGCTCGCAATGTTAATCTTATGGGCGGTAAAAAATGCATCGTCAGGTATAGCGTCCTCTTAACTACCCTGCGTGATGAATAGATATTTTTGGTCTAGTATACCTACCCTAACACTTGGCCATGATACCGAACCCACTGACACAGGCGCAGTTTAGTAACTGCTGACGTCTGTAATAAACCTTCTTTCCCATTTAGTCTGGCTACTTTCCCGCATTCCATACCTGTGAAGATTTATAAAAATTCGTTTGATCAAATTAAATTTAACTGGAGGTAATTAGAAAGATTCAAAGTAAGACCTGAGATAGGTAAGTAAAAAACTAGAAAACTTGCTTACTTTTGAAATACTTGCCGTCTGTATCAACTTGAAGGATGCTGACAATTCTTTGAAGAGTAACAGCCAGGTACCGAAATTCCACCAAAATAAGGTTCATCATTAGGGACACAACCGCCTCGTACATCGCCCAACTAAAAAAATTTCAAAAAATAACGGCAAGACCAAGGGGGTTCTTTTTAGATTTCAGGGGAAGTGTTTTCTAACTATTTATAAGTTTATTTAGATTATTTAAAATAAATGCTTGTGTTTCTGTGACAGCTATGCCAGTTATACCTACTTACCCCAAAATCAAGAAACAAACAGCAGAACACTGGTACAATAAAACTCCATCGGATGCTGATAATTCCACGGCACTAGGCGAAAATATAGAAGGTACAAATAAAGTTTTCGTCCAAAAAACTTTCACAATGCAAGACAAAATGGTAGGAGCGACGACAATCAGAATCACTATGTAGGTGCTCAGCAATACTTTCCTATAGCAAACATCCACTTCTTTCTGGAAAATTATTTGAAATTTGTAAGAAATTTGCCTATAGCCTCGTGGCGGTCTTCGTTTGAGCTGGAAGACAATTTTGAAAATCATCCGAAAAGCTGCCGATAATTTTACTGAAATCGGTCAAGCAGTGATTTTTGTAAATTTTCAGAGGTAGGTACAATTAAATTCTCATGTACCTACCTACACATTATACACATGTACCTACCTACACATTATACATATGTACCTAGCTAACTGACTCTCCTCTAAGCCACACATGATTATCAACGAGAAGTTCATATCCCGTTGCGAGTGGATTTTTTTTCCGTCACGTCTCTGTTAATAACGCAAAATCCGAGGGGGTAACCACTCTAGAGAATCCTTGAGATTCCCTGAGATTCCATATATATTTCCAAAGATTCCCAACGGTATTCATAGAAAGATGAACCCCAAAGGGGTAACCACTCCAAAAAAAATTCCAAGATTCCCTGAGATTTAATAAAGATTTCCAATGATTCCCATGCAACGAGATTCCTGGAGTGGTTAACCCCTCGGCAAAATCTCAAAATCCAGTTTCTGAACAAAATTCTACTTTCTCGCTATGCACCTATGAAAGAACGTAAAATCAGCGCACACCTCCCGTATTTCTGGCCAAAGTTTCGGTTGTAAAGCAGTTGACCAATGAGAGATGATTGACGCAGTTTCATTCCTCTTTAATAGCATGAAGCATATTTTCAGCCAATGCACAAAAGAACAGAATGCGCAAAACGAGAGGAAAAACTGCAGAATTCCCGGCAATTCCAAAAATATGATGCAGTAAATGTCATCAACTGAAAGAAAATTTCGTAAATATAAAGCAACGTGAAATAAAGGGTCTGACAACGGTCGCACTTGACATTCTCGCAGTTTTTACATACTATACCTACAGCTAAAGGTTATGATCCACTTACCGATTATGGCAAATGTTACAATATTAGCGAAGGCGCTGTAAAAAAACCAAGGAGAAACCTTTTTCGCCTTTTTAGCAGGCACTTCGGTATGAGCCTGAGGTAGATACATCCCTGACAACCGAGTAAGTAAAATTATAACACGAAACTTGGTTGCAAATAATTCCATTGTAAGTACCTAAGTGTAACCGAACAAACATACGAAATGTACCTAGATGAAGGCTGGTTATGAAAAAAGGAAAGGTCATCGTAATTGAAGACCCAAAGACTGTCATTAAATAATCATAAGTATGGGGAACCCTTTGTTGACTTACGGAAGAAAGAAGGTAGGTAACTATAAGCACTATCACTTTTTTAAAGGTTAGGCTGGGAAAGTTTTCGTAACAATGAAAAGTTGGATCAATTAAAAATTGAACAAAGGTCTGCGAAGTACATATAATATTCACCCACCCTATTTTGGAAGTCTAAAAAAAAGTTTAGGAAATTGACCCCAATCGGTCCGCGAATAACACTCGTAGGTACCTATATAAAACACCTGGCTATTTAGTAAAGTCAGATGAAAAAATTTTCCATTAACGGCCACCATACATTCTCGACGAACTCCGCCAAAACCACTGTGCGAAAGTAAATATTCGACAAAACTAATGTTTACATATTAGTACAACCGGAGACTGGTAATTGCAATATCGTATTGATTGTGTCTACTCTAAAAGCTAAACATAGTGTGCTATTTGAACGCGAAACGAACGAGTAAAAGTAGGACACTATGTTTAGCTTTTATAGGAGAAAAGTAGAGACATGCTGTTGAAATTACCCACTTCCGTAAGTGAAATAAAAATTGCCAAAATGGAACATGGCTACGGTAAATAGTACAAACATTTATCAAGCTTTTCTACTAAATGTGACGATAAAATCATACATTTTTTAGTCCGAAAATTTTCAAAAAAAATATTCCGCATGAGGTAGTGTTGTGTTTTCGCGATCTGTCAAAAAAACATGTGGACTGGTAGTTGACTGTTTAAAATCGCTCCTGTGGGCTTATTACTCCATTTCATGCAAAAATACAACACTACCTCACGACAAAGAGTCTCAGGTTTACATCCCTCTATAAACACTTTCCACTCGCCCTAACTTCGGAGTAGGGCTTGAAGTACTTAGCATTGCGAACCAAGTACGTGTAGTCGAAAATAGCGAATGTATATTCAGCCTTAAGTACCAAAATAGGTTTGTAGAATAATTTAAAAAAAAAAAAAAAAAAAATAGTCTTTATACTTGTTTTCAACTGAGAAATACCTACCTAGTTAGGCATGCCGACGAAATATAAAATCGACGGGTTGTTTTACTAAAGCGAAGTTCCCGGAAAGCTGTGTAACTCATCCATGTCTCAGTCACCCTCATGTTTTATGTATAACAACTAAAAAATTCCTTTTCAGTCAAAAAATATCGCAAGGGGAAAACTTTCCTGGTACTTATTTTACTTTTCTTTCTATTTGTTTTATTTATTGTACCTACTTCTTGCGGATCTAAGGGTGAATTATACATCAACATCTGAAAGTCCCAACCATAAAAAGAGAAACTACTTTCGCAACGAAATAAACACGCAGATCTTAGTCGGATATGGCTAAACTACGTGTAGGTACCAACATGTACGCCGACTCTAGGATTACATAATCACGAATCTGCATGCTAAAGACAAATCAAGTTTTTATGTACAATATATGCCATGTTTATTTCTATAGGACAGAGCAATGTAATAGTAAACAGAAATTTTGGACATGGACATTTTATTGCGTATGAACTTCGTAGGCGCATTCTATATAGCAACATTACAGCAGACCGTGAAAATGAAGCTCAAAAAATATTTTAAAAAACATCGAACCTCTCTACTAAATTAGACTAGGTAGTACTATTTAGTATTCATGATGAAACTGCAGAAAATTTGAGAGGAAGACCACCTTGGACGGTGAAAATGATGGCTCGCTCGTCAATCTTGAGAGGCATCTTAATAGTTTCCGTCGCCTCCACCCTGTATTTCATCAACAAGAGACTTACCGCAGTTTTTACGTTCATCAACGCAAAACGCATTCCTGCAAAAGAAATGAACAAATTTCAGTAAGCTAACCTAATGTGAGTTCGGTACATGCATATGCAAGTCGAAGACAGAATGCCAAGACCTCCGAAGTAAAATACAGTTTATTGGTTGGTAAACCACCCTTCTGACAGACTTAGGGTGCGTCCCACCATGCCCAGTTAAAATTTAACTGGAGATTTTGTCCTATATTTACCATGTTAAATTTTACTTTTAAGTTAAATTTAACATGGTAAATCTCCAGTTTAATTTTAACTGGGCATGGTGGGAAGCACCCTTAGCATGCAATAATATTACTCTGCTATTGGGAATTTTCCCTGCTAATAATTGTATCACGCACTTTAGGGGAGGTGTACTGAAAACTCTTGGGGTAGTTTAGCTTACCAATACAAATATGGGGCCCCTCCCCAAAGGGAATATACGCAAATGGGTGGCGGGTAGCTTTGTTCTCTTCACTGAACCTTTCAGGATCAAACCGCTGGGGATCTGGGAAGTGCTCAGGGTCATAGTGCAGCCCGTTGAACAGTGAGACAAACAGCGGGGTGCCTTTTTTCACTACCACATCCGAGTCAGGAATTTTGTAGTCTTTGGTGCACAGCCTGTCGATGAAAGGCATCGCTGGATATTTCCGCAACACCTCTGAAAACAAAAATGACAAGTCATTACTAAAGTGAACGACAACAATGACCCGACTTTACAAAATTGAAAACTTCAAACTTACCAGAAATAACCTTGTCCAAATATTTCATCTCGAAGAGGCCTTCATAGGTAAGTTCCCCTCCATGGGATTCAACATTTTCCAGAATTTCCTGGCGGAGTTTTTCTTGGATTTCAGGGGCACACGCTAATTCGGTGAGGGCGTTGCTTATCGTTGTGGCTGTCGTTTCGAAACCTGCCGTGAAGAACAAAACTGACTGTGCCACCAGTGAATCTCCATCAAATTCTAAAATGAAGGATTAAAAAATAGTCGTTAGTATCGTCCATCCCTTGACACTATTAGACCATCCTGTTTTGTTGAAACTTTCTAACGATCCATACCCACCAAATAACTCCTTGTTCTCGGGAGACTGCTCTAGTTTCTTAGCAGCATCGTTTTTGAGCTGTATAAGGGTGTCTAGGAAGTCGTTTCTGACGATTCCTTCCTTCTGTCGGGTCTCCATGGCCTCCCAGAACACTTTCTTAAAGAAGGCACAGCTGTCCTGCACAAAAAACGGAGATGAATAATTTTTTTCGTTTTTTTCTGTACATTTTTTGAGAGTAGGTACAGTTGGATACCAACTTGAATGTTCTGAAATATAATATGTCACCTTAACGGCCGAAATTAACAGGCAGTGTAGTAATTTTACGAAAAGGTTAATTTTGGAAAAACTTCTTGATGACAAAAATCATTCATTCATCTCACAGCCTTTTAAATATCCAATAGTTTCCTCATAAAGTGTGCAGAGAATACGTAAACAAATAGCGAATGTAAGGTGCACATCCTACCTGAATCCTACCTACCGGGGTAGGAATGAAGGACTCAGGGTGTACCTGTCGTAAGTATAGGAACTTACCTTATGCAAAAATATAGCTTTCGAGATCCTCGCGAGCCAGTGCATGAAGAAGAAGGCTCGGACCTCGAGGGCGCGTCGAATGTCCATCTGGAAAATGAGGCGTCCGAACTCTCGAAACAGAGCCTTCGGATCGTTCAATGAGTTCGACTGAATTCCGAACGCACACGTCGAAATCACGTCCGTCGTGTATTTCGCCGCTAGCTCCTTCATCTCGATCACCTGAAATTTCCAGTTCAATTTTGAGATTCAATTTTCTCAAAGACAAAACCTTGTAGGTATTGTCCTGAATAAAATAACATTTTCTACCTACCTATAGCTGACCGGAAACGAATCGTTCGAATAGACTTACGGGTTGGTAGGTATTCTACGTACCTGTTCATTTTTCTCCAGTCTATTATCGATATTTTTCAGAAGCTCTTCAGCAACGCTCTGGATGAGTCGAAACATTTGTTTTATTTTTCCAGAAGTAAATGTGGGTGATAGTTTCGACCTTAAGTATTTCCATTTCTCATCTGAAATAGTAAAAGTAGTTAATTTCATTTAATCTACCGAAGTATACGTTAGCCTATCGTTAGGTCTTAGGCAGGTACGCATATAGGTCGTACCTCTCAAGACGAAGAGGTTGTTGTAACCAATGGGATCGCTGACTGGATCGCACTCCACGTTTCTGTTGTTGAAGTGCGCAAAGTCTTTTACGTATATCTGCTTGATGAGTTCAGGGTCTCGAACGAAGACGGCCGGTTCACTGTTAAAGAGGAACATCCCAACGAACCTCTGCTTTCGAGCCTACAACAAATTTAACCAGAGGTTATCGCAGTACTGAGTTGACATTTAGGGTCCCACCATACTCGGTTAACGCTAAACTCCCAGTTAAATTCCAATTATTGCACAGTAAAACCCAAATTTAACTGAGGTTTAGTGGTTAATCGAGTATGGTGGGACGGTGGGACGCATCCTAAGTTAAGAGGACGCTATACCTGACGGTGCATTTTTTGCCGCCCATAAGATTAACATTGCGATTCATTTTCAAGGTTTACCCTTGATTGGAAAGACACAAAATTTTGCCTGTATCTGGCCCTAACAATGTTCTAGGGAGTGTTTGAAGCAGATTTCCCAATTTCTCACTGGTTTCTTTTATTGCAACTGTTTTACAAATGCTAGCATCGCATACCTCAAGAAAAGTGCTGTATCTCGAAAACCAGTAAAATAAAATGGGAAATCTGCTTCGAACACTCCCGAGAACATTGTTAGGGCTAGGTACAGGCATAATTTTGTGTCTTTCCAACCAAGGGTAAACCTTGAAAATGAATCGCCGCTCGCAATGTTAATCTTGTGGGCGGCAAAAAATGCACCGTCAGGTATAGCGTCCTCTTAACTGTTGCTTGAAGCTACAGTTGGCAGGTGATGGTCATGAGGATGATGCACTTCTATATTGGGAGTTATGAATTAATTTAACTTTTAGTTCGACTTATCAAGTATCAAGTTGACCTTGATTTACTGACCTTCAACGTTCATGATCAAGTCCATATCTACATATTCAGATCGTCATCCTATGTTGTTTTTGTCGTGAACATATTTAGTACCAGAGCCGTCTCAGATAGGACCGAAGTTGATAAAAATCACGAATCGGAAAAGTTTTAAGCGATTCAACCCAATAAAATAAGAATAAATTTTTACTTTTTTGGCAACTTACTTCAGGGGCATTATAGATGGATCCTAGAAAGCTGCCAGGGCTTTTCTCGAGCATCATAAGAGGTTTCAAATTCCCGAAAATTGGCAAGGGAGGAATAAAAGGCACGCCCTTTTTCTTCCAATAATCATGAGTGCGGGTGAGATAGTAATAGGCCAGTGAGATGACCGCCACCATTAGGCCCACAGCAAGCATCATCTTCAGTGGTTTTCTGAAATTATTATTTAAAAAACTTTTAGGAGCAAACTAGGTCTCAGCGGTATCCAGTAGATCAATGGATTCAACAGGGTCCATGGTAAGGAATTAATGATAGTTACCGAAACTTAGAGAACGACTGTTATATCTTCCTCGCACTGGACGACCGGAGTCTCAACTGGCGCCCGGTCAATTGTGATATAACACAGAGATAGACATGTCTTATCTTCCTTTTCACTTTATCACAACTTCAGTTTCGGTCTGCTTCGATATCATAACTCAGCTTATCATACTCACTTCAGCTGAGAGGCATCACTCATCGGGCTTTGTGGGCATAAGCCGAAATTCTTGGGTCAAGACATTGGAAATTCAGCAGCAGATAGGCTCTAGCTGTAGCTACTAAGTGTCTATTTTCTTAGCCCAAGGCAAAACTTCCTATTCTCAAAAATCTACAGGTCTTGCTAAACAAATCTGCAAAAGGAAACTAGATATATATATACCAAAGTATGTAGGTATACTATATTCAGCTGCAATGTAAACAGATGATTTCTACACAAGCATGAGAAATACATGATAAGTCTGAGAGATGAGAGAAAATGGTAGCCACTGCATCACCCATCACCAATTAAGTTTTTCTCCCGAGGAGCAGCAAAGAGTTATTTCCAAGGGAGTTTTAGAGAGCTGAGAACTTCAGCGGGAGTCCGCCCTCAATAGTTAGAATGGTCGCTCGCTCGTGGATTTCCAGAGGCATTTTGATCGCTGGAGTAGTTTCAACCTTATATTTGGTCAGAAGGAGACTGACCGCTGTCTTCACGTTCATCAGCGCAAAACGCATTCCTGAAACATCAAAACACAGATCGAAGTCTCCAGCCGAGTGCCCGAGAAGCCTACCTTTAGAAAAACCGAGGGGTTAATCACTCGTTGGGAATCTCGTTGGGAATCATTGGAAATCTTTATGAAATCTAAGGGAATCTTGGATTTTTTTGGAGTGGTTACCCCTTCGGGGTTCATCTTTCTATGAATATCGTTTGGAATCTTTGGAAATCTTTATGGAATCTTAGTGGAATCTCAAGGAATCTCTGGAGTGGTTACCCCCTCGAGAAAAACGAAGAGAGCCGGGTCAAACCGGTTCGATCTCGACCCTATGAAATTTTTTTTTATCGTCAATCACCTCCGATATGTTCAGCTTTAGAAGTGACATAAATTGTACGTCCCGATCATCAAGACGCTGCCAGTGCTGCCAGCTGCTCACCCCCTTACTTACCAATACAAATATGAGGTCCTTCCCCGAAGGGGATGTAAGCGAAGGGAGGTCGGGTAGCCTTATTCACCTCACTGAACCTTTCAGGGTCAAAACGCTGCGGATCAGGAAAATACTCAGGATCATAGTGAAGCCCGTTGAACAAAGCCACATACAGCGGAGTCCCCTTTTTCACAATTACGTCAGAATCAGGTATTTTGTAGTCTTTGGTACACAGCCGGTCGATGAAAGGCATCGGGGGGTACTTCCGCAACACCTCTGAAAAAGGATATTTATAATCTGAATACCTATTTTCGGTATTTCCTCGCAAAGTTGCTCCGTTAAAAGTAAGTCATTTTCTTGCTGGCATAGGTGTACTTAGTTTCACCGAAAATGTGCCACAGCTCTTTGGACTCGGCAGGGATTAATTTATTATTCACGTATGAAATTTTAGCGAGGTGCTGCTGTTTTGGCCAGCTGAAAGGTTTTCTGATCCATGACTAGACATTCTCTCAAAATCCACCTTGCATAGAGTTGAGTGCTCTGCGTTGACAAGTATGTAACTAGATTGCACTTCCAGTCTCTGATAAGAGATAATACGATATCACCCAACATCATTTCACTTTATCTAATTAATTAAATACTTAAATACTCGCAATTAATAAAACAACTGGTGGTCATTTCCACCACCGATAAGACTAACATTGGGAGAGGCGAATCATTTTTATACTCGAAATTACTCCAATAAACTCAGCTGTCTCCTGACGGGTTCCTTGTCCCCACACATACCGGAAATGACCTTGTCCAAGTATTTCATCTCGAAGAGGCCTTCGTAGTCGAGCTTCCCACCATGAGACTCAATGTTCTGAAGGACCTCACTCCTCAGTTTTTCTTGTATTTCTGGCGCGTACGCCAACTCAGTGAGAGTGTTGCTGATTGTTGTGGCTGTCGTCTCGAACCCGGCCACAAAGAAAAGAACGGATTGCGACACCAATGAGTCACCGTCAAATTCTAGAAGAAAAAATCAGTGATTTGACATTCGGCAAAAGTGGGGTGGCGGCTGATGCCTCTCTGGGACAGATCGGGAAACTGCCCGCTTACTTGTTTTTATATGTCCCATTTTGTTAAAGCTTTCAAGCCGAAATGCTTATACCCACCAAATAACTCCTTGTTTTCGGGGAACTGCTCCATCTTCTTAGCGGCATCGTTCTTGAGCTGTATGAGGGTGTCGAGGAAGTCGTTTCTGACGATGCCTTCCTTCTGTCTGGTGTCCATTGCCTCCCAGAACACTTTCTTGAAGAAGGCACAGGTTTCCTGAAAGCAGTTCAAAATGAAATGGTAGGTGGAGATTCTGGTTTTCCATCAAGACAATTCAAGTTTCTGCCCACAAGTATGACCGCAGTGATAGAACTAGAGTAGCCCCTACAACTAGTTCAATTTACCCAAACAGTTACAAACCTCGTGCAGGAAAATAGTTTTGGCAGTCTTGCTGATCCAGTGCATAAAGAATAAGGCGCGAATCTCGATAGCGCGCCAAACGCTCATTTGAAACGTCTTCCGGCCGAATTCTCGAAACAAAGCGTTCGGGTCGTTCAAACAGTTCGATTGAATCCCGAAAGCACATGTTGAGATCACATCCGTCGTGTATTTCGCGGCCAGTTCTTTCATTTCCAACACCTAAAATTTGAAGTATTTTTAGAACCACAGAACTCAATTCTTTGAAGGAAATTATTATTTAATTTTTGGGAAAATTTTTGACATATTTTTTTTATGCGTTAATTGGTGTTCCTTACCCGTTCTCCTTTTTCCAGTCGCTGGTCGATATTGTTCAAAAGTTCGTCAGCAACGCCCAAAATGAGTCTGAACATTTGTTTTATCTTTCCAGAGGTAAAAGCGGGAGATAATTTAGACCGCAGATACTTCCACTTTTCATCTGTAATATAATAAACATTACTGTACATTTATTTTAGAAAATAGTTGCAGGTTTTAGGGTGATCTCAGACAACACGGTAAAACCACACAACTGAGATGCGAATGACTTACCTCTTAAGACAAAAAGGTTGTTGTGCCCAATAGGATCAGTGACTGGATCACACTCGATATATCTATTGGCGAAATATGAAAAATCTTTGACGTATATTTGCTTGATGAGGTCTGGGTCACGAATCAGTAGAGCAGGCTCACTGTTAAAGATAAACATTCCAACGAATCTCTGCTTTACAGCCTGCAACAATAAATTGGAATGTTTGGGGTCATTTTCAAGAATTATCATTCATTCATTAGGAGTGAATATTTAAAAAAAAAAACTTCTTATATTTTTTCTCCAAGGGAATTATTGGATTTTATTCCCTGTGATATGATAATACTTCCTTTACGTAAGATGGTAGGTAAGTAGGTACCTGTTTTAGGTAGATAGTTATCTTTTTAACATGGGAAATTATATTTACGGACCCTCTATACGGAATTTACCAGTCATGGATTTTTCGACAAATTTATTATCTCCGGCAGGTAGGTATATTGTGCCTCGTTGTAATAGGTACCTATTATGGAACACTAAAAATACCTATGTACCTGACTATACCTCCCTAAAGTTTCTTCTAGTCTCCGGAGGAAGTCTTCAGAATGACTTGCATGCATGATAAAAAAGTAGTGACGTAAGCGTGATAAACAAAACTCATGAAGGCGTAGTTGGGAAGAGTTGGTAGGTTACTTATAGTTACTAGATATAGTAACGAGATGCAAGAATGCTGTGCATGTCTGAGTAGGTACCTACCTAGTAGGATACCTAATCACTTCCAGCTCCGAGCGCCGCAACTATATATACAACAATAGAATACAATACAATACAATACAATACAATACAATACAATAGCGTTTATTATTCCAGATTACATAGTTATGTATGATATAAGGAATAAAGGGTTCGACAATGGTCGCACTTGACTTTCTCGCAATTTTTATCGAAAATTTGATTTTTTTTTTTACGTGAATTATTGTCAGTATTTTAACTTTTTCTAAAAAGTATTTTGCCTCACACTGGACGATACTTTTAGGCACCTGCATACCGAATTTCAAACATATCCGTCAAACAGTGAAGTGTCGCTCGACGCGCAAAGTATATGTTTTCTATTTTGCATGTCACCGTCTTAATTTTTAAGTAAATGAAAATCTATTGAAAATCCCCTTGAAGCATCTATCTCTATAAGTAAATCTGTAAATCTATCTCTATAATATTGGTGAAAGTGGTCTCCACTTTCACCAATTTTGAAGAAAATTCGTCGATTAGTGTTGTTGCAAATGTGACCTAACCAATCAAAAACGTGATTTCCATTTTTGGAAAATTTTTCCTACGATAATGCCAGTATTGACCCAAATTTTTGGCCCATCTCAAAAAGAATAAAAATTATCCTGGAGCATCTATCTGGGAACACGACTGCAAAATTTGAAGGTTCTAACTTTATTACCGTACCGTGAAATGCGTCTTGAGTAGACAAAAACGAGATTATAGCTTTTTTTCTTATTTTAGGTAGATTTCGAAGAAAAATCTACCTATTGTAGTCGTACCAGTAGTCTCACTTTTGAAAAATTTCTTCACAGTTATTCTTTTTATGACCCCTGGATCCCAAAACCACCATCAGTTCAAAAGTTTATATATATATATATCTATATATCTATCATTTTCACTTCCTTGTGAACACGCTAGCAGCCGTATTTTTGAAAAATAATTGGTTTTGACTATTTAATAAAATATAAGGGACTAAAATCTCGGTCGAGTTCGTTAATGGGGGAAATCGGACCAAGGGGGGGGAAATGGGGGGACTTTTTCGAAATCTGGTTTTTTGTCCATAACTCCCTTAATATTAAAACTAATGAAACGAAAATTTGTGTGAGGGTCGTCTAACAGTACTACCTAGAACTTTTGTTAGAAACGTTTTTTGATCCCACCCTTAATGGTTGAATAGGGGTGGAAAAAGAGGGTTTTGCGCACAAAAAAATTCATAACTTGTATCCTAGGGGTGTTATCGAGTTCTTTTGTTTTGTAATGCATTTGCCTCAATATTACCTACAACTTTTGTCTGAAAAAGTTTTTCGTCCAACGCACCGTTTAGGCAGGGGGTGGGGGGTTGAATTTTCAAAACGTCATAACTCACTTATTTGGTGAGATATTGAGTTTTATCTTTTTGCTATGAGTTTCTATTAATAATATCTACAACTTTTGTCTGAAAAAGTTTTTTGTAAAATAACTTTCATTTTCTTGTTAAGGGGGGGGGGGGGGGTGAAATTTCAAAACTCAATTCCTCCGTTTGTTATTGTGTTATCGAGTTCTTTTGTTATGTAATGCATTGGCCTCAATATTACCTACAACTTTTGTCTGAACAAGTTTTTCGTCCGACGCACCGTTTAGGCAGGGGGTGAGGGGTTGAATTTTCAAAACGTCATAACTCATTTATTTGGTGAGATATTGAGTTTATTCTTTTTGCTATGAGTTTCTATTAATAATATCTACAACTTTTGTCTGAAAAAGTTTTTTGTAAAATCACTTTCATTTTCTTGATAAGGGGGGGGGGTGAAATTTTAAAACTCAATTCCTCCGTTTGTTATTGTAGATAATGCAATTGGATCAACTGAAAATCTTCTTATCCGTCTTTCGAAATGATTTTAGACTGCTTTTAGTTGATGGAAGTAATCTTCGAAATCTACCTACGCCTTTCGGGGCTGCCGAAAGGGATTTTTTGACTTTATTTTGCCTATATTGGCCGCAATTTTGAATTGATTGAATATTTCTTCGACAAACCTTTAAGTAATGTTATTAAGCACAAGTTTATGGATTTTTGTGAAATTCCGGCTAATACTGTTCATGGGGCCAAGATTTTCACGTATGGGCCAATTTTGGCCCAAATTTTTGGCCCATCTCCAAAACAATAAAATGATCCTGGAGCATCTATCTGGGAACACGACTGCAAAATTTGAAGGTTCTAATTTTATTACCGTACCGTGAAATGCGTCTTGAGTAGACAAAAACACGATTTTGAATTTTTTTTGACACTTTTTTGACAATAGTGGGCGCAATTTTTGAGTAATCAAAATTATATTAAAAATGTAACTCGGAACTGATTTTAGACATCTATACTCCAAATTTGAGCCAAATCGGTTGACTGGTGTGACCTCTAGCCGCGCTACAGACAAACGTACGGACGTAAGTACGTACGTACGTCGCACGGACATGACCTAAAAACCACTTTTTTGGACTCGGGGGACCTCCAGGATCATGGGAAACCCAAAATCTCAAAATCGAAATTTCGCACGATAACATAACTTTCTCAGCCCATGTATTACATACGGGCGAGAAAGTAAAAAGGGTGCTATTCTAACTTACCTACCTACCTATAGGTACTTAATAATATAATTATTACCTATACTTACCTCTGTTTGTTATCCATGTATGTACCTTGCGTTTAAATGTTTTAATGTTTGTGATTGATCTTATTTGTATGGGAAGTTGGTTGTAGTGTGTGATTCCTGTCTATCTAAGTATCTATGTACCTATAGGTATATATCTATCAGTCTACCACTTATTGGTTTTTACACTGATCGAGTGATGAAGCACCTACCTCAGGAGCATTGTAAAGCGCACCAAGGAACTTCCCAGGACACTGGTCAAGCATCATCAAAGGTTTCAGATTCCCAAAAATCGGTAGGGGAGGAATAAAAGGCACGCCCTTTTTCTTCCAGTAATCATGAGTGCGGGTGAGATAGTAATAGGCCAGTGAGATGACCGCCACAACTAGGCCCACAGCAAGCATCATCTTCAGTGACTATTTCTGAAAAGAATAAGATAGTGAGAAAATGAGGGGAAGAAAAAATTCCAACACTTCTTCACAGCCAGGGTAATAATAGCTGAGGGTTGGAGGGGACAAAACTAGACCGTTTCAAGAACTATCAATTGTGCTCAGCTGGCAGCACTACCAAATACCAGCTCCCTAGCCATCGAGTACACGATGGGGACCTACAGTTTTAGGAGGGTTCCGAACCACCACAGCCTCGATATACATTTCACTTGACATGCTGAACATATCAGAGGTGAATGCCGAGCAGTAAAACTTTTTGGTAGGATCGGGATCGAACCGGTGTGACCCGGCTCTCTCTGCTCCTCAAAAGTCGACCATTTAGTCCACTCGGCTATCGAGGCTGTTCACAGCCAGGGTAAGACCTGGCATTGGAGAGCATAGCTGCGAACCCACGGACTTTATAGAAAATCTCACAAAGAGTTTCCTTTGAAATCAAGGAAATTTCTTCAAATCAATCTAAATTTTTACGTATAAAAAATGACTCAATTAGATCGGTATCTCGTACCTTGGTAAATGGTGCCGTTGATTAAGAAATGTCTTGAAGTTGCTCTCGAGCGCGGCTGGCGTCAACTACGGCAAAGGCTGGAGTTCGGATCTTGTACGCAAAAACAAGTCAGAGAGCTAGACACACATCACACGCTATCTTCAATTACTTATCACTATTATCATACAAGTTACATGATGGATATTTGATAACACTCAATCGTCTTACCCACGTTTATTTTTTGTAACTATCCCAGGTCAGATACCTACCTACTTCCCAACTAAGTACGTTGATGCAATAAGTCCCTAATATTACAAGAAGTAGGTATAATAAGAAAATTACCTAGGTAGGTACCTATAGTTTTTCCATTTTTTCAGTCTGAAATAACACTATTTTTTAGGAATTGGCTAAGGTAGGTAGGTAGGTAATGAGAATAGAGGTTGGTAAAAAGAACAAAGAACATATATATTAAGTCATAGGATAAAACACCTGGTTTCTGGTATGACAGCTAAGCATTGGCGGCGGAAGACCACTTTCCTGGGGGGTGCATGTGCCCTTTAGATTTTTTTTCGGGAGAGGGTTGAATATTTTTTCCTGTTGTCTTATGGTAAATTTACTCCTAATATCGTTATGAAGGCTTTTTACTTTCTCGGTAGCCATATATGGCGAGAAAGTATTGTTTTCGTGCGGAATTTCGAAATTGAGATTTTGGGTTTCCCATGATCCTGGGGGTCCCCTAAGTCCAAAAAAGTGGTTTCTGGAAAAAGTCTGTCCGTCCGTCCGTCCGTCCGTCCGTCCGTCAGTCCGTGCAGTGCTCTAGCGCCTATACCGTTCTTCCGATTTTGATGAAATTTGGTATGGACCTGTCTAAAATTACTGCCGAGACACGTTTTCAAGGATTTTTTGATTGGTCAAAAATTGCGGCCGCTATTGTCAAAAAACCACAAAAATAATTCAAAAATCGTGTTTTTGGTTAGTCGGACAAGCGCCGACGGTACACTTTTCAATCTATAACACTGAAAATTGGTGAGTGTGTTGACAAGTAGATGCTTCGTGGTCATTTGCAACTGAAATTGAAGTGGTTGAAAATTACGGCCGTTCTGGACCAAAGTTCGATCCTTTCGGCGCCATTCACATATATTGACCGATTGTCATGAAATTCGGTACATTTGTTTAAAAGTAAGTAACTTAAACATTTGTTGAACAGAATTTTGTTATCTTGAAAATTACGGCTGTTTTTGTCAAAAAAGTGTTGAAAATGAGTTGAGAATGAGAAACCACGTTTTTGAATGGTCGGAACGCATTTGGGACTACAGTAATAGAATGACAGCCATGAAACTTGGTAGGAGTGATCTCAGATAGATGCTCTTGGGTCATTTTCAACCGATTTTGGATTGCTTAAAAATTACGCCCACAAAAAAATATCAAAAAAATCCCCCCTAAAAAAAAAAAAAAAAATACCTTTCGGCAGCCCCGAAAGGCGTAGGTAGATTTCGAAGATTACTTCCATCAACTAAAAGCAGTCTAAAATCATTTAGAAAGACGGATAAGAAGATTTTCAGTTGATCCAATTGCATTATCTACAATAACAAACGGAGGAATTGAGTTTTGAAATTTCACCCCCCCCCCCTTAACAAGAAAATGAAAGTGATTTTACAAAAAACTTTTTCAGACAAAAGTTGTAGATATTATTAATAGAAACTCATAGCAAAAAGAATAAACTTAATATCTCACCAAATAAATGAGTTATGACGTTTTGAAAATTCAACCCCCCACCCCCTGCCTGAACGGTGCGTCGGACGAAAAACCTTTTCAGACAAAAGTTGTAGGTAATATTGAGGCAAATGCATTACAAAACAAAAGAACTCGATAACACCCCTAGGACACAAGTTATGAATTTTTTTGTGCGCAAAACCCTCTTTTTCCACCCCTATTCAACCATTAAGGGTGGGATCAAAAAACGTTACAAGGAAAAGTTGTAGGCAGTACTGTTAGACGACCCTCAGAGAAAACTACGTTTCATTAGTTGCAATATTAAGGGAGTTATGGCCAAAAAGCCAGATTTAGAAAAAGTCCCCCCATTTCCCCCCCCCCCTTGGTCCGATTTCCCCCATTAACGAACTCGACCGAGATTTTAGTCCCTTATATTTTATTAAATAGTCAAAACCAATTATTTTTCAAAAATACGGCTGCTAGCGTGTTCACAAGGAAGTGAAAATGATATATATATATATATATATATATATATATATATAAACTTTTGAACTGATGGTGGTTTTGGGAGCCAGGGGTCATAAAAAGAATAACTGTGAAGAAATTTTTCAAAAGTGAGACTACTGGTACGACTACAATAGGTAGATTTTTCTTCGAAATCTACCTAAAAATCATACGGGGCGAGAAAGTTAAGTGCGACTGTTGTCGGACCCTTTATTGTATAAGTAGTTACTTTTTTTAACTTTCTGGAGGATGCACATTCAACTCCTGGGGGGTGTTTTGCACCCCCCTGCACCCCCCTTCCGCCGCCAATGCAGCTAAGGTAGAACGCGGCTTTAGGGTCAGCGTCACCAGCTATTAGAACACGGTGTGAAGATCTAATCCTCAGCTGGGTGAGTACGTGGGGTAGTGACCACAAGAGGTAACAATGCATATTTTCCTAGGGAGACCAAGCCCGAAAGGTTACAGACCCGGTAGGTCTCCCTTAGGTCCATCTATTAAAAACAACACTAATAAATTACTATACCTACCTAACCATATAGGTACACAAGTACATATCTACACTACACATTTATACAAAGAATATGGTCCTACCTACAATAGCCTACCTATTGAGAAAGGTTTAGGTGCGAGCAGTTCGAGCTGCTTACTTACAGCTTACAGCGCACTCTGGTGTCATGGCCGACTACTATTCTGACAGCCTACAGAGAGTAGGTTATGTACTCCGTTGGGCGTTAGCATCCGTGAGGCTGTTGGGTAGATCCCAACACTATAAACAAAAATTGCGTTTTTTCCCGCTCAATAGCGCGTATGCCCACAAAGGTCTTACACTTTACAAAATAAATAAAAACTTAAAAATAAAAATAAATACTTAAGCGCGTTCATGTAAGCCTATAAACTCACAGACAGGACAGACAGCTGATGCATGACTTGACATATTATTGGGTAACGACGAGTCGACTAACGCCAATAGCACAGAGTAAATAAACAAAAATGGACATCTCTCGAGCCCACGAGAAATACGACAGTGAGAGACCTATTAAGGGTCCGCTATACCTGACGGTGCATTTTTTGCCACCCATAAGATTAACATTGCGAGCGGCGATTCATTTTCAAGGTTCACCCTTGGTTGGAAAGACACAAAATTTTGCCTGTACCTTGCCCTAACAATGTTCTAGGGAGTGTTCGAAGCAGATTTCCCATTTTTTTACTGGTTTTCGAGATACAGCACTTTTCTTGAGGTATGCGATGCTAGCATTTGCAAAACAGTTGCAATAAAAGAAACCAGTGAGAAATTGGGAAATCTGCTTCGAACACTCCCTAGAACATTGTTAGGGCTAGGTACAGGCAAAATTTTGTGTCTTTCCAACCAAGGGTAGACCTTGAAAATGAATCGCCGCTCGCAATGTTAATCTTATGGGAGGCAAAAAATGCACCGTCAGGTATAGCGTCCTCTTAACGGATATCGTGAATTCACATTTTGTATACAGAAGTGAATCTTAAATGACAAAGGAAGAAATAACTGCAGTAGTTTCCGAAAAAATTAGGTGCCTACCTGCTAAATGTCCACAATACCGGCCAGAAGAATTTTCAAACAAGTAAGGTAGGTTGCACAATTTTGTGAACAGGGTTCAAGTAAGACCACCCATACTTCGCTGCCTGCCTTCAGCATCCCAACTGAAAAGGCAGGTATCTAAGTTTCTTTATTATTTCTTTATTTTTGCTGCGATAGTGTGAGAAATAAATATACCTAAGCAAATACCTATAGGCACAGGAAAAAAATAAATTTAGAAAAAAATCGATTGATACCTAGGGGAGGACGGGGTAATCCCGCCACCCGGGGTAATGGCGCCACCCCATTTAAATAATGGCGCGTAATTTTTCCTTCGGATTTGACAGGTTGGCCAACAGCCACACCTAAAAATCTTCGCTGAAACAAAAAATGGTGGCTGTGCGTCTATGAGTGGAGGAGAATTTGGAGGAATTTGGAATTTGATTGTCATGATCTAATGCTGATACCTGAAGAAAGTAAGTAAATCATAATCCGCTTAACGCTTCATAGGAATTGCTTTATATTTTTATGAAATGTATAGGTTAGGAAATATACTGATGTTGTTCAATTGCTGTTAAGATTCTTCTTGGTTATGTTTTTTGGTATTTGAAAAAAGGTCTACACCACGGGGCAGTGCCGCCAGGGGTGGCGTGGTTACCCCAATACTTGCCCTCCTCAACGATTTCTTTTTTCTTTTTCTGCAGATGGTGCGTAACTACAAAAGAAAATCGGAGAAGGCGACATGGACTGAAAGCGCTTTACAATAGGCTGTAAAAGAAGTTGAAAAAGGAAGGTGTGGTTCCGATGTACTCTTTGTGGAAAATGGGCCCACAAAGAGTGCACTGGACTGGACAAACCGGACAACTACGTTTGTGATTTTTGCAGATAATTTTTTTTTTCATATATCTGTGCAAATAAAATGCTAGTTTAAAGTTAGTTTTCTTTTCTTGCAACAGTGGGGTAATGCCGCCACCCCCTGGCGTGATTACCCCATACCCTGGGGTAATCACGCCACTCGTCAAGGTCTATATTTTTTATAACCAGGCTCAAGACCTAAGGAATCGGTAAAACTTGATTTCACATTTGGAAAGCCAATACTTCAGAGTAGGGCTAGCGCAAGAGACAAAAACAAAATTTTCACAAATAAGAAAGTTACACCGCAATTTTCCTTAAGGTGGCGCCATTACCCCGTCCTCCCCTACATCTAACAAATTACCTACCTATCTTTTAATAATGATGGGATGTTAAAATGATTCAATTTACCTACCTAGGTAATAAGCTAAACATACTAAGGTAAATTCGTTCGTTAGGAGACACCAGGCCCGTATCCAGAAAGCGCGGGTCATGGGGGGGTTTTAGTGTCAAGATGGGGGGGGGTTTAGCCTTTATTTGTTTGCTTCGCGTTGGCATTACCATGTTAATTTTCCGCTCGTGGGGGGTGGTACACCTATTCTCCTAAGCCAATTCTGTGAATGCGGACACCATAGACACCATAGTACAGATTTCTGCCTTTTAAAATGTGGTAAAAAGTCAGTTTCATACAGAAGAAACAACTTAACTGTAAATGGTAACATTTTGGTATCCCTTATCCAGCAGTACGCCTTCCAACCATCTCCTAATTCAGTCACTAAACTGGCGCGTGCAACAGGTCGACACAATTTCCGAAGAGATTTCACAGTCCGGCTATCACAACTTTCAAACGCTGGGAAGTATTTACAGAGTAAAGCAATACTATCCCTCCCGAAATCGGAAGGACTAAATGAAGATTCCCAACCCATGGGCTCGTTGGGGGCCTGCCTCAAAATTGCCTCCAAAAACATTGACTGATCTTTCTCTTTGCAGTTTAGCATTACCGCCGTGACTAGGGTCCCCTTGAGGAAACATGGCGCGACAGCTTCCAGTAGGGTCTGCAAGAATAACAACACAATAATTATTATTAATATAGGTAAATAAATATCAGGGTCTATTATGGATAGCTCAAGTAAATTTAAATGAAAAATTACACAGATTATTTTTTACGACAGTATTCCGAGAAGCTTTTGGATATCGATTTCTTTTGAAATATGATAGGTACCTCAGCCACCTAGGTAGGTACTTATGTCTTTTTAACGTCAGATTTGACTGACGACTTATTACTATATGAACAACGAAGTATCCAAAGTTTCCTAAAAAAAAGGACAGTAAAAAAAGGGAAACAAACGGTACCTACTTTGTCGATAGCTATCATATTTTATGGAAATTACTGCAAGGAGAGCATTGCGGCTGAATGGCTGTAAGGGTCCGATTACACCTTACAATAAATATATGATCCTATTTTTATATGATCCTATTTTTTTAGCATCATAAAAATTTTAGAAAAACTGTAATACACTTTACAATAAAAATAGGATCATGTTTAGCAGTGACGCCAACTTGACATGGTAAAAAAATAGAATTTTGAAGATTTTTAGGGTCCTTTTTTGAACAGTTTTAGGTTAAATAATTTCTGCTATATTCTTTCAATTCATCGTTATAAGAAATTCGTACTCCTCCACATTTTCTATTAAAATACGGGTCATTTCCATTCCACTTACCTCAGCCGCCATTTTCAACGGGCTAACCCAACAACAACAAATACATCGCAGCCTACAGGACAGGGGCGTAACTAGGATTTTGTAAGGGGGGGGCGGTCCGAGGACCATGGGCCCCCCCCCTCCTAATTTTTCAATTCAACAGGAAATTAAACATGAATCATCTCAAATTTTTATTTTATTTTAGTCTCCTGGCCTTCATTTTCAAAAACAGGTCAATTGCACTGTCGAAGCTGTGCTTTGCAGCACTTTTTTACTTTCTCGCTAGCCATATATGGCGAGAAAGTATTGTTTTCGTGCAAAATTTCGAAATTGAGATTTTGGGTTTCCCATGATCCTGGGGGTCCCCTGAGTCCAAAAAAGTGGTTTCTGGAAAAAGTCTGTCCGTCCGTCAGTCCGTCCGTCAGTCCGTCCGTCAGTCCGTTCAGTGCTCTAGCGCCTATACCGTTCATCCCATTTTGATGAAATTTGGTATGGACCTGTCTAAAATTACTGCCGAGACACATTTTCAAGGATTTTTTGATTGGTCAAAAATTGCGGCCGCTATTGTCAAAAAACCGCCAAAATAATTCAAAAATCGTGTTTTTGGTTAGTCGGACAAGCGCCGACGGTACACTTTTCAATCTATAACACTGAAAATTGGTAAGTGTGTTGAAAAATAGATGCTTCGAGGTCATTTGCAACTAAAATTGAATTGGTTGAAAATTACGGCCGTTCTGGACCAAAGTTCGATCGTTTCGGCGCCATTCACATTTATTGACCGATTGTCATGAAATTTGGTAAATTTGTGTAGAACGATGTAACTTAAACATTTGTCGAACAGAATTTTGTTATCTTCAAAATTACGGCCGTTGTAGTAAAAAAAGTGTCGAAAATGAGTTGAGAATGAGAAACCACGTTTTTGAATGGTCGGAACGCATTTGGGACTACAGTAATAGAATGACAGCCATGAAACTTGGTGGGAGTGATCTCAGATAGATGCTCTTGGGTCATTTTCAACCGATTTTGGATTGCTTAAAAATTACGCCCGCAAAATAATCTCAAAAAACCCACAAAAAAAAATCATTCTGTGCGAGAAAGTTAAGTGCGACTGTTGTCGGACCCTTTATTTTTCTATTGATAGCAGCGCCAGATGGTTTAGTCGATCCTGAGACATGGATGACCTTAGGTACGACTTAATTAGCTTCAGAACTGAAAAGGATCTCTCTCATGTTGACACTGAAGGGCAAATTGTTAGGAGCAATCGGTATGTGACCGTAAGAGCAGGAAAACACTCAGGTCCACTCTTGACCAAAAACTCTAGGAGTTGCAATGCGGTCCTGCGGCTAGCGTCTTCTAGGGTGATTTTGTTGCAGCAAAGAAGGACTTTTAATCGTTCTCGTTCACGGAAAAGCATGTCAGTGGGGGTTTCAGTGAACCATTCTAATCTTCTAATCTTTTAACCTCTGAAGAAAGTTCAGTTTCACGACATTTCAAAGTTATAAAGGTATTTTGATTTCGAAGTAAGATTCAGTAAAGCCCCGCTGGGCCCTTCGGGCCCATCGGGGCCCCCCTGCATCGCGGGGCCCGGGGCGGCCGCCCCCCCCGCCCCCCCCTAGTTTACGCCACTGCTACAGGAAGGTAGTCGCAGCAGTTATGATACAATTTGTACCGGCCGATACAAATTGTATCATAATTGACTCAATTCACTTTACACCTTACAATTTTTCTTGATCA
Organism: Mesopsocus fuscifrons; assembly: GCA_950004255.1. NCBI lineage: Eukaryota > Metazoa > Arthropoda > Insecta > Psocodea > Mesopsocidae > Mesopsocus > Mesopsocus fuscifrons. The sequence goes on along the minus strand of OX465374.1, from coordinate 4,242,807 downwards.
TATTTTTTTATGATCCTATTTGGATTGGAAATTGTAAGGTGTAATCGGGGGCTAAAACATATTTAATAAAATGAAATTTTTGACATTATATCTGAAGAGACCGTACAACTATCCAACAGTTTACAAGGAAAGATATCATAAAATATTTTGTGATGCCATATTTTACTCTCTAGTTTCAACTGAGCAGGTTATTCTCACCGTAAACGTTTCCACGCTGGAGTAGGCATCATAGTGACCGCCGAAAACCCAGAAGGGGTGACCATGTACTCTCAGTAGCTGACAGACGATATTCAAGCTTCCGCTATCATAGACCGCAAATGACATATGATCTCCGCCGCCGTCGTTCAAAGTATCCAAACGAAAGCTGGGATTCCTGGCCAAAATTTCAGCAACTTCTTCCTCCTTACCGTACTCAATAGCTCTCAAAAGTGCCGCGTTATTCAGTTGTTGCATCCTGCTGGAAATGAGTCAAGCAACAGATTAGTAGAGGGATGGGGTGCAAGCCCGGCTGCTAGAAATTTGAAGGACTATCCTTCGTACCAGGCCCGTAGGTATCCAGAAAGCGGTCATGGGGGGGGGGGGTTTTAGTGTCAAGGGGGGGGTTTTAGCCTATATTTTTTTTGCTTCACGTTGGTATTACCATGTTAATTTTCCGCTCATGGGGGGGGGGGGGGGGGTTTAACCCCCTAAACCCCCCCCCCCCCCCCGTGGATACGGCTATGCTTCGTACCTACTCAGCTGGCAGTAGGTAGGTACCTATTACCAAACACCAGCTCCCCAGCTACTGTGCTACAGTGCTACTACTATTTAGACGGAGACCTCCAGTTTGAGGTTCGAACCATCATTGGCTATGGCGGCTGTTAACATATTATATAGGAGTATAGAAGGTCCAGTTCCTTCTCAATCTCTCCAGTTACTCCATGCACGCATCCTAAACCTATTAATTCCTGAGAACAGTCGTCTCTCATGGTAATGTTGGCCTAAAATAAAGGTATTCCTTATCGTCTCTCCTGTCTTCCGTAGTCTATGTTCCTCATATCAACGTTTACTTCTCCAACTGTCAATTAAAATACCTAGGTACTTAAGTAGGTACCTACCTACTTACTTACCTGCAGTAAGTACTTAAGTATTCCTAGATTGGGAAGAACGTCAATGTTTCTAATATCAGGTAGGTACCTAGCTGAAGGTGATAAAATGATAGCTTCCTTTCTTATGATAAGAAAAGGAAACCTTTTAACATGTATATCTAGGTAAATAACAGTGTCGGACTTCAAATCAATAGTTTCGTTTCTCTATGCTTCAAATGTTTCCCCCAAGTAAATCAGTTGCGCCAACGTAAAAAACCCCGCGAAAATTCAAATTTGTTTATTTTATTTTTTTAAGGCGGAATACGTTCATGGGTACCTACACCCAGCGCCGTAGCAACCCGAGGGCGAGGTGGGCGGCCGCCAAGGGCGCAGGTACAGAGGGGCGCAAAATTGACCGAGTGAAATCCCCCTTTTATTGGTAAAGGCAGATTTTTCGAAATTGCCAAGGGCGCAGGAGCACCTCGCTACGGCGCTGCCTACACCTACTTGTTTTGAAATGCTAACTTCAAGTCATTCTCCGAAGTGATACGGTGAGCCAAAGGTGTTTGTAGGGAGATGTAACAAGAATCATTTATTTATAAGGATATACCATACGCATGTCTATATATATGACTCTGAAAATTTCACTAATCTCTGTAAAATCTCCATATTTTGCAGGAAGAACTTTAAATTTACTAATTATTTATTACGTTGGAAATTTTTGTAGGCCCCTTCAGAGCGTATATAGGCCCCAAACTGTAGCTTATTTAGCATAGGTAATGGTTAATCCAGCACTTTTCGCAAGGAATCGTCCCCGGTTTAACGTAATTTTTTGACTACACCTAACGGCCATTCTACATGCAATCGACCGCCGTACACAATAGTCGGCAGAGTTTTCCCTTCAAAATACCATCCATGGTCTCTACTGGATGTAGCTCATGGTCATGGGTAGGTAGGTAAATCATCCTAATTATTTTTATTTTTTTTACGTTTTTCACTGAAAATGTAATTTTTTAATTCGTTCTTGGGGGGGGGGGGCAACAGCCTTCTTGGGGGGGGGGGGGGGCAACAGCCCTCTTGGGGGGGTCAAGTGCCCCCCCCCCCCCCCCCAAGAGGGCCAAATGACGCCCCTGTCATCTTATCCTGTTCCCGCCAAAAAGTTTTGACTGCCTGATTTGTTTATAAAGTTAACATTTCTTGGAAAAATAAGTTTCTGAAGAATAATTCCTGCTTAATAAATTTTCGCACTCTTTTAAATTTCATATGTGATTAGCAGAATAAGAAGAAAGCAGGAGCAGGAGTATTTTTGTGTGTAAACGACTACCTATAGGTACTTAGGTACTAATATAGTAGGCAAAGGCAACCCACTATGAATCTAGGGAGAAGTAGTACCTTCATCAGGCTGCAATGGTGCAACAACGATGGGGAGGAAGGGTTAAAAAATAGCGAATGTACCTACTTATAGGTAAGTACCTAGGTACAACTATTTCGTACTAAGTATAAGCCCACAGGAGCGATTTTAATCTGGCAACTACCTACCAACCTACCCTACCTACCAGGCAACATGTTTTTTGACAGATCGCGAAAACCTCACGCAGGATATTTTTTTTTAAACGTTTCGAACATGTAGATTTTATCGTCACGTTTAGTAGAAAAGTTTGATAAAATCTTGTTCTTTTTACCGTCACCATGTTATTTGTTGATAAAGTTTTAGTTCACTGATGGAAGTAGGTAATTGCAACACAATTTATTCTTTCGTTCGATAGTATTTTTTCTCTCGTAAAAGCTACTGTCAGTCATTTGTTTTTCTAGCACACAATGTTTAGCTTTTAGAGCAGCCACGGCAAATGACGCTATTGCAATTACCAGTCTATTCAGTACCGTACTAAATACAGTAGGTATGACTCAAGTTTTTCATTTGTCTGTCGAATATTGACTTTCGCACAGTGGTTTTGGTGGAGTTCGTCGAGAATGTATGCCCTTAATGCTTTTATTTTATTTAATGACATTATACTTATTGGCAACAGTTCGAGAACCGATTACATCAATTTGAAATACTTACATTACCAACAACGAACAACTATTACACTAATCAAGCAAATTTATCAGAGACAATATTTTTTGACAATGAAAAGTGACACAGAGACATCTAAATCGAGGTCATTAAACAGCTGTAAGCAGGGCCTATTATAGGAGAGAGTGAAGGAGTTAGAAGGACATTAAAAAAAAAAAAAAAATTATGACAGACCGGGCGGAGGCCTGGCCTGGGGTCGAAAGGTTGAACCTATTCCGGCAATAGTCGGGGTCAGTGCCATTAGGTATTGAAAAGCTTACAAACTAGATTCACTTTAGAAATGTCACACCTAATGTAATAAGTAGGAGTAGCAACATATTACAAAGCATGGAATACGAAAAGTTGTGTGTCTTATTCATACAACCGTCACCTAATAATAACTCTTACTCCACAGTCTGGGGAAGTTCTATATTTGTTTGATCTGGAATATAATAATGTCTTTTTAACGTCAGAAAGTAGGTAGGTAGGTAGTTAACTTGAGAGTGATTTTTTTTTTCCATAAATATTGTCTTAGGGTGCGTGCCACCATGCCCAGTTAAAATTTAACTGGAGATTTTGTCCTATATTTACCATGTTAAATTTAACTTTTAAGTTAAATGTTAAATTTAACTTTTAAGTTAAATTTAACATGGTAAATCTCCAGTTTAATTTTAACTGGGCATGGTGGGACGCACCCTTAAATTATTACTCGATCGTATATCCACCACTTGGTTCTCGTCCCTGACGTTAAAAAGACAAATTATATTTCAGAACAAATAAATACCCAACAGTCTCCTCAGAAAACGGGCATTAAAAAAATCAAATAACAGAATTTACTTGATAGGTAGGAATATTTTGTTAATACAAATTAATTACAATTACAATTATTACATATACAATTAATACAAATATGTATAACTTAGTGGATCTCCCAATATCCTGGGAGTCACAAGAGTCTACCTAATTGTCTTTCATTTATCCAGGGGCAAAATAACTTATCTACGTAATAGCTGAGGGTTGGGTGGGACAAGCCCAGCAACTAGACTGTTTTCAAGAACTATCCATTGTGCTCAGCTGGCAGCACTACCAAATACCAGCTCCCCAGCCATCGAGTAAACGATGGGGACCTACAGTTTTAGGTGGGTTCCGAACCACCACAGCCTCGATATACATTCAATTAACTTGACATGCAGAACATGTTAGAGGTGAATGCCGAGCAGAAAAACTTTTTGGTAGGATCGGGATCGAACCGGTGTGACCCGGCTCTCACTGCTCCTCAAAAGTCGACCATTTAGTCCACTCGGCTATCGAGGCCGTAATCTACGTACATCTAAGTTATTAATTATTCTTCTGTCAGGCATATCTACAGGTCTGCCTTTAGAAGGGGACCTCACATTTTCTACCTCTATCAGAGTTCCGCAACCGGGGTGCCACGAGATTGTGTGATCGGAATCACATTTGGTATAATTTCGAGTGGTTTATTAATTTATAATTTAAATTTAACAACAAACAATTTTGTCATTTAATACAATATCAAGTTTGATCGTGGATTGGCTATCATCCCCGTAGGTACGTGAAGGCTTCACAATCAGAGAAATTTCATGATTTGATCGAAAGTGCAATATTCTGTTCTTATACTGTGAAAAAAAGGGGTGCCGTGACTTAAAAAAAAAAAAATGTACATCTACTGTTAAGGAGTACATTCACAGCGGGCTAGGAGATCAGTTTAAGTCATAATTTTGTTGTTGTCTTCACTGTTCATACAAAAGAAACTTCCTGATAGGAGAAGGCAACACATTGTTGCTTTCGAGCCAATAAAGAGCTTTTAAATCATCACCATTGACAGTGATTAATAAGTACCGTACGACGGGTCGACACAAATCTTTAAGTGATTTCACACTCCCCGATTCAGAAGACAAACGTTCATAAGAGGGGAAATATTTATACAATAAAGCAACATTCTCCGGGGACAGACATTTCTTTATATGCTTACTCATGCTCTTGGTGATAATATTTGATAGGTTTGGGAACCGCACAAACGGCAGGCCCGTGTTTACGATTTTGTGCAGAAGTGCACGTAAGAACTCTTCTTTCGCTTGTTGAGGGCTGAGTACTGCCACATCTACGGGAAAGGTGGGGAGGAAGGTACCAGGATCCAAAGCCCCCAACAGCGCCTGAAATTACAGATAGCTTTAGTTTTAAAGTAGGTACAATAAAGTGAAAGAACTGCAGTTTTTTTGTTTTAAAATATCATACATGAGAGTAATATGTAGTATATATTTTTTTCTTTTCCTAAAGAAATTTCTGACGAACCCTGTTCTAAGATATAATATGTCTTTACACGATATAAAAAAATTCCTCTCGGCAGTCCCGAAAGGCGAAGGTAGATTTCGAAGTTTACTTCCATCCGCTATGTGCAGTCTAAAATCATTTATAATGACGGTTAAGAAGGTTATCCCATCCCTTCCATAAATAACGGAGACAGCGTGGAGAACTTGGCCAACAATTCTGATATCAAACCCTTTTAAGCGCTGCTGAGTAAGGCTAATTTTAGGAGGGTTATAAACTTGGCTGTTTTTTTACACGGAGTGTTTTTTTGGTCGGATAGACCTACATGGATATCATGGATATAAACATGGATATCCATGTTTAGTTAAACGTTAGTGGACCCAGCACCGCCTCAACCAGAGTTAGTAATAGGAACCACCACCGAAAAACAGTCAAAAATAACTTAGTCAAAACCCACGAAAAAGTAATAATTATTACTTTACTTAGTAAAGTTTTTTACTGTTTTTCGGTGGTGGTTCCTATTACTAACTCTGGTTGAGGCGGTGCTGGGTCCACTAACGTTTAGCTAAACATGGATTGCAGAAAATACCACAAAGTTACGAGTTCCCTCTTAAATCATGTTCAGACCTACATATGTATGTACATATAAATTTTTTAGCTGATAGTGGTTTTGGGATCAAGGGACCATAAAACAAAACATTGTGATTTTTTTTTTCTTCAAAAGTGAGACTACTGATACAACGTCTACAGGTAGTATTTCTTCGAAATCTACCTAAAACCCGGTGAAGTTTAAGTATTTAGGACTTCGTTTTGGTACAAGTTCTTACCTCAAATGTTTCAAGACTGGAATACACAACATCAGCCGTTCTTCTATTTTTAAAAATGTAACCAGCAGAGGCACCTGCTCTGAAAAGTTGAACGGCAATGTCGATTTTATGTAGCTGTAAAGCACAGGTCACGTAATCAGGGCCATCTACAGACATATATTTAAGAACATCTGGAATTGCCTCCTCCATATAGATTATAGCAAGCACAAGAGGGTCCGATTTTCCTTTCCGAATGTGACTGTATGGGAGGAGGAAACGGACAAGTTCGAGATCCTGAAATCAAAACAAAAGACTAATCAGAACAAATAAAGGGTCCGACAATAGTCGCACTAACGTTCTCACCCAGTATCAAATTATGGTTTTCGCCCTCGGCGCTTGTCAGACTACTCAAACACGAATGAAGTATTTTTCCGATTTTTTTGGCCAATCAAAAATTTCTTAAAAGGACGCTATACCTGACGATGCATTTTTTGCCGCCCATAAGATTAACATTACGAGCGGCGATTGATTTTCAAGGTTTACCCTTGGTTGGAAAGACACAAAATTTTGCCTGTGCTAGCCCTAACAATGTTCTAGTGCGTGTTCGAAGCAGATTTCCCGATTTCTCACTGGTTTCTTTTATTGCAACTATTTTGCAAATGCTAGCATCGCATACCTCAAGAAAAGTGCTGTATCTCGAAAACCAGTAAAAAAAATGGGAAATCTGCTTCGAACACGCACTAGAACATTGTTAGGGCTAGGTACAGGCAAAATTTTGTGTCTTTCCAACCAAGGGTAAACCTTGAAAATGAATCGCCGCTCGCAATGTTAATCTTATGGGCGGAAAAAAATGCACCGTCAGGTATAGCGGACCCTTAAAAATCACTTTTGGCCTTGGTGGGTACAAAGGTTCATCAAAATCGGGTGAACGGCATAAGCTGTGGAGCAGGGAACAGACTTTTGAGCTGATGGTGGTTTTGGGATCCAGGCGTCATGAGAAGAAGTAGGTACATACTGTGATATATATATATTTTTTTTTTTTTTTCAAAAGTGTGACTACTGGTAGTATTTCTTCGAAAATCTCCTAAAATTCAAGTAGGTAAATAGGCAAATACGAACTTCACTGTGCCTCAATGCACATTGCAGAGGGATGAAGTAGTCGAAATCATTCATGGCATTGACGCTGGCCCCCATATCCTTCAGCAACTTTACCGCAGCCAAGTTACCGCGGAATCCACTCTCGCAGGCGAAGTGCATGGCAGTGGAACCTTGATTATCACGTGCTTTGGGATCAGCGCCGACGGACACCAGGTGATGAATCACGTCCACGTTTATCTGAAAAAAATAACAGTGTGCCCATCAGTGGCCGAGTGGTCAAGGGGTCCGCTTTGGGTCCTGAGAGGTCCGGGTTCGAATCCCAGCGGAACGGAAAATTTTCCGCTTCCGACATGGATGCATTGGCACTTCGTCTTCGGCTTCAGCATAAAATATCTAACAAATCAACTCATCGACGCATATGTTCACTTAACGTTAAAAAAAAAGACTTTTCCAGAAACTATTTTTTCGACTCAGGGGACTCTCAGGATTATGAGAAAAACCTAAAATCTCAATTTAGTAATTTAGAAGGAAGACAATACCAGAAATCAAGGTTACGCACAAATTTTCCCCTCGTATTGGTTTCAGGGCCCTTGGAGAAACGTTTAGACGAGATATCTAGCCTGAGGAAGTTTCCCCGAGTATATTCAGTAGGTAGATACCTCTATGACACTATTTTGCGAACCTTCAACAACAACCAAGGGTAGGAAATGCCTTGAAATTTTTTTGACATCATAACTTGCCTAAGGAAGCCTCCGCGGCTATTTTGAATAACCACATACCATATTTTGTGAACATCAATAAACTGACCCCTTGGAATGTCAAAATCTACCAAATTTAAGTTTTCCCAGATACCTATATATTTTTACCCATAGTATGCACTATTACCCCTGAGAAAATGAACGAAATTGTAGGCGCCGATTTTGAGAAAAAAATTAACACCCTGATTTTTTTTGACCATTGGGCAATCGGAAAAAATTTGTCTGTGCATTATTTTTTAAATCAGCGCAGCAGAGTGGTTCAGAATTGAACTTAAGCTGGCCAAAATTTATACATGGGTTTGAGGTCAAAAAAAGTGGCTGTACCTACATGTCTGACGTTATTTTAGCTTGATACTAAAATTACTGAAATTATTTTTTGACAAAATCGAAAATCAAATTTTTCCTCTATAGTCTCTATACTAACCAAATGGTATGCATATAGATCATAGTAGGTAGGTACATTAATAATTTCTTATGGGATTGATTATGCATGTAAGCAGTGGGACGTTGGGGGATGATTTTTGGCATGTTTTAAAATACATAAAAATCAAGCTAAATATAAACATAGGTCAAACAATGATTACACCGAAATATATAAGTACTTTCTGTGCCTCTCAGTGGTCAAGGGGTCCGCTTTGTGTCCTGAGAGGTCCGTGTTCGAATCCCGGCGGAACGGAAAAATTTTCCGCTTTCGACATGGATGTATTGGCTTCGGCCCACTACTAAACTGGCTTCGGCCACTTCATCTTCGGATAAAAACATCTAACAAACAACTCATAGGCGCATTATATGTTCTCTGAACGTCGCGCGTGTTTTCTGTATTCTATTTACCTCGTTAAACGATAACATCCACCTTAAATTTAAACAAGGAAACCACTGAGAGTCTACATTATAAATGAAAGCATGCACGCAGTTTCATTGAGTTTGTCTCATGAAAAAGACTAGGTACTTACACTTTTACATAGCTTGTGCTCATCTGCTCGGCAAATAACTTTCATAAAATGGACTTTCCGCCAGCTAAAGTTCATTTCTGGACCACTGTGCTGCGTAGGTACCAATCAGCCCAACATAGGTACCCACACAAGCGTAAAAAACATTTTATATTTGTGGTCTGGGGACCTCTGATCGGCGCTTTCCTATGAAAATCTCGAAACGATTACCTAAAATACTTTCCTATATACCTAGGTACTTCGTAAAGGTACTCACGAATTCTGCCTGGCATGCCGCCATAAGAGGCGTTTCTCCAATATGGGTGCCGCGCGATGCAGCTTTTTTAATATCGCTGCTACTTCCCCTCAGAAGCAGTTTCAGTACGTCATAATGACCACAATACGAAGCGTGGTGCACAACAGTCCATCCGTTAATATCGGTCCGTGCTAGCAATTCATTGCAATTTTTCGATCCATCATTCAAATAATTTTGAACACCGTCAAAATCTCCTTCGCAAACTAACCAGAATAAACATTCTTGAGGATGATTACAGACTAGGCCACAGGTTGGAGCCATCATTTCTATATTGAAACCTTTAGTATGCCTCCAATCCTTTTGTCAGAAATTAAAATCCATAAAATCCAGCAAAAAGAGAAAACAACAATGAGGGAGGCGAATCGATAGACTGTGATGCTGTGATCAAGATGTGCTCGATATGATACGATATTTAATTCAATTTGATAAATCTTTTTAAGGATTATGCTCAAATAATGACAGACAGTAGAAAACTATGTTTAGCTTTCACGGAAGAAAAAATACTATCGACAAGTTCGATTGTGCCAACGTGAAAAACCCCGCGAAAATTCAAACTTGTTTGAGAGAAGAGAGTTCCCAACAATCTTTTTCCAACCGTGCCTAACAATAACTCCTACTCGACTGTCTGGGGAAGTTATTTATTTATTTTTGTTCTGGAATAAGATACCAACTGTCTTTTTAACGTCAGAAAGTAGGTAGGTAGGTACTTATCAGTGTTATCTTATCTCATGCCAGAGAAAAAAAAAACTTCTGAAATTATTACTCGATTGGAAAAAAAATTACCACTCGGTTAAAAAGCAAATTATATTTGAGTACAAACAAATACCCAACAGTTTCCTCAGAAAATAGGCTTAAAAAAATCAACAATCCAGGATTTGACAAAAATTAGGTGCCTAGGTCCAACCTACTTAGGTAATTAGTTACTTACTTACCTATACTTACTATTATTTGAAAGAAGGTAAAAACAATTAAAAATTTACATGATAGGAAGGAATTTTTTTTTTTTTTCGTTTAAGGTCGACTACACGTACTTTGTTCGCAATGCTACGTACTTCAAGTTCTACTCCGAAGTTACAGGGCGAGTCAAAGGTGTAAACCTGAGACTCATTGGCGAGAGGTAGCTTTTATTTCTCTACTTTGCACATCCTTATAGGTAATTCTTTTCCATTGTAAAACAGTTTTCTTGCCATTAATCACCTTTTATTTCATGTTCCAACATCATCTCAAATCAAAATTCCAGAAACTTCTAATCGATCTAATCTCTAATCTAATCTCTAAGTAAATAGGTAAGTACAGTAAATCGAATCGAATGAACTACCACCAAACACACTCGGGGGACCTCCAGGTCCAGGACAATGGGAAACCCAACATCTCAAAATCGACATTTTGCACGAAACAGAACTTTCTCAGCCCATGTATTACATACGGGCGAGAAAGTGAAAAAAGGTTAAATATGTATTGTTATGGAGCACGTTCACTGCGCAGGGCTAGGAGATCAGTTCAAGTCATAATTTTGTTGTTGTCTTCACTGATTATACAAAAGAAACTTCCTAATATGAGAAGGCAACACAGTGCTGCTTTCGAGCCAACAAAGAGCTTTGTATACATCACCCTTGACAGTGACTAATAAGTTCCGTACGACGGGTCGACATAAATCTTTAAGTGATTTCACACTCCTCAATTCAGGATCGCAACAATCATCATACGGGGGGAAATATTTAAAAAATAAATCAAGAGTTTCGGGGGACTTTCCACTCCAATTCATTCCGAAAAAGTAGGCGCATTTTGCTGTTACGATGGGGTATTGCAGGCCCTTCTTTGCGATTTGGCGCAGAAGTGCACGTAAGTATATTTCTCTCGTTTCTAGAGGGCTGGAGTCAAGCACTACGAAGGGTAAGAAGACGTCGAAGTAACGACTATCGAAAGCTCCAATCAGCGCCTGAAATCACAGCTAGCTTTGTACAATGAAGTAAAAGTTAACTTCCGTTAGGTAGATTTCGAAGAAAAATCTACCTATTGTAGTCGTACCAGTAGTCTCACTTTTGAAAAAGTTCTTCACAGTTCTTCTTTTTATGACCCCCAGATCCCAAAAGCACCGTCAGTTCAAAAGTTTATATATATACAGGGTGTTTCAGACCACCCGTGCCACTAGTTTTCCAGCGAAACCAGACAAGATAGAGGGATGAAATAAAAATTTTGCAATCTATGTCGACGGTGATCTATTTCTGGAAATTAGTGGCGTTGACCATAGGCGCCCGTAAGGGGGAGTTTCAGGGGGGTCATGTGTGAGATCTCGGAATTTTCAAATGTAAAGGCATATCATGTGACACACCAAAAGGAAGGTCTTGGAAAGCCTAGTTTACATCATTTGTCAGATTTCACTTAGCTCCCATAGTTTCAAAATGGCGACCACCCACGTGACCATATTTCCCTTCGCTGTTGTAGAGGACCTGGACGTAATAGGTAGATTAACGTTCAATAGCAGATAGTCATGCATGCCTACTTTCATAATATCGAAGACATTTTGGTACCTTGGCCGCCATCTTGGTTTCGGAGTCATCTGAAACTTGGACATGTCGTAACAAAAAATAAACGAATGTAACATGGTATTTTTTATTCAATAGATTGAAAGCGGTATTTAAGGCCAACAAATTGTGTATACGTCTTTAAGGTCTCACTTCAAAATTTAAAATAGCTAATATTAAGCACTATGGAATTATTAAATTTATGCAACATTCACAAATCATTGCAACATTATTGCAAATTTCTAGAAGAAATTTGTTTTTTCTTAACTCTTCCACCGTGTTTTGTCTTCTATAGCCAAACTGCATAAATTGCTCCACTATAAAAGTGGTTAATTTCGGCCATCTTGGAAACTTCTCAAGTGAGGCCATAGAGACGTTAAAGTAATTTGGTGGCCTTAAATACCGCTTTCAATCTGTTGAATAAAAAATACCATGTTACATTTGTTTATTTTTTGTTACGACCTGTCAAAGTTTGAGATGACTCCGAAACCAAGATGGCGGCCAAGGTACCAAAATGTCTTCGATATTATGAAAGTAGGCATGCATGACTATCTGCTATTGAACGTTAATCTACCTATTACGTCCAGGTCCACTACAACAGCGAATGGAAATATGGTCACGCGGACGGTCGCCATTTTGAAACTATGGGAGCTAAGTGAAATCTGACAAGTGATGTAAACAGGCTTTCCAAGACCTTCCTTTTGGTGTGTCACATGATATGCCTTTACATTTTAAAATTCCGAGATCTCACACATGACCCCCCTGAAACTCCCCCTTACGGGCGCCTATGGTCAACGCCACTAATTTCCAGAAATAGATCACCGTCGACATAGATTGCAAAATGTTTATCTCATCCCTCTATCTTGTCTGGTTTCGCTGGAAAACTAGTGGCACGGGTGGTCTGAAAGGGATAAGATTAACATTGCGAGCGGCGATTCATTTTCAAGGTTTACCCTTGGTTGGAAAGACACAAAATTTTGCCTGTACCTAGCCCTTACAATGTTCTAGGGAGTGTTCGATGCAGATTTCCCAATTTCTCACTGGTTTCTTTTATTGCAACTGTTTTGCATACCTCAAGTGCTGTATCTCGAAAACCAGTAAAAAATAAAGGGTCCGACAATGGTCGCACTTGACTTTCTCGCAATTTTTACGCCAGCGGTACCGAAAATTTTAATTTTTTTTTACGTAATTTATGTTTTTTGGGACCAAAATTTTAACTTTTTCTAAAAAATATTTTGCCATACACTGGACAATAATTTTAGGCACCTACTCACCGGATTTCAAACATATCCGTCAAATGGTAAAGCGTCGTTCGACGTGCAAAGTACGTGTTTTCTATTTTCCATGTCACGGTCTTAATTTTCAAGTAATTGAAAATCTATTGAAACTGACCTTGAAGCATCTATCTGAGACCATTTTCACCAATTTTCAAGGAAATCTGTCGATTAGGGTTGTTGCAAATGCGTCTTAACCAATCAAAAACGTGATTTCCATTTTTGGAAAATTTTCCTACGATAATGCCAATATTGGCCATACTTATTATGTTGGATAAATTTCGTTCGGTAAAACATCAAAGTGGGAGTGACAAGAAGGGATCGCGTTCGGAATGAACGGATCCGGGAGCAGGTGGACCTACCCCCAGTCAGCAGACGAATTGAAGAAAGGCAGCTCTCGTGGTTCGGACACGTATCAAGAATGGACCCGCAGAGAAAACCGAGGCAGTACATGGAGGCGAGAGTGCAGGGACGGCGTCCGATAGGCAGACCGAGAGTGACTTGGGAGGAGAAGGTCAGCCAGGTCGCGGCGAGCCGGGGGAAGACCCTGACCCAGCTGCGTGCCATGGCAGCCAACAGAGTCGCATATAAGGACTGGATCCAAAGCTCCTCCCTCACGCTGCGCTAGTGGCACAATGAGGGCAGATGAAGAAGAAGAAGAAGAAGAAGCAAATGCGTCTTAACCAATCAAAAACGTGATTTCCATTTTTGGAAAATTTTCCTACGATAATGCCAATATTGGCCATAATTATTATGTTGGATAAATTTCGTTCGGTAAAACATCAAACTAGGTTAAATTACACCTTCCTACCAATTTTTATTGAAATCGATCGAATAGTGCTACCGGAGTGACGACCAACGCGTTTGGGGTCAAAACTGGGCAAGTTATTGGCCCACCTCGAAATGATTGTAAAAGACGTAAAAGCATTTATTCAAAAATAGTAAGGGCTGGAAAGGGAAAAGTAAGACAATTTAGAAATACAAGCAGAAACATGGTTCGGCATGTTCCTTGGTCCTTCCTGAACACCCCCTGAAAATTCCCAAAAATTCCCAATGGGGAAACTATCCGAAATCTTGAAAAGTAGTCGGCCATGTTGGATTTGTGTACCTGATGCCTTCTTGGGTTCATAGCTACGAACCTACAGGTCGCACACGAACACAAGTTGCAGAAAATTACTCTGTAATGTCAGGGCTAATATAACAGGTCACACCCATAAATCTCAGTTTATCACTTTAACAGTAGTTAACGAAATAATTAACGGAATCCTCGGTGAGATCAGAAGGGAAAAACTTCAGAGCCAGTTTTTGGACCTTTCCGAAATCCAAATCCAAAATATAACTGAAACAAACGTTATAGAACATTATTTAACAAATCTGAATATGTTATTGTTATTCACCTGAAGCAAAAACTAGGAGAGCTAGAAGCATTTAACCGGAGGCATGTTCTCTGCTACCAGTGTGTTACAATGGGAACGCATGGCTATTTCAAGCCTGAATTTCAATATTAGGGCACCAACCTTTTTCCACATTCAATAATTTTGCTTTAGCTAGCTGTCATCTTGACTACCCAGAGTTAAATGTCAAATTAACCGGAGGTTAAATTAACGTAGTGCAAAAAATACTACTTAGCTTAGGGGCTGTTACCCCCGGTTAACCTCAGGTTATGGTAATCTGTGCCTCACAGAAACAGAAGTATCTATCTTCAATTTAACTGGAGGTTAAATATTATGCTTAATATCGATGATTTAACCTCAGATTAGGCACTGGTTATGCCAAAACCAATTTGGCAGAATCTGTCCATACTTCCTATAGTGGTAGAATATTTTCAGAGGTCCGTGGCGTTCATTTCTGTAATTCTAACTTAACCGGAGGTTAACTATGTGGCTTAGTTTTAATATCAGTTGTTAATTGTAGCCTGTGTTGAACATACTTACTCTTACAGAATCCAATTTATGCTCTTTTTGTTGCTGTCGACGGTTTGATTCTAGGCAATAAGACCCACCTAGTAAGCTGGGACAGCATAGATAACCGAGAGGTATAGGTGGTTGTGATTAGAGGAATACTGACAGCCAGGTCAAACTGGTTCAATCCCGATCCCAATCCCAGTCTAAGTTTTTTTGATCGGCATTTACCTCTGATACGGTCAGCATGTCGTGTGAAATATATACCGAGTCTGTGGTGGTTTTGAACCCACTTAAAACTGTAGGTCCCCTGTATTAATACGATGGTTGGGGAGTTGGTACTTGCCAGTGCTATACCAGCAGAGCACAAGAGATACTTCTGGGTGCTTCTGGGAATGGTCTAGTTGTTGAGCTTTGTCCCTCCTACTCCTCTACTAACTAACTCTAACTAAGCTGTGAGCTGTCAGCCATACAATACCGCAGTGTCTGCGTCAAATTCATCATTTGATTCAGCAGATTCTTGGGGAACACCTGGTCGGTCAAGCAGCCGCCACATGGGCACCAGAGTTCAGCTTTCTAACACTCACACGCCCGCTCACAATCGGCTTTGTAAAATTTTAGCTGACGAGGTTCTCTGGAGGAAGAGGAAAGGTAGATAGAATGGGCATCATTTCCCCACTTCTTTCTTCTGTCCACCCCAGTTTTCCAGACTTCCAGAGCAGTACTCATACTTATAGCCATTCTTGGACTTGGTGCAAATTGTCCTCTCTGCGTGTACCCTCTACCCTCCGTATAGTGCTATGAAGAAATCCTCCCTCCGCAGCGCAACCAATTTCCTCTCTGTTTGCATTATTCCGATTTAATATAGCAGCTTTGTCACGATGATGACAAGAATTTTCTGATGTCTTACAAGCGTTACGCATGCCTTTTCTGTAAGGTACCGATGTTGTGTCGCACACGGGGATAGCATGGAGGAGCAAAAGGAAAGTTGTCTCTTTAGTTACCCAATGCCTTCTATACCTTTTCAAAGAGAAATATTTTTTCTCCCATGCACTTCCAATGCTATTTTCCCTATATTTCGGTTATTAACTTCGTGATCAATCGTGATTAAAAAATCCGCAATAGAGCTGCTGGAATCATCAATATCTTAAGCGCTCCATGACTATGCAGCAAGCAAGATCAGGTGTCCTCTGACGAATGACGCAATGTCCTTCGGTATATCGTACATGTAAGGATGTCTCTTACTTTTTCCAAGCTCTAAAGCAGTGGAAACGATAAACTGTAGGTATCAGTAACAAAAGGCATAGGGTAACTAGAAACGCGGATGGCAGGGCCTTACAGCTCGACTGTATACTGTAGGCTGCACAGCTGCTAGGCTTGTTACAGCTCCTCCAACCAACCAAATGATCCCAAGAATCAGCAGTATCAAGTGAGGAATTTGACGCAGACGCTGCTGTTTATTGGATGATTGACAGATCACAGCTTACATAAATTAGTTTGTAAAGGGGTGAAGGGGAAAAACTGAAAGCTAGACCATTGCAAAAATTATCAGCTGGTAGCACTACCAAATACCAGCTCCCCAGCACAGGATTAAAAACTAAGCAACATAGTTAACCTCTGGTATTATTGATGCTGTCCCAGCTTACTATATAGGTGGGTCTTGATGCCTAGAAACAAAGCGTCAACAGCAACAAAAAGAGCATAAATTGGATTCTGTAAGAGTAAGTATGTTCAACACAGGCTACAATTAACAACTGATATTAAAACTAAGCAACATAGTTAACCCCCGGTTAAGTTAGAATTACAGAAATGAACGCCACGGACCTCTGAAAATATTCTACCACTATAGGAAGTATGGACAGATTCTGCCAAATTGGTTTTGGCATAACCAGTGCCTAATCTGAGGTTAAATCATCGATATTAAGCATAATATTTAACCTCCAGTTAAATTGAAGATAGATACTTCTGTTTCTGTGAGGCACAGATTACCATATAACCTGAGGTTAACCGGGGGTAACAGCCCCTAAGCTAAGTAGTATTTTTTGCACTACGTTAATTTAACCTCCGGTTAATTTGACATTTAACTCTGGGTAGTCAAGATGACAGCTAGCTAAAGCAAAATTATTGAATGTGGAAAAAGGTTGGTGCCCTAATATTGAAATTCAGGCTTGAAATAGCCATGCGTTCCCATTGTAACACACTGGTAGCAGAGAACATGCCTCCGGTTAAATGCTTCTAGCTCTCCTAGTTTTTGCTTCAGGTTAATAACAATAACATATTCAGATTTGTCAAATAATGTTCTATAACGTTTGTTTCAGTTATATTTTGGATTTGGATTTCGGAAAGGTCCAAAAACTGGCTCTGAAGTTTTTCCCTTCTGATCTCACCGAGGATTCCGTTAATTATTTCGTTAACTACTGTTAAAGTGATAAACTGAGATTTATGGGTGCGACCTGTTATATTAGCCCTGACATTACAGAGTAATTTTCTGCAACTTGTGTTCGTGTGCGACCTGTAGGTTCGTAGCTATGAACCCAAGAAGGCTTCAGGTACACAAATCCAACATGGCCGACTACTTTTCAAGATTTCGGATAGTTTCCCCATTGGGAATTTTTGGGAATTTTCAGGGGGTGTTCATGAAGGATCAAGGAACATGCCGAACCATGTTTCTGCTTGTATTTCTAAATTGTCTTACTTAGGCTAAATCCGGAACTTCTAGCCCTAACTAAAACACTTTCGCAAATTTTCAAGGTTCCAACTTGATATACGTAGCTTCCAGCCCTTCTTAACTGTCAAAAAATACGATTTTTTGCCTTTTTTTGACCATAGCAGGCGCAATTTTTGAGTTATCAAAATTTATCAAGGAATCAAAAAGATATTTACCTAAGGTACCTGCATACCGAATTTGAGCAAAATCGGACGAACGGTGTGACGTCCAGTTTCGCGACAGAGTGACGTACGTACGTACGTCGGACGGATATTTTTTTAAAACCCCTTTTTTGGACTCGGGGGACCTCCAGGGTCATGGGAAACCCAAAATCGAGAAAGTAAAAATGGGAAATCTGCTTCAAACACTCCCTAGAACATTGTTAGGGCTAGGTACAGGCAAAATTTTGTGTCTTTCCAACCAAGGGTAAACCTTGAAAATGAATCGCCGCTCGCAATGTTTATCTTATGGGCGGCAAAAAATGCACCGTCAGGTGTAGCGGACCCTTAACCGTTAACCGAGTACGGTGGGACACATCCTCAGTCAATTCTTTTAAGAACATAGTGTAAGCATAAATTCAATAACATGACATTTGGTTACTTCACAGTATTTGCACAAGCATACAGACTCTACAATTTGGATCAGTGGGTTTACTGATGTTTGGTTAAGAATTGAATAAGTACCTATGTACACTGTTTCCATTGAAATAAGGAGGTAAGTTTCTGTTGTGTTGTGCCAGCTGGCCCGGACAAGTATGGACAGAAAGAATACAGCCGGCGCCAGCGGGTACAGCAAGCAGTCTCTCACTAACCACCATACCAGAAGGTTTTCCTGATTATCCCCTCGATAACGTAACATGGTGGCAGCGGTAAAAGTTCGGTTTCAAACAGTGCAAAGTAAAATTTTTAAGACTCTTTAGAGAAGAAAGTGTCTTCCGGGAGTGTTTTAATAGTATAAAATGCCGGGCGGTGCAAGTGTCAGTGCAGAATCGGGCAGTACGGCATCGGCATCGAACATGTCTATTTCTCCGCCGGGAAAGTTCGATTTTCTGAAACCAGAAAAGTGGACTGCGTGGAAGAAACGTTTTGAAAGATACGTAGTCGTGTCTGGATTAAGTAATAAATCGGAAGTAGAAAAAATTGACCTTTTCGTATATATTATGGGAGAAGAGGCCGAGGACATTTTGATAAGGTCTGGTTCGGAATTGAAAGAACTAAAGCAAGTTATAAAATGTTTTGATGATGTATTTTTGCCTCAAAAAAATGTAATATACGAAAGGTTCGTGTTTAATTCGCGAGTGCAGCAATCGGGCGAATCGGTTGACGCGTTTATAACGGATCTACATTTGATCGCGGGCAGGTGTGAGTATGGTGC
This sequence comes from Mesopsocus fuscifrons, assembly GCA_950004255.1. Lineage (NCBI taxonomy): Eukaryota > Metazoa > Arthropoda > Insecta > Psocodea > Mesopsocidae > Mesopsocus > Mesopsocus fuscifrons. Next base: position 4,223,710 of record OX465374.1, on the reverse strand, counting down.
GTTAAAAGATGAACTAATTAGAGATAGAATAGTCGTCGGTATATTAGATGCGGGAGTGAGTGACAACTTACAACTGAAGAAGACGCTCACACTCAAGGACGCTATTACGATAGTGAAGCAGGCAGAAGCTCAGAGAACCTAATCGAAGGCGATCAGAGGGGGATCGGAAGCTGTGGCTGCAGATCGAGGGCAACAACGGCACCCTGGAGGGGGTGTAGAGCGCCAGAACCTGAAGCCAGCAGGGGATGGGCATCGACGGCACCTACAAGAGAGGGGGGTGTAACGCTACAGAAATCATCGGGTGAGAGAAATCCAAATAATGCATGTAAATTCTGTGGTGGAGGTACGAGACATCAAATGAAAGACTGTCCGGCCAATGGGGTGCAATGTTTTAATTGTGGTGGACGCAATCATTTTTCTAAGGCGTGTTTAAAACCTAAAGTTACGAGAACTGTAAAAGACAAAGATTTTATTGGTGTTATAGCCAAAGTTAAGGAAGAGAACCAGACAGGGAGGTTTAGATACGTAGAAATCCTAGAACTGAACTGTGAAGTGAGATTTATGATAGACACGGGAGCTGATAGAGTGTGCATTCCCTATAATATGGTGCCAAGTGGCAAGAGGCACCTAATCAAGAAGACTACGACGGAATTAGAAGGTCCAGAGGGGAGCCCCTTGGTGATAGTAGGGGGACTAAACGTCACGCTAAGTCTCGAAGAAAAAACATACAAAACAGAAGCACTAGTAATGAAAGACGTTAAAATACCATTGCTAGGGTGGGACGCAACGGAAGCTTTGGGCGTGTTTAAAAATGCAACCAAGGAAAAGAAGACATACTCAGTGCGAGGATCGTTTACTGGGGTAAACGTCAAAGAAGAGTACCCAGGACTGTACAGGGACATTGGGGAGTTCCGAGAAGCAGTATCCATTACGCTGAAGGCTGGAGCAACGCCATACGCGCAGATAGTTCCAAGGGTTGTTCCACTAGCCTTGCTGCCGAAACTCAAGAAGGAATTAGGACGTCTTCTGAGTCAGCAAATCATAGAACCGGTTGAAGAAGCGACCGACTGGGTAGCTCCAATTGTTGTTGTAGATAAGGGAAAAGATGAAGTACGTTTATGTAGTGATTATACGAAGCTGAATAGATATGTAAAGAGGCCCTATTTTCCAATACCTAGTGCTGAAACCACACTAGGACAGTTAAAGGATGCAAAAGTTTTTTCTAAAATAGATATTACTAAATCCTTCTACCAGGTTAAACTGGATGAACAAAGTCAAATGTTAACTACATTTATAACTCCATTCGGGAGGTACAAATTCCTCAGACTTCCTTTTGGAATTTCTAGCAGCACAGAACATTTTGTTATGAAATTTTCAAAACTTGTGTTGGATATACCGAACGTAGTTTTTCATGTTGAGGATGTTTTGATATGGGGCAATACAGTTGAAGAACATGATAACATTCTCAGACAAGTTTTGTCTCGTATGGAAAAAGAGGGCATTACGATAAATCAAGAAAAATCTGTATTTGGTGTAAAGAAAATTGATTATCTAGGTCATGCGTTGTCAGAAGATGGCATTTCTATAGACCCTAATCGTGTAAAAGGGATTACTGACTTTCCCGCCCCTGAAAGCAAAAATGACTTGCAAAGATTTTTGGGTATGGTAAATAATATTTTCGCATCGCGATATTTAGCAGACAGATCAGAGGTACTGGCTCCTCTGCTGCATTTAATGAAAGATGAAGTCATGTTCACGTGGGGGAAAGATCAAGAATCTGCTTTTCAGGAAATTAAGAAAATGTTATGCAAAGCTCCATGTTTAGCTTTTTACGACCCTTCAAAGAAATTAATAATTAGTGCAGATGCAAGCAGCTACGGAATAGGTGGTTGTTTATTTATAGAAGATAAAGATAAGAATCGTGGTATAGTAAGTTTAATCAGTCGTACCCTAACTGAAACTGAAAAAAGATATGCTCAGATAGAACGAGAATGTTTAGCACTTACTTGGAGTGCTGAAAAGCTGAAAGAATTTGTCACAGGGGTCGAGTTTGTTTTCGAAACTGACCACAAACCCTTGGTTCAAATTCTACAGACAAAGAATATTGATGAGCTGACACCTCGTCTGCAGAGGTTCAGAATGAGACTAATGCGCTATGTGTACACTGTAGAATATGTGCCGGGGAAGAGTTTAGTTATTGCTGATTGTCTTTCTCGAGCTCCAGTTAGAGATTTAACGAATGTGCAAGAAGAGCTAGAAGAGGCTACTGAAGCTTATGTGAATTTCATTGTATGTCATTTACCAGTAAAAGATGAATACATGAAGAAAATAGAATTGGAGCAGAAAAATGATCAAGTGTGTAAAATGATCAAGCTGTACATTCATGAGGGGTGGCCATCACAAAATAGGTTGCCAGATTACATGAGAGATTACTTCCAATACAAGGATGAATTTTCGGTTTTCAATGAATTATTATTGCGGGGCAACCGAATTGTGATACCTCCCACCTTGCATAAAGAAGTCCTAGATTTCATACACACTGGCCATCAAGGCATAAATAAATGTCGTAGGAGAGCTCAGATGAGTGTATGGTTCTATGGATTGTCTACTCAATTAGAAAATTTAATAAAAAATTGCCCAGAGTGCATACAAGAAAGGGAAAATCCCAAGGAAACGTTTCTGAAAGAAGAAATTCCAGATAGACCATGGCAGAAATTGGCTGCAGATTTATATAAATGTAATGGAAAGTGGTACCTGATAGTAGTAGATTATTTCTCAAAGTATTTTGAAATTTTCCCACTTTCGTCTCTAAATGAAGATTGTATCATTGAAAAAATGAAAGAATTGTTTTCTAGACTAGGTTTGTGCGATGAAGTCAGAACTGACAACGGCGGTCAATTTATGTACAAATGTAAACAATTTGCTAAGGAGTACAATTTTGTTCATATTACAATGAGTCCACAATATTCCCAGTCAAATGGGCAAGTAGAAGCGGCAGTTAAAACTGCAAAAATGTTGTTAAAAAAGAATGAAGACATTCATAAGGCATTGTTGGCCTACAGGGCGACTCCTTTAGCAAATGGTTTCTCACCAGCAGAACTACTGATGGGTCGAAAGTTCAAAACGAATGTACCTATGTTGTTTTTCCAAGAAAATGAGAGGAAAGAAGTTAAAAAGTCTTTTGAAATGGCCAAGAATAAGCAAGAATACTATTATAACCGTCGCCATAGGGCGCGAGACCTGTCTACCTTAAAAGTAGGGGATAGTGTTTGGATTGTAGATTTAAGGTGCTATGGCGCAGTTCAGTCAGTCCTGGAAAATCGTTCGTATATTGTTGATACACAGAATGGCCAGTATAGAAGAAATAGATGGCACCTGGTGCCAGCGCCCTTCAAGGGTAGTAGCAGTAAATCAGAGAGAGCCCATCATAGTTTCCCAATAAAGGATGATGATATTGATTGTAATGATAACAATGTTAGTTCTGCTGGAGGTAGCAATGATGTCAGTGTTAGTGCTAGTGTTCCGAGTGCTACGCGGATACCGAGACCGGTGAGACAAAGAAGAGTCCCAACGTGGACAAGAGACTTTCATTTGTATTGAATATTGTTTAAGTGTTTTATTCTCATTAAAAAAGGGGGATGTTGTGTTGTGCCAGCTGGCCCGGGCAAGTATGGACAGAAAGAATACAGCCGGCGCCAGCGGGTACAGCAAGCAGTCTCTCACTAACCACCATACCAGAAGGTTTTCCTGATTATCCCCTCGATAACGTAACAGTTTCGATGTTATGAGAAAAAGTGCTTTGTTTTGGTTCAAGTGAACATAAACAAACGTCACCCTGGGGATGTCCCCAGTAACCTGTAACAATGAGCCAAATACCTAATTACGTCTTCGCATTCGTACAAGTTCTTACCTCAAATGTTTCAAGACTGGAATACACAACACCAGCCACGCGCCTCAATGAAGACGCGATATTAGGCGAAAAACCAGCTTCGAGAAGTTGAACAGCAATATTGACTTTTCCTAGCTCTAAAGCACAGGTCACGTATCTATAGTCCATTTCATCTGCATATTTAAGAACATCTGGAATTGCCTCCTCCATATAGGTTATAGCAAGCACAAGAGGGTCCCAGCGTTCTTTCCACCGTATTTGACTATATCGGAGGAGGTAACGGACTAGTTCGAGATCCTGAAATCAAAACAAAAGACTAATCAGAACAAAATAAAGGGTCCGACAGTAGTCGCACTAACGTTCTCCCCCCGTATCAAATTATGATTTTGAAAATTGTGCCATCGGCGCTTGTCAGACAACTGAAACACGAATTTTGATGTATTTTGCGGTTTTTTGGGCAAACAAGAATTCCTTAAAAATCGACAGGTGCGTATCAAAGTTTATCAACATCGGGTGAACGGTATAAGTTGTGGCGCAGGGAACGGACAAACTTTTTCCAGAAACCACTTTTTTCGACTCAGAGAACTCCTAAAATCTCAATTGCAAAATTCTGCACGAAAACAGTACTTTCTTGCCTTATTGGCAAGTGGGAAAGTAAAACAATTTAAGTAGGTAAATAGGCAAATACGAACTTGACCACGCCTTAAAGCAGATTGCAAAGGGATGTAATCATCGATATCATTCATGGCATTGACGCTGGCCCCCATATCCTTCAGCAGCTTTACCACGGTCAAGTTACCGGGGTGTCCACTCTCGCAGGCGAAGTGCATGGCAGTGGAACCGTGATTATTATGTGCATTGGGATCAACACCGACGGACAGCAGGTGATGAACCACATCGACGTTTATCTGGAATTTAATAAATACGAGCTAAAGCGCAGGCTCCGCCTGCTCTTTACCTCGCCACTGCGTGGGGCTAGACACCTGGGCCTTCGGCCTTATGGTTTGTTCTGATTTTCTATGAAGGTCGTCCATTTAGCCGCGGCGCGCTGCGGCTAGATTGACGACCTCTAAACTTTTATTAAACGAACGGCGATAGAGCTCAAATTTAGCTCACCATACCTACCTACTTTTTAGTAAAACAAAAAAAAAAAAAAAAAAATCAAGGGTCCTACAATCTCCGCAATTAACCTTCTCACTCAGTATCAAATTTTCGTTCTTTTTTTGTGATTTTATTAATATTCATTTTGCAAAATGCGTTCCGAGTTCCGACCATTCAAAAACGTGGTTTCTCATTTGGAGCACTTTTTTAAAAAGAACGGCCATAGGTAATTACGAAATTCTACTCTACAAATGTTTAAGTACCTAACGTTGTTTTAAACAAAAGTATAATTAAATTTCAGAATAATCCGTCTGTAACTGGGATTGGAGCCAAATCGATCGAAATTCAGTCAAAGACTGCTGTAATTTTCTACTAATTGTAATTTTATTCCAAAGAACCCTCAAAGATCTATATGCCAACATACTTATCAATTCCTAATGTTATAGATTGAAAACTGAGCTCTTGTTGCTTATCCGACTAATCAAAAACCCGAATTTTGAATAATTATTCTACCCATCAAAAAATACTTTAAACTTAAAAGGATCCCTCGGCCATGATCTTAGACAGGTACACATCAAATTTCATCAAAATTGGGTCATCAAAATACTTATAAGTATAGAGGCTGTGTGTTTGTTATAGAGAATATTCGTTATAGAGAGTTTGTTACATATTAAAGAGAATGTTCGTTATAGAGAGCGACCTCGTTATAGAGAGAATGTTGTAGATTTTAAAGTGGGGGTGTTCGTTATAGAGAGGGACCTCGTTATAGAGAGAGTGTTGTAGATTATAAATTAGTAATGTTCGTTATAAAGAGGGACCTCGTTATAGAGAGAATGTTGTAGATTATAAATTGGTAATGTTCGTTATAGAGAGGCACCTCGTTATAGAGAGAATATTGTAGATTATAAAGTGGGAATGTTCGTTATAGAGAGAGTGATGTAGATTATAAAGTGGGAATGTTCGTTATAGAGAGGGACCTCGTTATAGAGAGTGTTGTAGATTATAAATTGGGAGTGTTCGTTATAGATTGTTCGTTATAGAGGGGGACCTCGTTATAGAGAGATTGTTGTAGATTATAAAGTGGGGGTGTTCGTTATAGAGAGACACCTCGTTATAGAGAGAGTGTTGTAGATTATAAAGTGGGGGTGTTCGTTATAGAGAGGGACTTCGTTATAGAGAGAATGTTGTAGATTATAAAGTGGGGGTGTTCGTTATAGAGAGACACCTCGTTATAGAGAGAGTGTTGTAGATTATAAAGAGGGGGTGTTCGTTATAGAGAGACACCTCATTATAGAGAGAGTGTTGTAGATTATAAAGTGGGGTGTTCGTTATAGAGAGACACCTCGTTATAGAGAGAGTGTTGTAGATTATAAAGTGGGGGTGTTCGTTATGGAGAGACACCTCGTTATAGAGAGTGTTGTAGATTATAAAGTGCGAGTGTTCGTTATAGATTAGGACTTCGTTATAAAGAGAAGGTTGTATATTATAAAGTGGTAATATTCGTTATAGAGAGAGACCTCGTTATAGAGGGAGAGTTGTAGATTATAAAGTGGGAATGTTCATTATAGAGTGTTGTAGATTATAAAGTGGGAGTGTTCTTTATAAATTAGGACATCGTTATAAAGAGAAGGTTGTAGATATGTAGATTATAAAGAGGGAATGTTCGTTATAGGGAGTGAGTGTTTGTTATAGAGAGAGTGATCGCCAGGACTTCCTCCTTACCGTATATACTTATCTACTTATCGGTGAAAAAGAAAAAAATGAAATAAAAAAAAAGTCCCGCCAGTATTCGATCCCTGACCCCCACACATGATAGGCTACTGTTGGAACCACTGCTCCAAAGCCACATAACTGAGTTTGGAAGCCACAGCCCCATATAACCAATAGTCTCTGTCTCATCTGCAACTTGAAAGGTTAATTTCAATAGTTTCATCTTTAGTAGCTTTATTTAATTAAATTTAATTATTTATTTAATTAAATAATATAAAAAATTAAATAGTTTTTATTTTGATGTCCGGGTTCGAATTCCGGCGGAACAGAATAATTTTCCGTTTCCGACATGGATGTATTGGCTTCGGCCCACTACTTACTAAACTGGCTTCGGCCACTTCATCTTCGGCTTCGGATAAAAATATCTAACAAACAACTCATCGGCGCATATGTTCTCTGAACGTCGCGCGTGTTTTCTGTATTCTATTTACCTCGTTAAACGATAACATCCACCTTAAATTTAAACAAGGAAACCACTGAGAGTCTACATTATAAATGAAAGCATGCACGCAGTTTCATTGAGTTTGTCTCATGAAAAAGACTAGGTACACTTTTACATAGCTTGTGCTCATCTGCTGTGCAAATAACTTTCATAAAATGGACTTTCCGCCAGCTAAAGTTCTTTTCTGGACCAATGTGCTGCGTAGGTACCAATCGGCCCAACATAGGTACCCACACACGCGTAAAAAACCTTTTATTTTTGTGGTCTGGGGAACATGATCGGTGCTTTCCTATGAAAATCTCGAAACAACGATTACCTAAAATACTTTCCTATATACCTAGGTACTTCGTAAAGGTACTCACGAATTCTGCCTGGCATGCCGCCATAAGAGGCGTTTCTCCAATATGGGTGCCGCGCGATGCAGCTTTTTTAATATCGCTGCTACTTCCCCTCAGAAGCAGTTTCAGTACGTCATAATGACCACAATACGAAGCGTGGTGCACAACAGTCCATCCGTTAATATCGGTCCGTGCTAGCAATTCATTGCAATTTTTCGATCCATCATTCAAATAATTTTGAACACCGTCAAAATCTCCTTCGCAAACTAACCAGAATAAACATTCTTGAGGATGGTTGCAGACTAGGCCACAGGTTGGAGCCATCATTTCTATATTGAAACCTTCAGTATGCCTCCAATCCTTTTGTCAGAAATTAAAATCCATAAAATCCAGCAAAAAGAGAAAACAACATTGAGGGAGGCGAATCGATAGACTGTGATCAAGATGTACTCGATATGATACGATATTTAATTCAATTTGATAAATCGTTTTAAGGATTATGCTCAAATAATGATAAACAGTAGAACGCTATGTTTAGCTTTCACGGAAGAAAAAAATACCACCGACAAGATCTATTGTGCCAACGTGAAAAACCCCGCGAAAATTCAAACTTGTTTGAGAGAAGAGTTCCCAATAATCTTTTTCCAAACGTGCCTAATAATGAGCCATATATGGCGAGAAAGTATTGTTTTCGTGCAAAATTTCGAAATTGAGATTTTGGGTTTCCCATGATCCTGGGGGTCCCCTGAGTCCAAAAAAGTGTTTTCTGGAAAAAGTCTGTCCGTCCGTCAGTCCGTGCAGTGCTCTAGCGCCGTTCTTCCGATTTTGATGAAATTTGGTATGGACCTGTCTAAAATTACTGCCGAGACACGTTTTCAAGGATTTTTTGATTGGTCAAAAATTGCGGCCGCTATTGTCAAAAAACCGCCAAAATAATTAAAAAATCGTGTTTTTGGTTAGTCGGACAAGCGCCGACCGTACACTTTTCAATCTATAACACTGAAAATTGGTAAGTGTGTTGACAAGTAGATGCTTCGAGGTCATTTGCAACTAAAATTGAATTGGTTGAAAATTACGGCCGTTCTGGACCAAAGTTCGATCCTTTCGGCGCCATTCACATATATTGACCGATTGTCATGAAATTCGGTACATTTGTTTAAAAGTAAGTAACTTAAACATTTGTCGAACAGAATTTTGTTATCTTGAAAATTACGGCCGTTTTTGTCAAAAAAGTGTTGAAAATGAGTTGAGAATGAGAAACCACGTTTTTGAATGGTCGGAACGCATTTGGGACTACAGTAATAGAATGACAGCCATGAAACTTAGTAGGAGTGATCTCAGATAGATGCTCTTGGGCCATTTTCAACCGATTTTGGATTGCTTAACAATTACGCTCGCAAAAAAATATCAAAAAAATCCCCCCCCCCAAAAAAAAAAAAAAAAAATCATACGGGGCGAGAAAGTTAAGTGCGACTGTTGTCAAACCCTTTATTTGTTCTGGAATAACATACCTATTGTCTTTTTAACGTCAGAAAGTAGGTACTTAGGTAGGTACTTACCTATCAGTTGATATACCTATGCCTGAGAAAAAAAAATCTTCTGAAATTATTACTCGATTGTAAAAAAAATTACCACTCGGTTAAAAAGCAGATTATATTTGAGTACAAACAAATACCCAACAGTTTCCTCAGAAAACAGGCTAAAAAAAATCAACAATCCAGGATTTGACAAAAATTAGGTGCTACTTAGGTCCTACCTACTTAGGCAATTAGTTACTTACCTATACTTACTATTATTTGAAAGAAGGTAAAAACACATAAAAATTTACATGATATGAAGGAATTTTTACTTTCTCGCCCATATGTAATACATGGGCTGAGAAAGTTATGTTATCGTGTGAAATTTCGATTTTGAGATTTTCATTGCAAAAGGCGTTTCAGAGGTCCTGGATACCAAAAAAATGGTTTTTAGGTCATGTCCGTCCGACGTACGTACGCACGTTTGTCTGTAGCGCGGCTACAGGTCACACCAGTCAACCGATTTGGCTCAAATTTGGAATATAGATGTCTAAAATCAGTTCCGAGACACATTTTTAATATAATTTTGATTACTCAAAAATTGCGCCCACTATTGTCAAAAAAGTGTCAAAAAAAATTCAAAATCGTGTTTTTGTCTACTCAAGATGCATTTCACGGTACGGTAATAAAGTTAGAACCTTGCAGTCGTGTTCCCAGATAGATGCTCCAGGATAATTTATTTTTGTTTTGGAGATGGGCCAAAAATTTGGGCCAAAATTGGCCCATACGTGAAAACCCATAACCCCATGAACAGTATTAGCCGGAATTTCACAAAAATCCATAAACTTGTGCTTAATAACATTACTTAAAGGTTTGTCGACGAAATATTCAATCATTTCAAAATTGCGGCCAATATAGACAAAATAAAGTCAAAAACAGGGAAAAAAACTAGAATCTCGTTTTTGATTGGTCAAGACGGATTTGGCACTACAGTTATTAAGTTAGATCCTTGTAATTTCGCAATAGTGTTCCCAAATAGATGCTACAGGATCACTTTTATTCTTTTTGAGATGGGTCAAAAATTTGGGCCAATATTGGCATTATCGTAGGAAAAATTTTCCAAAAATGGAAATCACGTTTTTGATTGGTTAGGTCACATTTGCAACAACACTAATCAACGGATTTTCTTGAAAATTAGTGAAAGTGGTCTCAGATAGATTCTTCAAGGGCATTTTCAATAGATTTTCATTTACTTAAAAATTAAGACGGTGACATGCAAAATAGATAACATATACTTTGCGCGTCGAGCGACACTTCACTGTTTGACGGATATGTTTGAAATTCGGTATGCAGGTGCCTATAAGTATCGCCCATTGTGTGGCAAAATACATTTTAGAAAAAGTTAAATTTCTGACACAAAAAAATTATTCACGTAAAAAAAAATCAAAATTTTCGATAAAAATTGCGAGAAAGTCAAGTGCGACCATTGTCGGACCCTTTATTTTTTTTCGTTTAAGGTCGACTACACGTAGGTACTTGGTTCGCAATGCTACGTACTACGTACTTCAAGTTCTACTCCGAAGTTACAGGGCGAGTCAAAGGTGTTTGTAGGGGGGTGTAAACCTGAGACTCTTTGCCGAGAGGTAGCTGTTATTTCTCTACTTTGCACATCCTTATAGGTATTTCTATTCCATTGTAAAACAGTTTTCTTGCCATTAATCACCTTTTATTTCATGTTCCAACATCATCTCAAATCGACGAGTATCGTGGTCCTAGTTGGGTTGGAACCCACGCTGAATCGGGCTCTCGGTCTTTTAATATAAATCTCGAGTAGTAGGAAGTTTGGACTATAGATTTTCCGTGTACTCGCGCAGGCTAACAGTGCGAATGTGTTTTTAAGGGAATGTCGTATTTTCGTACGGGTTAAACAGTATATTTAATGTTAAACGGTGGACTGAAGCGGCTCAGAGGTGGTGGTGTTAAGACTTGTCACGTTGTGTGGAGTCGCTGCTCCCAGCGTACAGTCGGCTAGTAGGGCCAGGAGTTGCATCCGCAAGTTCCTAAATTATACGAGAACAAGTGAAGGACAGGAGAACCATGGAAAATGGTCGAGATGATAATAAGGATAAACCTCTGATTCCGGCTATTTTTGAGAGAAAGCCATTACTGCAACGGTCACCCCCGCTGCAGAGGAGGTCTTCTATTCCCGATCTTTGGACTACTAGTACAGAGGCACAGCGGCAGGCAAAGCGCAAGCGAGAAGAAGAACAGGATAAGGGACAGGCAGCTAAACCAGCGATGGAGGGTCTATGGCAGGCTCTTGGGGAGAAAGCTTCTGCACTGGAGTCTCTGCTGCAGTGTGAGGCCAACATGAAGGAGGAAACGAAGCAAGCGGTGAAAGGGCTACTTCTTTTAATTCATACTCCACAGGAAGCTGGAGGAGAAGTCCAGAATGTTAAGAAGAGTGCTAGAATGGATGTTGCCGTTGCTTCCATTGCCACGCAGACGGAAACACCGAGAGCAATAAAAGAATCCGAGGAGGCAAACAGGATCTGGGAGAAAATCTCCCATGGGATAGGTGGTGCTGGGCTCACTGAAATATTGGAAATGAAGTGGCCTAAAAAGGCATTTAGACTGACCAGAGTGGTAAGGAAGAGTATCCTAACGTGCAAGGGAGACCGGGTTATCCTGGTGGATGTGGGTAAAGAAGAATCAAACCACATGCTAAGCAGTTTTGTACCCCAGTTCCCATCAATTACGACGATTCTGAAAAAGGTGCCGGCTCCAGGTAAAATCGTAACAGTTAAGAGCTGGGATAGCATTGTATTCGAGGGTGGGGAAAGCACGGATGTTGAAAATTCTACTAGACAACTCACCCTGTGTTTCCTTAAGGAAGAAAACGACAACATGATGAGGCAGGCAGTCACGGTGCTGGAAAAGATGCAGCGAATCTGTAAGGGAGACCAAATACTAACTGTATCTGCCCCGGGAATCTTCGAAGATTTGACGCTGCGAAAACTAGTGGAGTGCTGCTTTGCTGATAGCAAGATAGAAGTGAACGTGTGCGCAACAGCAGGCAAAAGAAAAAATAGTGCAATCAACCAATCAAATGGAAGGGAGACCATACTCATTGGCCGAGGTGAAAAATCTACATATGCTGACATTGTACTCCAGTTGAAGGAGGGTATTGACCCCGATGATGCGGGGGTCACTGTCCAAAAAATGACCCAAACTAGTAAGGGGGATGTTCAGTTGGTAATTAGAGAACGGGCAAAAGGAGGCAAAGAACGGTTCCTGGAGAAGATCAGTGATAAAGTAGGAAATACAAAAATACAGACGCTGACTCGGGGCAACAGTGAATTGATTGTTCTTGACCTGGAGGAAACCACTACAAAACATGAAATCATAGCAGCCTTAGCGAAGGGATTGGAGGCAGATGTGAAGCACTTTGTAGCCGGCGATATTCGTAGGAATGCAGCAGGCAATTACTCGTGTCAAGTTTCAACTACTAAAGCGGTTATCCAGAAGACTGAAAAGGTAAAAAAGGTAAAAATTGGATGGATCTCCTGCAGGATAAAGGAGAAAGTTACCCCTCAGCAGTGTTACATCTGTTTTGCATTTGGACATTATGCAAGAGACTGCAGCACAAAGGTACCGAACAACGAGAAAATCTGTGCAAGGTGTGGCAATCCAGGTCACGTTGCCCGTGAGTGCACGGACGAAGCCAGATGTAAAAACTGCAACGTAGCAGGACACAGAGCAGACTCAATGAAGTGCCCAAGGTATCGGGAAGCGGTACAGGAGACCCGAAATAAGAAATTGATAACCAATGAGAGAAAAGTACTCTGTATGAGGTGCTACCAGCGTGGACACCTGACAAGAACATGTGAGGAGCTTCTCTACTGCACTGTATGTAAAGAGGATGGTCACATCTCTGAGACGAATCAATGCCCCAAGGCTTGGAAATCCGTGGGCAGGACGAAGGACTTGAAACAATCGGAGGTGTTAACTGATGGAGAAAACGATGAATAGTTCTCAGAATTCGAGGCATCGTAAGTGCGGGGGTGAGTTGATCAACTGTCTGCAAGTAAACCTACAACATTGCACTGAGGCTACAGCGGTCCTCATGGCTACGATGATAAGATGTAACGTTCAGGTAGCCTTGATTCAAGAACCATGGATCGGAGGAGACAAGAAAATGAAAGGCCTGAATAGCTTCAGGGGTGATATCTACGCATTTGAAGAGGGACCACGTGCGTGTATTCTGGCCACCGGTTTGCGTGTGTCATTGCTGCCCGACTTCTTAACCAGAGATTTGGTGGCAGTAAAACTCAAATTGGCTAAGCCGTACGACAAGGAGGTGGTTTTAGCGTCTGGTTACTTCCCTCATGCACAGGGAGACAATCCTCCCCCCAGAGAAGTGGCAGCCCTTACGGAATACTGCCGAAACAATGGACTGCAGCTACTCCTAGGCTGCGACGCCAATGCACATCACGTGATTTGGGGAAGCACCGATACAAATACCCGGGGTGAGGCGCTTCTGGAATACCTAGCCGAAGAGTACCTGGAGGTGCTAAATGTGGGATCAGTACCAACCTTCCGAAATGCGATCAGAGAACAGGTGCTTGACCTGACGCTAGGCACACAGTATATATCTACACTGGTGCAAGGATGGAGGGTGTCTGAGGAAGTCACCCTGTCCGATCACCAACACATCGTATTCCAACTGCGAACGGGTAACCGTGAAGTACAGGACCAACTCCGCCGAAATCCAAGGAAAACGGACTGGGCTAAATACCTCGAGGAACTTGGAGTTAATTTACCAACTCAACCAATGGAAGTGGTTGATACGGTAAGCTTGGATTGGGCAACTCAAAGTATCACCGAAGCCATTATCGCTGCGTACCATACAAGTTGTCCGTTACAAACAGCTATGCCATTCAACCCTATACCGTGGTGGAGCAGAGGTATTGAGAAATTACGTAAAGCTGCACGTCGGCTTAGTGCCAAAGCCAGGCGCTCGGGACAGGATAGTGACCGGGAGCTGTCGAAAGAGGCGCAGCGAGTTTATAAAAAGGCTATTCGTAAGGCCAAAAGAGAATCCTGGAGAAATTTTTGCGAGCGGATAGAAAGTTTGCCTGAAGCTACGAGACTAAGTAAAATCCTAAACCGGGAACGAAGAATAGCTGATTGCCCAATTAGAGACTCACATGGTAATCCATCCAGGTCTGATAAAGAGGCCCTACAATCATTGATTGCAACGCATTTTCCTGACTCGGTAATGTTGGACGAGGAAGAACAGACATTGCAAATAGAAAATAATTCCTTGTCTAAAACCACAAACTTCAGCGATCAAGCACTTGTAGAAGAGGTTGTCACAAAAGAGAAAATAGGAATCGCGATCAGCAGTTTTTCCCCCTATAAATCACCGGGCAAGGATGAGATTTTCCCTGCACTGCTACAAAATGGCTTAGAACTCTTATTGCCACACCTTCTGAATATTTTTCGGTCCTCAATAAGCCATCGCTACATCCCTGTGCTGTGGAGGAGAGTAAAAGTCATCTTCCTTCCTAAACCGGGAAAGACGGATTACACGGCAGCTAAATCATATCGGCCTATAAGCTTAAGCTCTTTTGTTCTTAAAGCTCTGGAAAGATTGGTGGACTGGCATTTGCGGGACGGGCTACAGATAAATGCGCCACTGCATGATGAGCAACATGCGTTTAGACCTGGCAGATCTACAGAGTCAGCTCTCCATCACCTGGTGTCACGTATCCACAGAAGCTTCGAGTGCAAAGAGTATGCTTTAGCAACATATCTTGACGTGGAAGGCGCATTCAACAACATCTCGTTTGCAGCTGTAATGGAGGCCTTAAGGATGAAGAAGGTAGCGCCAATCGTTGCCGAATGGGTGCAGCAGATGCTTGCATTGCGAACTGTCTCCGCGTCCAGAGGAGTCACCACTATTACCGCTAAAGTGGGTCGCGGTTGTCCTCAAGGAGGAATTTGTTCGCCGCTTGTATGGAGCATGGTGATTGACGATCTCCTTAATTTAATGACGCAAAAAGGCTATTACTGTCAGGCTTATGCGGACGACGTTGTGATCCTGGTACAAGGAAGTGTAGTGAGCACTATTCATGACCTAATGGAACAAGCATTGCGCCTGGTAGTTCGTTGGTGTCAAGACAAAGGTCTCACGGTTAACCCTGCCAAAACGGAGATAGTGCTGTTTACCCGTAAGCACCAGCGCCAGATTCCCCCTCTTCTCTTGAATGGCCAAGAAATAGTGCCCGTGGACAAGGTGAAATTCCTAGGAGTGTGGATGGACAGATCTCTCAGATGGCATATCCATGTGACTGAAATGGTTACTAAAGCGCAAGCAGCATTTTGGGCTCTCAAGGGGACTTTTGGAAAAAGTTGGGGGCTGAAACCAAGATTCGTTAGATGGCTGTACCTTATGTTAATCAGACCCATCATTTCATACGGTTGCATAGCGTGGTGGCGTCGATCAGAGCAAGGAGGAACACAACGTCTGCTGAGCAAACTTCAGAGGTTAGCGTGCATCGCGGCCACTGGAGCTATATGCACTACCCCCACTGCGGCCTTGGAAGTGCTACTGGGTTTACCTCCGCTGCACTTATTTCTGGAAGGTGAGGCCATAATGGCGGCTTGGCGACTGAAGAAAACAGGAATGCTGAGAAGTGAGAGTCTGCTGAGGAACGCAGGCGTTGCAGAACTGTTAATGCCACAGGATGGTCAAGTAAAGGAGATTATGTTCGACTCCTTTCCCCCGGCGATCATCCCAAGCCGTGAGGAATGGGCGACAGGATCTATATACAGCAAATTGACGGGTGAGCTGACATGGTATACTGATGGATCCCGCCAAAACGGGCAGTCCGGGGCAGGAGTTTATTGTGAACAATTGGAGTTGTCCCTCTCGATCCCGTTGGGAAAACACGCAACTGTGTTTCAAGCGGAAGTGATGGGAGTACGGGTAGCCCTGGAGCAATGTGTTAATGAACGTGTCCAAAACCGTCAAGTCACAATATGCGTCGACAGCCAAGCAGCTATAAGAGCGTTGTCAAGTCCTGTTGTCACCTCAAAACTTATAAGAGACACCAAAATTGCGTGCCGAGATGTTCAAAAAAAGGGAAACCATGTCCAGTTACTCTGGGTGCCAGGTCACATGGGGGTCGCTGGTAACGAGCAAGTGGACGCACTGGCAAAAAAAGGGGCAGCTGTGTTACCCATTGCCCCAGAACCAATGGTGGGGATTACACGGCAAATAGTGAAAAGTGCTCTGACAAAACGTCTCATTGGGAAATGGATAAATTATTGGAGAACCCTTGACCATCTACGGCATTCCAAAGAATGTATAGCAGGGCCACTCCAGGGAAGGACACGTGAGCTGACGGCGTTGAGCAGGAGAAGAGTGCGCGGAGTAGTGGCATTGCTGACGGGCCACGGCCCGTTCCGTGTGCATCTCGCCAAGTTGGGAGTGGTGCAAGACACTCAGTGCAGGCACTGTGGTGTCGAAGAGGAGTCAGCACGCCACATCTTCTTTGAGTGCCCGGCGTTGTGGAGGCACCGGTTGGAACACCTGGGCTTCGCCGTGGACCTAGGAGTGGTTCCCATAGCTTCGGTGGAGTGGGGGAAAATCGGCGCCTTCGCGGAGGCAGCCGGTATTACGGAATAAGGAAGAATGCCAGGGGTGGTCAAAGGGCCCTTCCTTGAGGCCTATGACCCGCTACGCGCACCCCACCAACTGATGATGATGATGATCATCTCAAATCAACATTCCAGAAGCTTCTAATCTATATCTCTAAGTAAATAGGTACAATAAATCGAATCGAATGAACTACCGCCAAACACACTCGGGGGACCTCCAGGATCATGGGAAACCCAAAATCTCAAAATCGAAATTTTGCACGAAGACATAACTTTCTCAGCCCATGTATAACATACGGGCGAGAAAGTGAAAAAAGGTTAAATATGTATTGTTATGGAGCACGTTCACTGCGCAGGGCTAGGAGCTCAGTTCAAGTCATAACTTTGTTGTTGTCTTCACTGATTATACAAAAGAAAGTTCCTAGTATGAGAAGGCAACACAGTGCTGCTTTCGAGCCAACAAAGAGCTTTGTATACATCACCCTTGACAGTGACTAATAAGTTCCGTACGACGGGTCGACATAAATCTTTAAGTGATTTCACACTCCTCAATTCAGGATCACACAAATCATACGAGGGGAAATATTTTAAAAATAAATCAAAAGTTTCGGGGGTCATTTCACTCCAACACCTTACGAAAGAGAAGGTGTATTTTGCTGTTGGGATGGGGTATTGCAGGCCCTTCTTTCCGATTTGGCGCAGAAGTGCACGTAAGTATATTTCTCTCGTTTCTTGAGGGCTGCTGTCAAGCACTACGAAGGGTAAGATGACGTCGAAGTAACGACTATCGAAAGCTCCAATCAGCGCCTGAAATCACAGCTAGCTTTGTACAATGAAGGAAAAGTTTACTTTCTTTAGGTAGATTTCGAAGAAAAATCTACCTATTGTAGTCGTACCAGTAGTCTCACTTTTGAAACATTTCTTCACAGTTCTTCTTATTATGACCCCCGGATCCCAGAAGCACCGTCAGTTCAAAAGTTTATATATACTTATATACAGGGTGTTTCAGACCACCCGTGCCACTAGTTTTCCAGCGAAACCAGACAAGATAGAGGGATGAGATAAAAAATTTGCAATCTATGTCGATGGTGATCTATTTCTGAAAATTAGTGGCGTTGACCATAGGCGCCCGTAAGGGGGAGTTTCAGGGGGGTCATGTGTGAGATCTCGGAATTTTCAAATGTAAAGACATATCATGTGACACACCAAAAGGAAGGTCTTGGAAAGCCTGTTTACATCATTTGTCAGATTTCACTTAGCTCCCATAGTTTCAAAATGGCGACCGTCCGCGTGACCATATTTCCCTTGGCTGTTGTAGAGGACCTGGACGTAATAGGTAGATTAACGTTCAATAGCAGATAGTCATGCATGCCTACTTTCATAATATCGAAGACATTTTGGTACCTTGGCCGCCATCTTGGTTTCGGAGTCATCTGAAACTTTCAGGTCGTAACAAAAAATAGTCAAATGCAACATGGTATTTTTATTCAATAGATTGAAAGCGGTATTTAAGGCCAACAAATTGTGTATACGTCTTTAAGGCCTCACTTCAAAATTTAAAATGGTGGAATACACGTATTTGGTTCGCAATGCTACATACTTCAAGCCCTACTCCGAAGTTACAGGGCGAGTGAAAAGTGTTTAATAGGGGGATGTAAACCCGAGACTCTTTGTCGTGAGGTAGTGTTGTATTTTTGCATGAAATGGAGTAATAAGCCCACAGGAGCGGTGTTAAACAGTCAACTACCAGTCCACATGTTTTTTTGACAGATCGCGAAAACACAACACTACCGCACGCGGAATATTTTTTTGTAACGTTTTGGACTAAAAAATGTATGATTTTATCGTCACATTTAGGAGAAAAGCTTGATAAATGTTTGTAATTTTTACCGCCGCCATGTTACATGTTGACAATTTTTATTTCACTTACGGAAGTGGGTAATTTCAACACACCATTTCTCTACTTTTTCTCCTGTAAAAGCTAAACATAGTGTTTTACTTCTTTCGTTCGTTTCGCTTTCGAATAGCACACTATGTTTAGCTTTTAGAGTAAACACAACCAATATGATACTGCAATAACCCGTCTACGGCAGCACTAATATGTAAACATTAGTTTTGTCGAATATTTACTTTCGCACAGTGGTTTTGGTGGAGTTCGTCGAGAATGTATGGTGGCCCTTAAGCACTATTAACTTATTAAATTTCTAGAAGAAAATTGTTTTTTCTTAACTCTTCCACCGTGTTTAGTCTTCTAAAGTCAAACTGCATAAATTGCTCCACTATAAAAGTGGTTAATTTCGGCCATCTTGGAAAATTCTCAAGTGAGGCCATAAAGACGTAAAAGTAATTTGGTGGCCTTAAATACCGCTTTCAATCTGTTGAATAAAAAATACCATGTTAAATTTGACTATTTTTTGTTACGACCTGTCAAAGTTTCAGATGACTCCGAAACCAAGATGGCAGCCAAGGTACCAAAATGTCTTCGATATTATGAAAGTAGGCATGCATGACTATCTGCTATTGAACGTTAATCTACCTATTACGTCCAGGTCCTCTACAACAGCGAAGGGAAATATGGTCACGCGGACGGTCGCCATTTTGAAACTATGGGAGCTAAGTGAAATCTGACAAGTTATGTAAACAGGCTTTCCAAGACCTTCCTTTTAGTGTGTCACATGATATGCCTTTACATTTGAAAATTCCGAGATCTCACACATGACCCCCCTGAAACTCCCCCTTACGGGCGCCTATGGTCAACGCCACTAATTTTCAGAAATAGATCACCATCGACATAGATTGCAAATTTTTTATCTCATCCCTCTATCTTGTCTGGTTTCGCTGGAAAACTAGTCGCACGGGTGGTCTGAAACACCCTGTATATATACCTATATATAATATATAAGTATATATATATCATTTTCACTTTCTTGTGAACACAGGAGCCGTATTTTTGAAAAATAATTGGTTTCGACTGTTTAATAAAATATAAGGGACTCAAATCTCGGTCGAGTTCGTTAATGGGGGGGGGAGGGGGGGGGGGAATGGGGGGACACTATTTCCATTGAAATAAGGAGGTAAGTTTCGATGTTAAGAGAAAAAGTGCTTTGTTTTGGTTCAAGTGAACATAAACAAACGTCACCCTGGGGATGTCCCCAGTTACCTGTAACAATGAGCCAAATACCTAATTACGTCTTCGCTTTCGTACAAGTTCTTACCTCAAATGTTTCAAGACTGGAATACACAACATGAGCCAAGTGCTTCCATGAAAACGTGACATTAGGCGAAAAACCAGCTTCGAGAAGTTGAACAGCAGTATTGACTTTTCCTAGCTCTAAAGCACAGGTCACGTATCTTTCGTCCATTTCCATTTCATCTGAACATTTAAGAACATCTGGAACTGCCTCCTCCATATAGGTTATAGCAAGCTCAAGAGGGTCCCAGCGTTCTTTCCACCGTATTTGACTATATCGGAGGAGGTAACGGACTAGTTCGAGATCCTGAAATCAAAACAAAAGACTAATCAGAACAAAATAAAAGGGGCGACAGTAGTCGCACTAACGTTCTCCCCCCGTATCAAATTATGATTTTGAAAATTGTGCCATCGGCGCTTGTCAGACAACTGAAACACGAATTTTGATGTATTTTGCGGTTTTTTGGCCAAACAAGAATTTCTTAAAAATCGACAGGTGCGTATCAAAGTTTATCAACATCGGGTGAACGGTATAAGTTGTGGCGCAGGGAACGGACAAACTTTTTCCAGAAACCACTATTTTCGACTCAGAGAACTTCTAAAATCTGAATTGCAAAATTCTGCACGAAAACAGTACTTTCTTGCCATAGTGGCAAGTGGGAAAGTAAAACGATTTAAGTAGGTAAATAGACAAATACGAACTTCACCACGCCTTAAAGCAGATTGCAAAGGGATGTACTCATCGATATCATTCATGGCATTGACGCTGGCCCCCATATCCTTCAGCAGCTTTACCACGGTCAAGTTACCGGGGTATCCACTCTCGCAGGCGAAGTGCATGGCAGTGGAACCGTTATTATTATGTGCATTGGGATCAACACCGACGGACAGCAGGTGATGAACCACATCGACGTTTATCTGGAATTTAATAAATATAAAAAACAACAGTCCAACCCTGGAAAATCAGACTTTTCCGGAAACCGCTTTTTTTCGACTCAGGGGGGCCCAAGCATAATTTGAAACCTAAAATCTCAATTTCGATATTTAGAACCAAAACAAAATTTCTGGCTAGGTACAGGGAAAAAGTAGAAAAAATAACATCTTAGTAAAAATCTCTGCCCTGCTGCGTCTTAGTAGAGGAAAAACAGCGGAATTGATAGAAGGGTCAGAAACAGTAAGTACTGTTTTTCCCCGGTCGATAATGTCCAGGTACCCATTAGGGCAGGGTACGGGCATATTCATGAAGAAAAAGTCAGGACTAGGTGCTCGGTGCCTGCCAGAAAGATCCCGCGTTAAAATATGAACAGGCACAGTAGATGGAACTGATTTAAGAAAAATAGGTGAAAACCGTAGAGATGATAATATACCTAAGTACTCTTGCTAATTTGTTTACGTTTTTACCGACCATTTCTAGACAACGCTGTTGGACATTTAAATGTTCAGAAATATAATATGTCTTCTTACCGTCAGAAATAGCATTGATCTGAGAGCTAAGTCAAGATCTGCGACCACTACGACACAATGTACAGCATCACCAATTCGGTCTTTGTCAACTCACCACTGCAGACTGGCATGCCACTATAAGAGGCGTTTCTTCAGTGTGGCTACGGCGTGATGCAGCTTCTCTAATTTCGCTGCTGCTTCCCTTCAGAAGCAGTTTTAGTATATCATATTGCCCGCTATACGAAGCATGGTGGACAGCAGTCCAGCCGTTCATATCGGTCAGTGCAACCAATTCATTATACTTATGCGATTGCTCATTCAAATAGTTTCGAACAGCGTTAAAATCTTTTTCACGAACTAAATGGATTAAACCCTTTACATCTTTTTTTGAAAAGGTAGGAGCCATGATTTTTATCCCTCTAATACTTCTGTCAGATTGAGTTTTGAGATGCTTTGAGTCTGTCACAAACACAAATCAAGATGGAAACCAATTGTTCCTCTATGATGGAAGCAGTACAACTCGAAGGGAATCGTATCGATTTGAAACGATTTTTATCTATATTTGATAAATAGTGTTAAGGATTATGCTCAAATGGTAAAGGAAACTGTTGAATAGCAATGTAAAATAGTAAAACAGTGAATGTGAATATAATAATTTTTGTTTAATCAGGGGACTGGTCAACATTTCCGCCAAAACACTACTAAAATACTATACACAAGTTCGATTGTGCCAACGTGAAAAACCCCGCGAAAATTCAAACTTGTTTGAGAGAAGAGAGTTCCCAATAATCTTTTTCCAACCGTGCCTAATAATAACTCCTACTCCACTGTCTGGGGAAGTTATTTATTTTTTTGTTCTGGAATAAGATACCTACTGTCTTTTTAACGTCAGAAAGTAGGTAGGTAGGTACTTATCAGTGTTGACATATGCCTGAGAAAAAAAAAAATCTTCTGAAATTACTACTCGATTGTAAAAAAATTACCACTCGGTTAAAAAGCAAATTATATTGGAGTTCAAACAAATACCCAACAGTTTCCTCAGAAAACAGGCTTAAAAAAAAATCAATAATCCAGGATTTGACACAAATTAGGTGCCTAGGTCCAACCTACTTAGGTAATACTTACCTAATTACTATTATTTGAAAGAAGGTAAAAACACGTAAAAATTTACATGATAGGAAGGAATTTTTTTTTTTTTTTTCGTTTAAGGTCGACTACACGTACTTGGTTCGCAATGCTACGTACTTCAAGTTCTACTCCGAAGTTACAGGGCGAGTCAAAGGTGTAAACCTGAGACTCATTGGCGAGAGGTAGCTGTTATTTCTCTACTTTACACATCCTTATAGGTAATTCTATTCCATTGTAAAACAGTTTTCTTGCCATTAATCACCTTTTATTTCATGTTCCAACATCATCTCAAATCAACATTCCAGAAACTTCTTATCGATATCTCTAAGTAAATAGGTACAATAAATTTATTTTTTTGTTCTGGAATAAGATACCTACTGTCTTTTTAACGTCAGAAAGTAGGTAGGTAGGTACTTATCAGTGTTGACATATGCCTGAGAAAAAAAAAAAAACTTCTGAAATTAAGTACTACTCGATTGTAAAAAAATTACCACTCGGTTAAAAAGCAAATTATATTGGAGTTCAAACAAATACCCAACAGTTTCCTCAGAAAACAGGCTTAAAAAAATCAACAATCCAGGATTTGACACAAATTAGGTGCCTAGGTCCTACCTACTTAGGTAATTAGTTACTTACCTAATTACTATTATTTGAAAGAAGGTAAAAACACGTAAAAATTTACTTGATAGGAAGGTTTTTTTTTTTTCGTTTAAGGTCGACTACACGTACCTACTTGGTTCGCAATGCTACGTACCTACTTCAAATTCTACTCCGAAGTTACAGGGCGAGTCAAAGGTGTAAACCTGAGACTCATTGGCGAGAGGTAGCTTTTATTTCTCTACTTTGCACATCCTTAAAGGTAATTCTATTCCATTGTAAAACAGTTCTCTTGCCATTAATCACCTTTTATTTCATGTTCCAACATCATCTCAAATCAACATTCCAGAAACTTCTAATCGATCTAATCTCTAATCTCTAAGTAGGTAAATAGGTAAGTACAGTAAATCGAATCGAATGAACTACCGCCAAACACACTCGGGGGACCTCCAGGTCCAGGATCATGGGAAACCCAACATCTCAAAATCGAAATTTTGCACGAAGACATAACTTTCTCAGCCCATGTATTACATACGGGCGAGAAAGTGAAAAAAGGTTAAATATGTATTGTTATGGAGCACGTTCACTGCGCAGGGCTAGGAGATCAGTTCATGTCATAATTTTGTTGTTGTCTTCACTGATTATACAAAAGAAACTTCCTAATATGAGAAGGCAACACAGTGCTGCTTTCGAGCCAACAAAGAGCTTTGTATACATCACCCTTGACAGTGACTAATAAGTTCCGTACGACGGGTCGACATAAATCTTTAAGTGATTTCACACTCCTCAATTCAGGATCACAACAATCATCATACGGGGGGAAATATTTATACAATGAAGCAATATTCTCCGTGGGCAGACATTTCTCCATATTTCTGCTATATGCTTTATATGATTTCACACTCCTCAATTCAGGATCACACAAATCATACAAGGGGAAATATTTAAAAAATAAATCTAGATTTTCGGGGGACATTCCACTCAAACGCCTTCCGAAAAAGAAGGCGCATTCTGCTGTTACGATGGGGTATTGCAGGCCCTTCTTTGCGATTTGGCGCAGAAGTCCACGTAAGTATATTTCTCTCGTTTCTTGAGGGCTGCTGTCAAGCACTACGAAGGGTAAGAAGACGTCGAAGTATTGACTATCGAAAGCTCCAATCAGCGCCTAAAATCACAGCTAGCTTTGTACAATGAAGGAAAAGTTTACTTTCATTAGGTAGATTTCGAAGAAAAATCTAGCTATTGTAGTCGTAACAGTAGTCTCATTCAAAAGTATATATATATATAGGTAAATATATACAGGGTGTTTCAGACCACCCGTGCCACTAGTTTTCCAGCGAAACCGACAAGATAGAGGGATGAAATAAAAATTTTGCAATCTATGTCGACGGTGATCTATTTCTGGAAATTAGTGGCGTTGACCATAGGCGCCCGTAAGGGGGAGTTTCAGGGGGGTCATGTGTGAGATCTCGGAATTTACAAATGTAAAGGCATATCATGTGACACACCAAAAGGAAGGTCTTGGAAAGCCTAGTTTACATCATTTGTCAGATTTCACTTAGCTCCCATAGTTTCAAAATGGCGACCGTCCGCGTGACCATATTTCCCTTCACTGTTGTAGAGGACCTGGACGTAATAGGTAGATTAACGTTCAATAGCAGATAGTCATGCATGCCTACTTTCATAATATCGAAGACATTTTGGTACCTTTGCCGCCAACTTGGTTTCGGAGTCATCTGAAACTTTGACAGGTCGTAATAAAAAATAAACAAATGTAACATGGTATTTTTTATTCAATAGATTGAAAACGGTATTTAAGGCCAACAAATTGTGTATACGTCTTTAAGGCCTCACTTCAAAATTTAAAATGGCTAATATTAAGCACTATTAAATTATTAAATTTGTGAGGTTGGTGAAAAAGTCCGAAATAATAAAACCATTATTAATTTCGGAAGAGACCTCTGGGAAAGGAAATGCTGCAGGAAGGACTTAAATGTCCGCCGTAGAGTTCGTGACGTTGCACTACTTGAGATGGCCCTACAGGAAAAGTTTGGCGTTGAGCGGCGACTAAAATACTTCCTATGCCCGGAATATGTAGACACTATTGTCGAGATCATAAAAAGTAAAGCCGGTTACTTAGAAACAGAGGCAGGAGCACAATTTCTCGCGCCTTCAGCAGCCCAACGGTACTGTCATGCCATCTTCGATTTTTGTCAGTACCTCATTTTACAATGTGACAAAAATGGGGATGAGACCCAGAGAGAAAGGCATTTGTCATTCGATCGATTAATGCGCGCAGACGCTGGAGCTAAAATCATCAATCTTGCCGAACTGAACTTAAAAACATCAAAATTTAATAAAACCGTATTGCTACCCCAATCCAGTTGTGTGAGCCAGATGCTTCAGTCAATGGTGGGCCGCCTGGAAGTAGTAATGGCGAAAAGTAAATGGGAGAAAACGGACTGGGTGGAGGCTTCGAAATTGACCTATGCCTGTATCATAATATTTAATAGGCGGAGAGTCGGCGAGACACATGCCCTCACGCTGGATGACTTCAAAAAAATAAAAACCCCGAAAGAAATATGCGAGGCAGGCATGGAGGAGGTGGTGACATCCCTGAGTCAAGAGGATAAGGAAATGATCAATTCGTTCTATTTACTTGAATCCCTTGGAAAAAATAATAAAAAAGCCTATACTCTGTTGAGTGTACAAATTTTCGAAGCTTTGGCCCGAATTATCAAGGAAAGGGAAACTGCTGGCGGTGTTTTGAAGCAAAACAAATACATATTCGCAAGAGGGCAGGGTGCCCTCACACCCCAAGCGGGAACCGATATCATGCGATTAATGAGGTAATGTGTATCATTTGTTTACTCTATGAACATGAATTGGATTAACAGTGGAGAGTGACAGTCCACACAGTCCTGTTTGTGGAAATTTTTTTATCTACCCACTTTTTGAGGATTCATTCTGAAATATAACAATATATACGTAAATTTTAGTCAGTAACAAATTTGTCCAAAATCTTAAAATCACAACTTACCCAACTACTTTCTGGCATTAAAAAGACATAGATATTTTATTTCAAAATATTTAAGTATCGCAATTTTCCTCAAAAAAAAATAATAATAATAAATAAATAAAAAAAATAAAAAAATAAGGAAGAAAACTTTTTGCTGCCACCTTTTTTGTTTTTTGTCCTAAGAAATGTGGGGATAAAGTAGCTTTCCAGTAAAATTTGATATTGAAAAATTTGAACTATAAAATTAAATTTTCTTCGGATTTAGACTGTGTCTTAAGATCGATCTAAACCTGCTATGGTATGACTCATCTCTTCATTTTTACTCTCTTCGTTTATCAGAGTTGTCTTACCACAAGAAGTAATAGGAAGCATTAACTTTCAGCACAAGATACGGGCAGGGAAGTAGAGTGACTGGGACCCTACTCAGAAAACATGCCGCCACAGTGGCACAAACGTTCAACTTGCACCCCGAAGGAGTCCATAAGTTGGCAAGCCACTTGTCACATGAGGTGGCCACCCATCTTGGATCTTATAGAATGTCGGATCGGCTGTCCGAACTGACAGACGTAAACAGGCTCCTCCATACTTTGTCTGGAATTGGTATGAATCTTACAATTTTTAGCATGCCTATGACAGTTAGGGGACATAGGGAAATAGAATTTAATGAATTTATTCGTTTCGTTTATTCTGTATTTAAATCATAGCCAGGAACGATGCTATTTCTGATTTCATTCATGAATTATTAAACACGGGCTGTCCAAATCGCATAACAAAGAAGCGTGTAAGTATCTCTGGTTACCGAGAAAATGCTCATTTGAACGATGATAGTACGGGTTATATTCTCAATGTATCATTATTTCAGTAAATAATTGATAATTACGTTACAGATTCAACAAGTGACACTTCAAACGGCCGACTCAGTCACCAGAGCCCTACCGCACCACGTCGACTCAGTCATCAGAGCCCTACCGCACTACGCCGACTCAGTCACCTGAGCCCTACCGCACTACGCCGACTCAGTCACCAGAGCCCTACCGCACTACGCCGACTCAGTCACCAGAGCCCTACCCCACCACGCCGACCGATAACGGATGGTAGGTGGTTAGGTATCCACAAATATTTTTAAAAAATTACTCGATTATAATATCACCACTCGCTTATACTTACGAAAAGTGCAATCGCAAGGCACTTGTCATAAACTAAACATACGATGTTGCACAGATCTAACGTTCGAATTTATGTTATCGTATGTTCAGCTTATGACAAGTGCCTTGCGACTGCACCTGTTACCCAGAAATCCTTGCGAAATTACTACTTGTCACAAGCTAAACATAAATCCGATAACGCTATAGTGACACTATAGTCTACAGTCTACACTATAAGTGGTGAAATTCAGCCTTTAGTCACATTGTTTGCGAATGTAAAGTAGAGTAAACCGAAATCATCAAAATGACTTCAGTTTACTTTACAATGCTTGAATTATCAAACATCAATAAACCAGTAATTTAATTCGTAATTATACGTTACAGACTCAACAAGGGACGTTTCAACGACCCGAAGTAGTCACCCGAGCCTTTCCACACCACGCCGGCCAATGACGGATGCCACCTGCTTTGGTATATATTTGTCCAAAATTATCGATCATAATATCACCTCTTACTTAAGATGGAATGGGAGCAGTGATGTGACGGTTACCCTAACAACATCTACTTTACACTCAAGAAAAATATCTGCTTAGCCCATTTATTTTTAGAGTTTCTAGAAGACCCAAAACTGTTCCTTCCTCATAGTATCTGTAGTGTCTGTCTTCTACCACATTAGAAAGAGATGAGAAGTATTGGTCCAACTGTGACCATTAAACTGGATTTTTGAATCAATTTTAAATATTGAAATTCTGGTAAGGTCAATAATTTTGCTTCAAATTTGCAGGAAGTCCTGCCGAGAAGGAAGGAGTCTCCCCTCACTCACAGATTCCACAATTTGATGATCAGTACCCCTCCTCTTCCTCTGATTCATCAGGTGATTCCTGATTTTCACCATATTTATAACCACAGCCAGACATAAGATAGGTATATAGGTACATAGAGAGCGTCAACAATTTAGATTTTTTATGCACCCGTGCATGTCCAGGTAGATATTTCCATGGTGGTGCCTGGCTCAAGGGAGCTGCCCGGTTCGAATGTGAGGTAAGCACTCGAGCACCTCCATTACAATGAGGTACCTGAAAGAGCTCCCCTACTACCACTTTGCTGTTGCAATCTATCTGGCCTTAAACCACATTCGCATTTTTGTCGTGAGTTTGCGCTTCCGTTGGTTATCTCAGTGGTTTATTACTTCCCCTTACCGATCACTTTTATTTCAGTTGAGACAGGGAAGCGAAAGAGGAAGAGGAAGAAAACCACCGCCCAGGGCAGACGAATGTGGTCGACGCCGACGCAGATAATCGCGAATCGGCATTTCCGAACAAACATAATCTCACACATACTGCCAAAAACCAAGGAAATACGGGACTTCCTAGCTGTGCAGGGCTCACCAATAAACCGGAGGTCCGAAGGATCGGTGAAGCTTTACGTCTCAAGACAAATTGCACGGTTTAAAAACGGAAGCAGTGTCCGTGGACTACAGTTCACGGACACTGCCACCGCGGGTCGCTAGGCGCAGGCACAGCGCGGCCACCGCGGGTCGCTAGGCGCAGGCACAGCGCGGCCAGTCTCTCAGTCCAGCTCCATTCTATAAAAAACGGCGGCGCCGCTGCGCGGCTAGGTGTGGGGACCTTCAGGTCAAGGACATACTTCCCACAAATATTACGACCTTCAAACGTTACGCAACATATTCGGACTATTGTTAATAATGGTCATTGAATACATGTATAAGTAATGAATTATCGAGTATTATTTTCCTGTATAGAAAACTATAGGTAGGTAGGGCTAGATTTCACCAGCCAGTTCAACGATAAGATAAACTGTAAAATTATTATAAGCATAGGTATTGTTTACCTTTTCACATGGTTTAGTGAACGGTTAGCCTCTTCCCGTAAGTTAAAAATATGCGTCACTTATTCAAAAATTTTATCTTGTCGTTAAACTGGTCTGGTAAAATCCACCCTTAGTATCATGGGCGTATCAGGACCAAAAACCTGGGCAGCCCTCCCAGGCTTTCTCATGCATGGCTTTATGTGACGTTATATTGTGTAGGTCAGAAAAATCCTGAGGGTGGCTAAGCCCCCCCCCCCCCTTGCTACGCCTGCGCCTATGCTTACTATTTTATCTTTATTGTATGTTTACCTTACGACCGCGCTATTCACCATAAGTAAGGAAATCAGAGCGATCGCACTAACCATTCATCAAGAACCTAAAAGGATGTGATAAGTCTTCTTGTGGACCATCCCATAACATTAATTTGAATTTTAGTGGGAACATTTTATTTTATATCAATGGCCAGTGAACCATTGACCGCAAACCTTTGAATGAGGCCATGGCGCGTAATTTAAACACTTCACTCTCGCATCTTACCAACTATTACTTAAGTTCAAAAGAAAACACTTCTGAATGTCAAATAAATGTTAATACTGCTTCAAAATTGTTATAAAACTTAATATCAGTTCAAGAGGTAGATCGCCTTCCATCAGTGTTAAAATAATGGAATACCTATACCTAATCTGAGCTCTGCGGTAGGGCTTGTAGAAAGTCACTAGTCGAAGAGATTAAACTAAAATTTTTTTTTACATTTCCTTCACTAACACTGTTGGGCATGTTGGTGGTTTCAAAGTGTTGCACTGAGCTTTGAAATACTACCTTTTGTGTTACAGAAGTCAAGAAGTAACAAAAATGAGGATCCAGAAATCGCAAAAAAACTGCCAATCACTTTTTTGCCCATAACGTTACTAGCCTCGATAATGAAAAGAAAAACTCGAAAAGTTGAAATAAAAATGTGCTGTGAAAGTATTTAATTAAATTAATTTAAAGTAAGTATAAAAACCGTGGGACGTACTGCCTACCTTTTTCTATCTCATGTAGCATTACCGCCAGTAAAAAGCAGCCAATCACGTTCTTGTTCTTCAGCGCATGCGCCAGTCGCCAAAACATTTCACAATGAGCGACAAGGCGCGTAATTCAAACATCTCTTTCACATATTTTAATCTAGGTACTATAAATCTTTAAATGAAAAAAGAACTCATTTGATGTCAGATAAATGTTAAAATATCTTCAAAATGTTGTAGAACTTATTTGTGAAACGAAAAAATAGATTGCCTTCAATCAGTGGTCAAATAGTTGAATATATCTGAGCTCTAGGGAAGGACTTGTAGAAAGCCACTACTTGGAGGATGAAACTAAGAATTATTTTACAGTTCCTTGAATTTTAATTTTTTTTGGGTATGTTGATGGTTCCAAAGTGTTGTACTGAGCTATGAAATACTAACTTTTATAACAGAAGTCAAAAAGTAACAAAAATGAGGATCCAAAAATCGAAAATAAACTGTTAATTACGTCTTTGGCTATAACGGTAACTAGTTTCGATAATGAAAAAACAAATTCCAAAAGTTGATATAAAAATGTTAAGTGAAAGTATTTAATTCAATTAATTTAATGTAAGGATACGTACACCGGACAAAACTACGGGTCTTACCGCCCAATGTTAATCGGCCATAAGCTTTACCGCCAGTGGCGATAAAACGTTCGTATGCAAAAACGATCGTAAGAGTGGCGGTAGTATATGGGCGCATATCCCTACGTACGTCCGTTTGTCTGTAGCGCGGCTACAGGTCACACCAGCCAACCGATTTGGCTCAAATTTGGAATATAGATGTCTAAAATCAGTTCCGAGATACATTTTTAATTTAATTTTGATTACTCAAAAATTGCTCCCACTATTGTCAAAAAAGTGTCAAAAAAAATTCAAAATCGTGTTTTTGTCTACTCAAGACGCATTTCACGGTACGGTAATAAAGTTAGAACATTCAAATTTTGCAGTCGTGTTCCCAGATAGATGCTCCAGGATCATTTTCATTGTTTTGGAGATGGGCCAAAAATGTGGGCCAAAATTGGCCCATACGTGAAAATCGTGGCCCCATGAACAGTATTAGCCGGAATTTCACAAAAATCCATAAACTTGTGCTTAATAACATTACTTAAAGGTTTGTCGAAGAAATATTCAATCAATTCAAAATTGCGGCCAATATAGGCAAAATAAAGTCAAAAATAGGAAAAAAAAAACTAGAATCTCGTTTTTGTCTACTCAAGACGCATTTCACGGTACGGTAATAAAGTTAGAACCTTCAAATTTTGCAGTCGTGTTCCCAGATAGATGTTCCAGGATCACTTTTATTCTTTTTGAGATGGGCCAAAAATTTGGGCCAATATTGGCATTATCGTAGGAAAAATTTTCCAAAAATGGAAATCACGTTTTTGATTGGTTAGGTCACATTTCCAATAACACTAATCGACGGATTTTCTTGAAAATTGGTGAAAGTGGTCTCAGATAGATGCTTCAAGGGGGTTTTCAATAGATTTTCATTTACTTAAAAATTAAGACGGTGACACGCAAAATAGAAAACATATACTTTGCGCGTCGAGCGACACTTCACTGTCTGATGGATATGTTTGAGACTCGGTATGCAGGTGCCTAAAAGTATCGCCCATTGTGAGGCAAAATACTTTTTAGAAAAAGTTAAAATTCTGACAATTATTTACGTAAAAAAAAAAATCAAATTATCGATAAAAATTGCGAGAAAGTCAAGTGCGACCATTGTCGGACCCTTTATTTATCTCATCCCTCTATCTTGTCTGGTTTCGCTGGAAAACTAGTCGCACGGGTGGTCTGAAACACCCTGTATATACAGGGTGTTTCCGGATGACGGGACAAAAAAAAAATATGGCGAGTAGGTACACCCCCATAGACCATTTTTGGCTAATACATGTGGGGTCGCAGGTCTTTCCTAACTGAGATACAGGGCCGGAACCAGTCAATTTGACAAATGGTTTTTTGCCCTTTTCTCGCTAACGACTTATAATAGCGAAAAAATAAGTGCAGTTTGGGTACCATTTTTAAGGATGCCGCATCGAATGGTGGTATCAGTTTTTCAAAATTCAGTTTCAAAATGGCAGATTCAAGATGGCGGCTATCATTTTTTTCTCCGATCTCAATGAAAATTGGTGGTTAGGGGTTTTTAGGCATGCTGAAATGAATCTAAAAAAAGCTTTTGAAAATTCGAAAACTTTTGTTTTTCTGCCACTCTTATAATTTAATGAAACTCATTCGATTTGTATGAAATTTACAGTGTAGTAACTGATAGACCTACTTATTGAAAATCTGTAAAAAGTTTTCAAAAAATCGCTCGCGTTTCAAAATGGCGGCGTCCTGAAGTTACTCTTAAGGTGAAGTAGACCTTGTCCGATTTTCGCAAAATTTGATAATTTAATGTATGTAGGAATTAAAAACAATAATCTGAAATAATTATGTAAAAATTCACGAAAATAAAGATAGGGTAGGACATTAGGTGGGTACCTCGTACATGGGTACCTGGATAACGTGAAATAATCAATTTAATCAGAAAGTTGTGTCCGTTACAAAATGTTGTTTGAGAATGCCCAGCAATGTGTTTAATCATGAAATAATAAGAATTTAATAACAATACTCGTCAAATTTCTTGCAAATCTGATGAGTCTATGACAACTTTAGGGACATTTTAGGACGCCGCCATTTTGAAACGAGTGCGACTTTTTGAAAACTTTTTACGGATTTTAAATAAATAGGTCTATCAGTTACTACACTGTAAATTTCATGCAAATCGAATGAGTTTCATGAAATTATAAGAGTGGCAGAAAAACAAAAGTTTTCGAATTTTCAAAAACTTTTTTCAGATTCATTTTCAGCATGCCTGAAAACCCCTAACCACCAATTTTTATTTAGACCGGAGAAAAAAATGATAGCCGCCATCTTGAATCTGCCATTTTGAAACTGAATTTTGAAAAACTGATACCACCATTCGATGCGGCATCCTTAAAAATGGTACCCAAACTGCACTTATTTTTTCGCTATCCTTGGCCGCCATCTCAGTTAGGAATGACCTGCGACCCCACATGTATTAGCCAAAAATGGCCTATGGGGGTGTACCTACCCGCCATATTTTTTTTGCCCCGTCATCCGGAAACACCCTGTATATATAATATATAAGTATTATATCATTTTCACTTTCTTGTGAACACGCTCGGAGCCGTATTTTTGAAAAATAATTGGTTTTGACTATTTAATAAAATATAAGGGACTAAAATCTCGGTCGTGTTCGTTAATGGGGGAAATCGGACTAAGGGGGGGGGGGGGGGGAATGGGGGGACTTTATCGAATTCTGGTTTTTTGGCTATAACTTCCTTAATATTGCAACTAATGAAACGTGGTTTTGTCTGAGGGTCGTCTAACAGTACTACCTACAACTTTTGTTAGTAGTTTAAGAGGACGCTATACCTGACGATGCATTTTTTGCCGCCCATAAGATTAACATTGCGAGCGGCGATTCATTTTCAAGGTTTACCCTTGGTTGGAAAGACACAAAATTTTGCCTGCACCTAGCCCTAACAATGTTCTAGGGAGTGTTCGATGCAGATTTCCCAATTTCTCACTGGTTTCTTTTATTGCAACTGTTTTGCATACCTCAAGAAAGGTGCTGTATCTCGAAAACCAGTAAAAAATAAAGGGTCCGACAATGGTCGCACTTGACTTTCTCGCAATTTTTACGCCAGCGGTATCGAAAATTTTGATTTTTTTTTACGTAATTTATTTTTTTTGGGACCAAAATGTTCACTTTTTCTAAAAAATATTTTGCCATACACTGGACAATAATTTTAGGCACCTACTCACCGGATTTCAAACATATCCGTCAAATGGTGAAGCGTCGTTCGACGTGCAAAGTACGTGTTTTCTATTTTCCATGTTACGGCCTTAATTTTCAAGTAATTGAAAATTTATTGACAATGACGTTGAAGCATCTATCTGAGACCATTTTCACCAATTTTCAAGGAAATCTGTCGATTAGGGTTGTTGCAAATGCGTCTTAACCAATCAAATACGAGATTTCCATTTTTGGAAAATTTTCCTACGATAATGCCAATATTGGCCATAATTATTATGTTGGATAAATTTCGTTCGGTAAAACATCAAACTAGGTTAAAGTACACCTTCCTACCAATTTTTATTGAAATCGATCGAATAGTGCTACCGGAGTGACGACCAACGCGTTTGGGGCCAAAACTGGGCCAAGTTATTGGCCCACCTCGAAATGATTGTAAAAGACCTAAAAGCATCTATTCAAAAACACTTTCGCAAATTTTCAAGGTTCCAACTTGATATACGTAGCTTCCAGCCGTTCTTTACTGTCAAAAAACATGATTTTTTGCCTTTTTTTGACCATAGCAGGCGCAATTTTTGAGTTATCAAAATTTATCACAACATCAAAAAGATATTTACCTTAGGTACCTGCATACCGAATTTGAGCAAAATCGGACGAACGGTGTGACGTCCAGTTTCGCGACAGAAACGTCCGTACGTACGTCGGACGGACATTTTTTAAAAACCACTTTTTTGGACTCGGGGGACCTCCAGGATCATGGGAAACCCAAAATCTCTAAATCGAAATTTTGCACGAAGACATAACTTTCTCAGCCCATGTATTACATACGGGCGAGAAATTAAAAATGGGAAATCTGCTTCGAACACTCCCTAGAACATTGTTAGGGCTAGGTCTATGTAAAATTTTGTGTCTTTCCAACCAAGGGTAAACCTTGAAAATGAATCGCCGCTCGCAATGTTTATCTTATGGGTGGCAAAAAAATGCACCGTCAGGTATAGCGGACCCTTAACCGTTAACCAAGTACGGTGGGACACATTCTCAGTCAATTCTTTTAAGAACATAGTGTAAGCAAAAATTCAATAACATGACATTTGGTTACTTCACAGTATTTGCACAAGCATACAGACTCTACAATTTGGATCAGTGGGTTTACTGATGTTTGGTTAAGAATTGAATAAGTACCTATGTACACTGTTTCCATTGAAATAAGGAGGTAAGTTTCGATGTTATGAGAAAAAGTGCTTTGTTTTGGTTCAAGTGAACATAAACAAACGTCACCCTGGGGATGTCCCCAGTAACCTTTAACAATGAGCCAAATACCTAATTACGTCTTCGCTTTCGTACAAGTTCTTACCTCAAATGTTTCAAGACTGGAATACACAACATCAGCCAAGCGCCTCAATGAAACCGTGATATTAGGCGGAAAACCAGCTTCGAGAAGTTGAACAGCAATATTGACTTTTCCTAGCTTTAAAGCACAGGTCACGTATCCATCGTACATTTCATCTGCATATTTAAGAACATCTGGAACTGCCTCCTCCATATAGGTTATAGCAAGCACAAGAGGGTCCCAGCGTTCTTTCCACCGTATTTGACTATATCGGAGGAGGTAACGGACTAGTTCGAGATCCTGAAATCAAAACAAAAAACTAATCAGAACAAAATAAAGGGTCCGACAGTAGTCGCACAAACGTTCTCTCCCCGTATCAAATTATGATTTTGAAAATTGTGCCATCGGCGCTTGTCAGACAACTGAAACACGAATTTTGATGTATTCTGCGGTTTTTTGGCCAAACAAGAATTCCTTAAAAATCGACAGGCGCGTATCAAAGTTTATCAACATCGGGTGAACGGTATAAGTTGTGGCACAAGGAACGGACAAACTTTTTCCAGAAACCACTTTTTTCGACTCAGAGATCTCCTAAAATCTCAATTGCAAAATTCTGCACGAAAACAGTACTTTCTTGCCTTATTGGCAAGTGGGTAAGTAAAACAATTTAAGTAGGTAAATAGGCAAATACGAACTTCACCACGCCTTAAAGCAGATTGCAAAGGGATTGCAGTTTGCAAAGGGATGCACCCATCGATATAATTCTGGACATTGACGCTGGCCCCCATATCCTTCAGCAGCTTTACCACGGTCAAGTTACCGGGGTGTCCACTCTCGCAGGCAAAGTGCATGGCAGTGGAACCTTTACGGTTCTGTGTATTGGGATCAACACCGATGGACAGCAGGTGATGAACCACATCGACGTTTATCTGGAATTTAATAAATATAAAAAACAACAGTCCAACCCTGGAAAGTCAGACTGTTCCGGAAACCGCTTTTTTTCGACTCAGGGATAATTTGAAACCTAAAATCTCAATTTCGAAATATAGAACGAAAACAAAATTTCTGGCTAGGTACAGGGAAAAAGTAGAAAAAAAACATTGTAAAAAATCCCTTTCGGCAGCCCCGAAAGGCGTAGGTAGATTTCGAAGATTACTTCCATCAACTAAAAGCAGTCTAAAATCATTTAGAAAGACGGTTAAAAAGATTTTCAGTTGATCCAATTGCATTATCTACAATAACAAACGGAGGAATTGAGTTTTGAAATTTCACCCCCCCCCCCCCCCCCTTAACAAGAAAATGAAAGTGATTTTACAAAAAACTTTTTCAGACAAAAGTTGTAGATATTATTAATAGAAACTCATAGCATAAAGAATAAACTCAATATCTCACCAAATAAGTGAGTTATGGCGTTTTGAAAATTCAACCCCCCACCCCCTGCCTAAACGGTGCGTCGGACGAAAAACGTTTTCAGACAAAAGTTGTAGGTAATATTGAGGCAAATGCATTACAAAACAAAAGAACTCGATAACACCCCTAGGACACAAGTTATGAATTTTTTTGTGCGCAAAACCCTCTTTTTCCACCCTTATTCAACCATTAAGGGTGGGATCAAAAAACGTTACAAAGAAAAGTTGTAGGTAGTACTGTTAGACGTACCTCAGAGAAAACCACGTTTCATTAGTTGCAATATTAAGGGAGTTATGGCCAAAAAACCAGATTTCGAAAAAGTCCCCCCATTTTCCCCCCCTTCGTCCGATTTCCCCCATTAACGAAAACGAACTCGACCGAGATTTTAGTCCCTTATATTTTATTAAATAGTCAAAACCAATTATTTTTCAAAAATACGGCTCCTAGCGTGTTCACAAGGAAGTGAAAATGATATAGGTATATATATATATATATATACCTACTTTATATATATATAAACTTTTGAACTGATGGTGGTTTTGGGATCCGGGGGTCATAAAAAGAAGAACTGTGAAGAAATTTTTCAAAAGTGAGACTACTGGTACGACTACAATAGGTAGATTTTTCTTCGAAATCTACCTAAAATCTCTGCCCTGCTGCGTCTTAATAGAGGAAAAACAGCGGAATTGATATAGAAGGGTCAGAAACAGTACTGTTTTTCCCCGGTCGATAATGTCCAGGTACCCATTAGGGCAGTGTACGGGCATATTCACGAAGAAAAAGTCAGGACTAGGTGCTCGGTGCCTGCCAGAAAGATCCCGCGTTAAAATATGAACAGGCACAGTAGGTGGAACTGATTTAAGAAAAATAGGTGAAAACCGTAGAGATGATTAATATACCTACTCTTGCTAATTTGTTTACGTTTTTTCCGACCATTTTTAGAAAACGCTGTTGGACATTTAAATAACATTGATCTGAGAGCTAAGTCAAGATCTGCGACCACTACGACACAATGTACAGCATCACCAATTCGGTCTTTGTCAACTCACCACTGCAGCCTGGCATGCCACTATAAGAGGCGTTTCTTCAGTGTGGCTACGGCGTGATGCAGCTTCTCTAATTTCGCTGCTGCTTCCCTTCAGAAGCAGTTTCAGTATATCATATTGCCCGCTATACGAAGCATGGTGGACAGCAGTCCAGCCGTTCATATCGGTCAGTGCAACCAATTCATTATACTTATGCGATTGCTCATTCAAATAGTTTTGAACAGCGTTAAAATCTTTTTCACGAACTAAATGGATTAAACCCTTTACATCTTTTGCCATGATTTTTATCCCTCTAATACTTCTGTCAGTTTGAGTTTTGAGTCTTTCACAAACACAAATCAAGATGGAAGATTGGAAACAACTCGAAGGGAATCGTATCGATTTGAAGCGATTTTTAACTCTTTTCGATAGATCGTTTTAAGGATTATGCTCAAATCGTAAAGAAAACTATTGAATAGCACTTTAAAATAGTAAAACAGTGAATGTGAATATAATAATTTTTGTTTAATCAGGGGACTGTTCAACATTTCCGCCAAAACACTACTAAAATACTATCGACAAGTTCGATTGTGCCAACGTGAAAAACCCCGCGAAAATTCAAACTTGTTTGAGAGAAGAGAGTTCCCAATAATCTTTTTCCAACCGTGCCTAATAATAACTCCTACTCCACTGTCTGGGGAAGTTATTTATTTTTTTTTGTTCTGGAATAAGATACCTACTGTCTTTTTAACGTCAGAAAGTAGGTAGGTAGGTACTTATCAGTGTTGACATATGCCTGAGAAAAAAAAATCTTCTGAAATTACTACTCGATTGTAAAAAAATTACCACTCGGTTAAAAAGCAAATTATATTGGAGTACAAACAAATACCCAACAGTTTCCACAGAAAATAGGCTTAAAAAAATCAATAATCCAGGATTTGACACAAATTAGGTGCCTAGGTCCTACCTACTTAGGTAATTAGTTACTTACCTATACTTACTATTATTATTATTATTATTATTTTTTTTTTTTTTTTTTTGGCGAGGGAAATCCTTGATGGACGCCCGCTAGGGCCGTGCGGGGAAGTGTGGGACTCGCCCAAGGCTTCGGTCGCGCAGGTATGGCATCCTAAACTAGGCGCGCATCCCTGCGCCACCCAAGCCCTGGGGATACCCACTAAAACCCCCTCCCCCCCCATCGCCTCGGAACGGCGGGTGCAATACTTCAAGGCGATGGGGGACCGTAGGAACCAGGCTGAGTGGCCCTACCTCGAAAAGGTATTTAGTCAACACAAAGACCAATCATGCAATAAGAAGGCAAGCGAGCATTAGTAGACTGGAGGCGTGTGGTAGGGGGGGTGCAGCTACCGGCCCGGGGGGGCCGCTTCTGAAGTCTTCTGGGAGAGGACACTTGTGGCGAAGCGAGAGACCGCCTCCCACGCGGCCCGGTCTGCGATGATGGTAGCCGTGACGTTGCCCGGAGTTAGGAACCCCACCGCTCTGAAGCAGTCGACTCGCTGAGCACCCCAGCGTGGGCAGCAGAAGACGGTGTGGTGAGCAGTGTCTTCCTCGGCACAATAGGGGCAGAGAGGAGACACGGCACGGCGCACCTTGTGGAGATATGCCCTGAAGCACCCGTGTCCGGTTAGCACTTGCGTTAGGTAGAAGTTTAGTTCACCGTGACTACGGGTCACCCACGTCTCCACCTGAGGTATGAGGAGTCTCGTCCACGCACTGTCAGTCGTCTCCTCCCACCGATTCTGCCACGCAGCGAAAAGGGCGGCTCTTGCTGTCTGTCTGTCAGCTCCATCGTGGCGTGCGACACGTTCCTGGGCAAGAAGCGTGGGTGGAGGGGTTCCTGAGACGACGAATGCCGCCTCTGTGGAGACTGTCTTGTAGGCAGACGCGACTCGCAGTGCCATGACCCTCTGCGTACGGTCCAGGAGAGTGCGCCCCCGCACCGTCTGGAGAACTCTGGCCCAAACTGGTGCAGCGTAGAGGACAGTAGACTGAACCACGGAAGCTAGGAGTCTTCGCCGGCTGGAACGGGGTCCCCCGTGATTGGCCATCAGCCGGGCCAGTGCCGAGCTGGTCCTGCTGGCTTTACAAGCCGCCTCAACCAGGTGCCGTTGGAAGGTACGTGACTTGTCGAGCCAGACCCCTAGATATTTCAGTTGCGAGGCAGGTACCACGTCATGCCCCCCGACACGGAAGACCATTGGGCGGAGGCGCCGGCGACCAGCAAGAACGAGGGCCTCCGTCTTCTCGGGTGCAAGTTGCAGGTTGTTTACCTTCATCCACTCCTCGACAATGGTCAGAGATTGGTTGGCAGCTGCTACGACATCACTCTCCGTCCTTCCGGTGACTACTAAGGCCAGGTCATCCGCGTACCCAACTAGCGTGGCCCCTGCTGGGAGCCGCAGGCGAAGGACCCCGTCGTAAAGCACGTTCCAGAGTGTTGGACCCAGTACTGACCCCTGGGGTACTCCGCTGGACACCGGAAAAGTAGCGATCTCGGTTTCCGTCTGCATATAGATCTTGCGCTCCCGAAGATAGTCCTGCAGAAGTTGCACCAAGTACGGCGGCACTTCCCATGAGCAGAGGGCTTCAATTAACAAGGTCCATGTGGCGGAATTGAATGCGTTGCGGACGTCCAGAGTTATGATGACCGGGATAAGTCTCGCACTACCCTTCCCTTGCGCCGCTGCGTCAACAATTTCCACCACGCGATTGATGGCGTCGACTGTGGACAAGCTCTTGCGGAAGCCATACTGCATCTCCGACAATGCTCCTCTGTCTTCGAGTGCTTCCTGTAAGCGAGATAGGAGGAGGTGC
This sequence comes from Mesopsocus fuscifrons, assembly GCA_950004255.1. Classification (NCBI taxonomy): domain Eukaryota; kingdom Metazoa; phylum Arthropoda; class Insecta; order Psocodea; family Mesopsocidae; genus Mesopsocus; species Mesopsocus fuscifrons. The sequence goes on along the minus strand of OX465374.1, from coordinate 4,183,165 downwards.
TCGAACAGCTTTCCCATGGCGTCTAGGAGGCAGAGGGGGCGGTATGACGAGGGATACCCGTCCTTTTTTCCAGGCTTCTTCAAGAGGACAAGCCGTGCTACTTTCCACTGTGCTGGAAATTCCCCTCGTTTCAGTAGGCGATTGTATGCCTCCAGTAGCACATCGGGATTCAGGCCCACCGCCAGTCGCACGATTTCTGGGGGTATTCCGTCCGGTCCCGGGCTTTTGTGGGCGTGTAGACGCTTAGCTGCTTCAGTCAGTTCTTCGATGGTAAACAATGGGACTTCCTGGGGAACTAGGCAGACATAGGATGCCTGCGGGTGAGTTGGAAAAAGGCTCGCTACCACTGTCTGCAAGAGCTTCGAGGTTAGAGTAGGGGGCGCCTGCCCCAGGCGTTTCATAACCGTGCGATAGCCATCACCCCAGACATTGTCGTCTACAGCATCACACATGTCCTGCCAGCATCGGCGCTGGGAGTCACAACTATTTGAATATAACTATTTGAATACTATTATTTGAAAGATGGTAAAAACACGTAAAAATTTACTTGATAGGAAGGATTTTTTTTTTTTTCGTTTAAGGTCGACTACACGAACTTGGTTCGCAATGCTACGTACTTCAAGTTCTACTCCGAAGTTACAGGGCGAGTCAAAGGTGTAAACCTGAGACTCTTTGCCGAGAGGTAGCTGTTATTTCTCTACTTTGCACATCCTTATAGATAATTCTATTCCACTGTAAAACAGTTTTCTTGCCATTAATCACCTTTTATTTCATGTTCCAACATCATCTCAAATCAACATTCCAGAAACTTCTAATCGATCTAATCTCTAATCTAATCTCTAAGTAAATAGGTACAGCAAATCGAATAGAATGAACTACCGCCAAACACACTCGGGGGACCTCCAGGTCCAGGATCATGGGAAACCCAACATCTCAAAATCGAAATTTTGCACAAAGACAGAACTTTCTCAGCCCATGTATCAGGGGCGCCATCTTGGGGGGGGGGGGGGGCAGGGTCCAGTTTGCCCCCCCGGAATATTTCGGGGGGGGCACTGCCCCCCCGGAAATTTGGGGGACAATTATTTTTATCATGTCAAATATTTGGCGTTAACTTCATTATCACGTAAAAAAAGCAATAAATAAATAAATAATAATTTTCGCTGATTAATTAAGTCCAGATTGACGGTAAATCTGGACTTAAAAATTAAATTTAAAAAAATTCGAATCCAGGTCACAAGTCGAATGCCTTGGACGCTGGGTCACTGAAAGGCACAGAGACCTATCAGACTGATAAGAGTGATAAGTAAATTGAATATCTAATGTTTACAACTTCTTGCCCCCCCCCCCCCGGATTTTCAAAATCTGGCGCCCCTGCCATGTATAACATACGGACGAGAAAGTGAAAAAAGGTTAAATATGTATTGTTATGGAGCACGTTCACTGCGCAGGGCTAGGAGATCAGTTCAAGTCATAATTTTGTTGTTGTCTTCACTGATTATACAAAAGAAACTTCCTAGTATGAGAAGGCAACACAGTGCTGCTTTCGAGCCAACAAAGAGCTTTGTATACATCACCCTTGACAGTGACTAATAAGTTCCGTACGACGGGTCGACATAAATCTTTAAGTGATTTCACACTCCTCAATTCAGGATCACACAAATCATACGAGGGGAAATATTTAAAAAATAAATCAAGAGTTTCGGGGGACTTTCCACTCAAATGCCTTCCGAAAAAGAAGGCGCATTCTGCTGTTACGATGGGGTATTGCAGGCGCTTCTTTGCGATTTGGCGCAGAAGTTCACGTAAGTATATTTCTCTCGTTTCTTGAGGGCTGCTGTCAAGCACTCCGAAGGGTAAGGTGACGTCGAAGTAACGACTATCGAAAGCTCCAATCAGCGCCTAAAATCACAGCTAGCTTTGTACAATGAAGTGAAAGTTTACTTCCGTTAGGTACGTCCGTTTGAGTACCATTTTTAAGGATGCCGCATCGAATGGTGGTATCAGTTTTTCAAAATTCATTTTCAAAATGGCAGATTCAAGATGGCGGCTATCATTTTTTTCTCTGATCTCAATGAAAATTGGTGGTTAGGGGTTTTCAGGCATGCTGAAAATGAATCTGAAAAAAGTTTTTGAAAATTCGAAAACTTTTGTTTTTCTGCCACTCTTATAATTTCATGAAACTCATTCGATTTGTATGAAATTTACAGTGTAGTAACTGATAGACCTACTTATTGAAAATCTGTAAAAAGTTTTCAAAAAATCGCACGCGTTTCAAAATGGCGGTGTCGTGATAGTCGTTTCATGGTTCCGATCAGCATGAAATTTATAGCACAGTAATTCGTAGAGTTACTTATTAAAAATCCGTAAAAAGTTTTCAAAAAGTCGCGCTCGTTTCAAAATGGCGGCGTCCTAAAATTTCCCTAAAGTTATCATAGACTCATCAGATTTGCATGAAATTTGACGAGTATTGTTATTAAATTCTTATTATTTCATGATTAAACACATTGCTGGACATTCTCACACAACATTTTGTAACGGACTCAACTTTCTGTTTAATTTGATTATTTCACGTTATCCAGGTACCCATGTACGAGGTAATCACCTAATTGCCTACCCTAACTTTATTTCCGTCAATTTTTACATAATTATTTCAGATTATTGTTTGTAATTCGTACATACATTAAATTATCAAATTTTGCGAAAATCGGACAAGGTCTACTTCACCTTAAGAGTAACTTCAGGACGCCGCCATTTTGAAACGCGAGCGATTTTTTGAAAACTTTTTACAGATTTTCAATAAGTAGGTCTATCAGTTACTACACTGCAAATTTCATACAAATCGAATGAGTTTCATGAAATTATAAGAGTGGCAGAAAAACAAAAGTTTTCGAATTTTCAAAAACTTTTTTCAGATTCATTTTCAGCATGCCTGAAAACCCCTAAGCACCAATTTTCATTGATATCGGAGAAAAAAATGATAGCCGCTATCTTGAATATGCCATTTTGAAACTGAATTTTGAAAAACTGATACCACCATTTGATGTGGCATCCTTAAAAATGGTACCCAAACTGCACTTATTTTTTCGCTATTATAAGTCGTTAGCGAGAAAAGAGCAAAAAACCATTTGTCAAATTGACTGGTTCCGGCCCTGTATCTCAGTTAGGAAGGACCTGCGACCCCACATGTATTAGCCAAAAATGGTCTATGGGGGTGTACCTACCCGCCATATTTTTTTTGCCCCGTCATCCGGAAACATCCTGTATATCATTTTCACTTTCTTGTGAACACGCTAGGAGCCGTATTTTTGAAAAATAATTGGTTTTGACTATTTAATAAAATACAAGGGACTAAAATCTCGGTCGAGTTCGTTAATGGGGGAAATCGGACGAAGGGGGGGGGGGGGGGGGGGGTAGGAAATGGGGGGTCTTTTTCGAAAACCGGTTTTTTTGCTATAACTCCCTTAATATTGCAACTAATGAAACGTGGTTTTGTCTGAGGGTCGTCTAACAGTACTACCTACAAATTTTGTTAGTAGTTTAAGAGGACGCTATACCTGACGATGCATTTTTTGCCGCCCATAGGATTAACATTGCGAGCGGCGATTCATTTTCAAGGTTTACCCTTCGTTGGAAAGACAAAAAATTTTGCCTGCATCTAGCCCTAACAATGTTCTAGGGAGTGTTCGATGCAGATTTCCCAATTTCTCACTGGTTTCTTTTATTGCAACTGTTTTGCATACCTCAAGAAAGGTGCTGTATCTCGAAAACCAGTAAAAAATAAAGGGTTCGACAATGGTCGCACTTGACTTTCTCGCAATTTTTACGCCAGCGGTATCGAAAATTTTGATTTTATTTTACATAATTTATTTTTTTTGGACCAAAATTTTAACTTTTTCTCAAACATATTTTGCCATACACTGGACAATAATTTAAGGCACCTATTCACCGGATTTCAAACATATCCGTCAAATGGTGAAGTGTCGTTCGACGCGCAAAGTACGTGTTTTCTATTTTCCATGTCACGGCCTTAATTTTCAAGTAATTGAAAATCTATTGAAAATGACCTTGAAGCATCTATGTGAGACCACTTTCACCAATTTTCAAGGAAATCTGTCGATTAGGGTTGTTGCAAATCCGTCTTAACCAATCAAAAACGTGATTTCCATTTTTGGAAAATTTTCCTACGATAATGCCAATATTGGCCATAATTATTATGTTGGATAAATTTCGTTCGGTAAAACATCAAACTAGGTTAAAGTACACCTCCCTACCAATTTTTACTGAAATCGATCGAATAGTGCTACCGGAGAGATGACCAACGCGTTTGGGGCCAAAACTGGGCAAAGTTATTGGCCCACCACCAAATGATTGTAAATGACCTAAAAGCATCTATTCAAAAACACTTTCGCAAATTTTCAAGGTTCCAACTTGATATACGTAGCTTCCAGCCCTTCTTAACTGTCAAAAAACACGATTTTTTGCCTTTTTTGACCATAGCAGGCGCAATTTTTGAGTTATCAAAATTTATCAAAAAACATATTCAGATATTTACATTAGGTACCTACATACCGAATTTGAGCAAAATCGGACGAACGGTGTGACGTCCAGTTGCGCGACAGACTGACGTACGTACGTACGTACGTCCGTCGGACGGACATTTTTTAAAAACCACTTTTTACTTTC